>CM076574.1:612374668-612814104 GCA_034641835.2 Pinus albicaulis
CTCCAGCTGCAGCCTCTTTAGATCAGATTTTTTGCCTTGAAACACAATCAAACAATGAGAGTTGATCAAAAATTCAACGCTTCCAGAAAAGCCCTAAAAACATCTGAAATTGCAGCTTCCTGTGTCACACGTATGGAGGAGAGGGAGAAGCCTCTAAGGATATACGAACCAATCAGATGAGAGAGAGATCTGTGAGATGAGTGAATGATGAAATTAGCTTCATGTCTCTCCTTTTTATATCCATGCCTATGGGTAAGTGACACAACTTTTGGGGCTTGTGAGCCTACATTACAATTCTTGCTGACCTTGACAATTTGAACATGTGTGGAAAATAAATTCAAAATACAAATTCTGCTCATCCAAACAAGATGATCTTTAGATCAATCTTTCACCTCTCCGAAAGAGGAATCCAACAAAAATATCATCTCCAAACAAGATGATCTTTAAATCAATCTTTCACATCTCTAAAAGAGGAATCCAACAAAAATATCATCTCCATCATATGAGCAGTGCAACATGGAGTTTGGCCCTAGTTGCCAAATTTAACACTCCCTCTCAACTGGGGAGAACTCCGTTTGCTACATGTGCAATCCTGTCATCCAGTACCATCATCTACTCCATATATCATCATGCAATCGTGTGTCATCTTCTTGTCTTTGTTTTGCTGTCTTTACTCTGTTATAGAAGAAATAATAAGAAGATGCCATCAAAAGTGAGTCACAAGGACTTTGCCACTCTCCACTGACCCGAAGTCAGTTTAGAGGTAAAAACCTCAACCAAACTCAAGAGTGAGTCACATACTGATCCAAAGTTAGTTTAGAGGTAAGAACCTCAACCAGACTTGATCCTAGATCAAGTTCTTGGACACATCCCATCCTAGACATAGAGAGTACAGCAGTATCTGATGCGTCCATCAGTGATACTATCAGTCTCTATCATCATTTCCCAACTCATTGGCCAAATGAGAGGTACTTCCCATGAGTCCCAGACTACATGGGTAGGATGTATGCGGGGCATAGATCAAAGAGAGGGTGAACCAACTCAATATCATAACAGTGGGGAAAGAGCACACCAATAAGGTAAGGCAAACTTAGCCCTGTGGTTGCTTATACCTCCAAGTAGTTATCCCCAAGCCCCCTGAAGCTCCCAGAGCTCATAGTCCAACTCAAATGGGACTCTCACAATAGGGTCTATCCACGATACTAAGCTTCTCACGGAAGGTTAAGAATTTGACCTTCCCCGGGGCTTTGTGAGAATATCTGCGACATGCTCATCAGTTCCAATGTGATGGAACCTTACAGCGCCTCGCTGTACCATGTCCCAGACAAAGTGGTACCTGATATCAATATGCTTGAATCGGTTGAGGAACACGGGATTCTCAAAAAGACAAATCCCACTTTGGTTGTCGCAAAGGATCATGGTGGTATCTAGCACATGCCCAAACAGCGCACTAAAGAGCTTTCTCAACCAAACAACTTCACAACAGGCCATACTTGTTGCAATGTATTTGGCCTCGGTGGTGCTCAAAGCAACCAATTTATGCTTCCTGCTCATCCAGGAGATCGAATCAGAACCTAGAGTGAAGCAACATCCAGATGTGCTTTTATGATCCACCACACTGCCTACCCAATCGGCATCAGTATATCCATGGAGCCTCATACTCCCGACAGTGTATCTTAACCCATGGTTGACTGTGCCCCAAAGATATCTCAAGAGATTCTTGGCACCAATCCAGTGAATGTGATTAGGCTCGAACATGTATTGACTCAACGTGTTCACTCCAAAACATACGTTCGAACATGAGTTCACTAAGAACATCACGGCCCCCACGAGTGGACGAACTCAATGGGATTTCCCAACTCGGGCCCAGCAGCACTTCCACACAACTTCTTAAAGTTGAATTCCATCGGAGTAGTCACAGACTTGCAGTCCACCATCCCAAATCTCTCTAGCAGTTTCACAACTTATTTTCCTTGAGAAAGGAAAATCTCACCTGCCTTTTGCCAGACCTCCAAGCCTAGGAAATAGTGCGTCAGTCCTAGGTCCTTCATCTCGAACTCAAAAGCTAGCTCCCTCTTAAATCGATGAATGAGAGGGTCAGTAGCTATCAGGAAGAGATTGTCCACATAGATAACCAAAATGAGAGGTTTGTCCATTAAAAAAATTTTGAGGTCTAAAATAGACCTCCTAAGGAAATAATAAAATAATAGCTAAACCAATAAAATAATATTTATGAATTTGCAATTCACTTTTTGCACCAAAATCCATGTAACCATGGTTAAATTCAATTCAAAAGTTGTACTAAAATAAAATTAATAAAAAAAATTGTATTGATGTGACTATAAATGAGATTTTTAAGAAAAAATCATTAACATTGCACAACTAATGCATTTGTCCTTTGTACTTAAATAACTTAAAATAAAATATAAATATAAATTCTTAATTATAGAATATACTATTAATTAAAATTTATATTATTTAAATTATATAATAACATGTAATTAATATACTATATAAAAGTAATATAATATAATATATTGTTTTATGTATAAATTTTATATTACATATTTAATTGATTTGATTTATAAATAAATATTTGAAAATATACAAATATAATATTTATTGAGAAGTATGTAAATACATGAAGATTATGTAGGGATATGCAATGTTTATTTCAAAAAATATGAAATGAGAATAATAATATTTTATTCAAAAAGTGTGAAATGACATTTATTATGAGTACTTTACTTTATGACTTCAAAAATACTTAGAGCACTACCATGGTTGACCATGATTTTTTATCTGCCATTGAGAATGTGACAAGTAAGTACCTTTAACTCGAGCAATGCCACCTCAACCATTAGGAATGATGTCATCCCTTAAAATGTGATTGGTTCTCATAAAGTGAATTTTGATTGTACATTTTCCTTAGGAGGCCCATTTTAGACCTCAAAATTCCCCTAATGCATTATCAACCTTAAAATAAAGGTATGGATCACCATCACTTCGAGTAAAGCCCAACTTCATCAAGTAGCTATCGATCCCCTCATACCAAGCCCTGGGGGCTTGCTTCATGATCTGAAAGGACTGTATTAGTTTCATTGTGCTAAGTGTCTTTTCAGTTTATAAACATGTGCATACTTGTCTCATTAGTTTGCTTAAGGATTGAGGTTTTTTGTCCATGAAATGTAAATGATTTTTAGTGAATTAAAAGCATGAAATAAGCACAAATAACACTGAACAGCAGAGAAAAACAGAGAAATAAGTCACCACATAACATTTACAAAACAGGCATAATGAAGTAGTTCACCCCTCTTGGACTACATCTGTTAATCCAACTCTCAATGGCATGTCCATCTTTTATTATACTCAAAATTTTGCAAATACATGTAGTTACATGCTTCTAATGGGTGTTTTGGGTGTTTTCTCTGTACCAATGGCTCCAAAATGCTTCAATTAGTCCAAAATGACTCTGCATTCACTCTGAATGGGCAAAAATTGAGTCTCCTACTCTTTTGCCCAGTTACACCTAGAAAAACTCCACTAAAAGTGGAGAACTCCACTTATCTGGGGTTAAAAAAGCAAACTCCGCCAGAAATGGCACGCTAGCCAAACCTCCGCCGGATTTAACTGTAACATAAAGTGCTATGGTTGGGGTGGCCACATGTGCACCCCAAACCCCTGCCTGACCGTAACAGTCGACGGAACTACAGGCATAAACCACAGGTTGAATTGAACTCCGATTTAGTGGCATGAGTTAGCGGAGACCGTTTATATTAGCCGCGCAAAACATCGCCATGTGACAAGTGTTATAAACCGTTTGCTGTCGGGATGTTTGAACTGTCAGAGGTTTGTAATGTTACGTTTAACAATTACCATGTGAACACTGTTGTGGGACAGCTGGCGAGTCGAGACCGTCGGCGGTCCCCAACCCCCAAACGCCAACACATTCAAACATAAATATACACTGTGTCCATTGAATGTTAGGAACCACTTGCAGCGCGGATGGTGGACCACTCGCGTGCCTTGCAGGTGGTCTCGCGGTCAAATCTTGCAGACCCTCCAAAATTTTATAACACGGTTTCAGGGCCAGGTGGCGGCCTCAAGGTTTGGTCACGTGGCAACTTTTCATTGGCCCTTGAACCCGTACACCCAATAGAAATTGGACAATTGTCAACATCTGATTGACCCAGAAGGAATATTCTGGGGAGTATTTCGAGGAATATTCCAGGAATTCCCCTTGAAATATTCCATTTTGTTGATTATACCTCCACCCTGCTAACTATGCATCCTAGTCAAACCTGACGCAATTTTCCTGTTTGGCATTTCGATCAAAACGCAATATCTCCCTCATACGACATTAGTTTTTCGAATCGTTCACAACACCGGAATCAGGAAGACGAGATCTACGCAACCATCCTGGTTTCAACCCAATCCTGTAACTTTGATTTTAGCAAAATTATGAACTCCTGATCACTTCAACCCATAGAGGGCTTACTTCAACCTGCATACATGTGAGTCTCTCTCTCGAACTTTGAACCCCAAAGGTTGTGTTAATTTTCAAAAATGTTCTATGCCAGATGCAAATTTACTTTAAAATTCTAGGGCCCAAATAGCAATCACATGAAAGTAAAATTCTGATAGAACATACCAATAGATCGATGGAAGACAAGCCAATAATATACTAATCGTTTTGACAAACAGAGATGAAGAATGGTGGTGTTACGAAGATCAGCATGATGCTCCAACCAGTGAAGTCTCTATTAGGTCAGCCAACCAAATGTGTCACACAACCCCAAGACAGCTCATCAAAATGCTGCATCAAGAACATTGCATCAAGAGAAGCCCTAATGGTGCACCATGAGAAGCCCTAACGCGACACCATCCGTGAGAGAAGAGAATGCCTCCAAAAATGTGAGTGAATGAAATGACCTCCAAGTCTCCAATATATATATATATATATATATATATATATATATATATATATATATATCCATCTGTGGGGGTGTGTGACACATCTGATGGGGCTCCAAGCCAACATTACAAATCTGGCTGACCTTGCACATAAGTGGAATAAATTCAGAAGACATGTTCTGCTCATCCGATCAAGATGATCTTTAGATCGATTTTGTACCTCTCCGTAAGAGGAATCCAATAAAAATATTGGCATCATCATTTGAGTAGTACAACATGGAGTTTGGACCTAGTTGCCCAAGTTAACACTCCCTCTCAACTAGGGAGAACTCCATCCATTAGTGCTTTCCAAACATCGTGCGTCATCCCGTTGTAACTTGCTTTGCGAGCATCTTTATTTCAAATAGTAAGTCACAAATACATCACACCCCGCTAACTCGAAGTCAGCTCAAAGGTTTGAAACCTCTATAGGACTCAAGGGAGTCTCATACTAACCCGAAGTTAGTTTAACTAACGCAAAGTCAGTTGGAGGACCCAGACCTCACTCGAACTCGAAAGAGTCATATACTAACCCAAAGTCAGTTGGAAGTCTGAAACCTCACTTAGCCTTGATCCCAGATCAAGTGGTTGGACACATGCCATCCTAGACATAGAGAGTACGACAATCTCCAACGCGTCCATCGATCTTGCTATCGGTCTCTATCCACATTTCCCACCTCATTGGCCAAGATGAGAGGTACTTCCCATGAGTCCGATACTCCATGGGTAGGATGCATAGGGGGCACAGATCAAAGAGAGGTAAACCAACTCAATATCTTCATGGTGGGGCGGAAGCACACCAACAAGGTTCGGCAAGCAAGCCTAGCCCTGTGGTTGCCTATAGCTCCAGGAAGCTATCCCCAAAGCCCCCTAGAGCTCCCAGAGCTCATTGTCCAACAAGAACCTCAACATAGGGTCACTCTATGATTCCAAGATTCTCACAGAAGGTTAGGAACATGACCTCCCTCAAGGGCTTTGTGAGAATATCCGTGACCTGCTCATTAGTTTCTATATAATCGAGCCTTACAATGCATCATTGTACCATACCCAAATAAAATGGTACCAGATATCAATATGCTTGGATCGATTGTGGAACACGAGATTCTCTGCTAAACAAATCCCCTTCTAGTTATCACAAAGGATAACGGTGGTATCTATCACATGCCCGAACAGCTCACTGAAGAGCTTTCGCAACCAAATAGCTTCACAACGGGCCATCAATGTATTCGGCCTCAGCGGTGCTCAAAGACACCGTCTTCTGCTTCCTACTTGAAGCAGAACCAAGTGTGAAGTAGCATCCAATGTGCTCTTTCTATCCACCACACTACCAGCCCAATCAGCATTAGTATATCCACGAAGTCTCAAACTCCCGGCAATGTATCTCAGCCCATGGTCTATCGTGCCCCGGAGATATCTCAAGAATTTCTTGGCACCAACCCAGTGAATGTTATGAGGATCAACCATGTGTTGACTCAAAGTGTTCACTGCAAAACATATGTCTGGACGGATGTTCACTAAGAACATCAGGGCCCTTACGAGTTGTCGATACTCGGTATGATTTGCTAGCACATGCCCAGCAGCGTTTCCACTCAACTTCTTAAAGTTGAGCTCCATTGGTGTCGACACGGACTTACAGTCCACCATACCAAATCTCTCCAACAGCTTCACAATATATTTTCCTTGAGAGAGGAAAATCTTGCCAGGTCCCTGCCAGACTTCCAAGCCTAGGAAGTAATGCATTAGTCCTAGGTCTTTCATCTCGAACTCGGAAGCGAGCTCCCTCTTACACTGATGAATGAGAGGGTCAGCACTTGTCAAGAAGAGATCATCCACATAGAGAACCAGAATGAGATTCTTTTCTCTATCAACCTTGAAGTAAAGGTTCGGATCAGCATTACTTCGAGTGAAGCCCAACTTCATCAAGTAGCTATCAATCTTCTCGTACCAAGCCCTGGGTGCTTGCTTCAACCCATAGACGGTTTTCTTCAACCTACATACATGAGAGTCTCTATCCTGGACTTCGAACCCTAGAGGTTGCTCCACATACACCTCTTCGTTTATCGAACCATGCAGAAAAGTGGTCTTCACATCCATCTGATGGAGACTCCATCCTTGCGTGGCAGCAAGGGAAATAATCGATCGGATGGTGGTATAGTGGGCCACAGGTGAAAATGTATCATCATAATCTATGCCTTTCTTTTCAGAGAAGCCTCGAGCAACGAATCTTGCCTTGTACATTTCAACACTACCATCAGATCCATGCTTGATCTTATAGAGCCATTTCGAGGTGACACCAGATTTGTCCTCCAGTGTCAGGACCACATCCCAAACATCATTCTTCATAGTGGACTCATACTCTTTGTGCATAGCATCCTTCAATATTTCATGCTTTACGACATCTTCAAATGATCTAGGCTCAGATTGTACGATTGTACTCATGGCTACTAGATACCCTTGGTATCTATTCGACTTCTTGCTTTACACGGAATGTCCCCCTTTGGGGCCATATGTCTCTCAGCATCCTCGAGAGTATCCCGGAGCCATGAGGGTCTTCTCTTCTTTCTTCCATCAACGGTTGTGGTCTTCCTCTTAATGATAGCTCCTCTGTAAAATTTATTAAACTTATATGACTCACATTCGATGCCATTATCAGTCCTCAAAATCTTGATCTTCTTCTTCAAGTAATGTATCTAGGTCTTGCGAGAGAAGTCCTCTATAAAATTCATGAAATAAGAACATCCTCCCAAGGATTTCACATGCAGTATATCATATAAATCAAAATGTATCAATTTTCAAGACGTCAAATGTCTTTGTGACACTTGAGGAAAAAAAGAAAGTCCCCTTGGATCCTTCCCTTCGACACAACCTTGACATACACCTTCATAATTATTTTTGAATTCGGGCATCCTAGACACCAACCTCCTTGCTTCGGAAAGGGATTTGTAATCATAGCCCCGAATCCATTATCAAGGGTTATTTAATGGAATTATAGCCATACAAGTATTATAGCCATATACTGCCATACATATGTCATACATCTTGACAAGTATCATTACCATACATTGTCATATCATTGATTACAACGTTGCCATAATATTATCATACACATCACTATCATATTCATCATTGTCATACTGCCATACAGTATTGAGGATATCAAACTTCATGGCCATATATATATTTTTCCATATGCCACTAAAGACACCACAGATCAAGTTCATATAGACTCTGCCATATGTCATATAGTGAGATCATATATACTCTGCGATATGTCACTGTTCTGGTTAGGACACCCATAGATTTTTTCACAGCCCTAAACACTCCAACAGCTACCTAGAAGACTACGGCTTCACCTCCACAAGATCCTCCTCCCTTCGCTGTTATAAATGGCACTCTATTTTTGCTTTGAAAAATACAGGGTTGCGGCCAAGTCTTCATTCATAGATTAGTGCTCCTCAATACCGCTAAACACCCAGCTGCTCACAAAAGTTCTGCTTCTCCAAAACCCTTGCACACTTTAACTTCAATACAACTACATTCTTACAATAGATTTCCAAAGCACTGTACTTAATGCTTAAATATCAACTCAACAAGTCTGCATTCACATAATAATTATGATGCTCCAACGTCACTGATCACAGGATTCGAACAAGGTCTTTAACACAGTGATTTATCCTCCACAAAATCACTAAACATTACGCCTTAAATTACTTTCTATTCAACATTCAAGGACAGACTTAAACTCCAACGAATCTGCCTCTCTCTTGGATCAGACAATACCACAAAACTAGTGCGCAATTCTATTGAGGCTCTGTGACCCTATCACAGAGATAAAACATAACGTATTGCCATCTTTTCAAGGTCTTGGCCCTCTGTTTTAGCACAGAACATTAGAGCGAATTTATCAAACTTCAGGACAGAATTATGGATGGTTGTGTATGCTTAGAAGGAGCCCCAACTAGGGCACAAAATATCTCAAAGACAATGACCTCAAATATGCTTGCACAAGCTTGCTTCAAGGCAAGAAAAACAAACAGAAACTCATCCTCCAATCTAGGAAACTCGGCCTTCATACAGACACTGGAAGGGCCACAAAAATGCTCCAACTTCGATCTTCCTTAAGGTCTCAAGCTGGGAGAGACACTCCTCCTTCACGCTGAGGGTAAGGGCTAAAACCAGCCCTTAAAATAGCTCACACAAGCCTTGTTCTTGTGGTATGGCCTGCGGCCTACCACAAAACACTCCTGATGCAACACGATGCCCTCAAACACTATTATGGCCCTTCTAATATTCACACAAGGCACCCTACAGCTGTCCCTAGCAGCAGAATAATTGACCTCAAAATCAAGGAAGAAGGCCATGTCTGAGCTGCGGCCTCGTAGTGATGATTGTGGCTGAGTTGGAGGAGCCTTTCTAGCCTTCTCTTACCTCCAAACAGCCCTCTACAAGTTGTCGTAGCTTCAGCTACCCCTATGTCCCAAAGAGATCACCAAACATACACCAAGACAACACAAAATAGACCCCAAACTTACCTCTGAGACAACGACTCCAATCTACAGCAACAACGCATCCAAACCTAGTGACAAGGCACACCAAACAGGTCTTCCAAGCTTTCAGGCCTGCGGCATCCTCCACAAGGTAACCCACATTAATTTTCAGAGTTAACCATCCATTACTTGTGCCCTTGCCCAGATCGGTGATTGCTATCAACACAAGTTGGGCTTTGTCTTCACCTTAGCTCTGATTCCATGTTAATTTTCAAAGATGTTCTATGCTAGATGCAAATTTACTTTAAACTTCTAGGGCCCAAATAGCAATCACATGAAAGTAAAATGCTGATAGAACATACCAATAGATCGATAGAAGACAAGCCAATAATATACTAATCGTTTTCACAAACAGAGATAAAGAATGTTGGCGTTACGGTGATCAGCAAGATGCTTCAACCAGCAAAGTCTCCATTAGGTCAGCCAACCAAATGTGTCACACAACCCCAAGACAACTCATCCAAACACTGCATCAAGAACGTTGCATCAAGAGAAGCCCTAACGTTGCACATTGAGAAGCCTTAACGTTGCACCTTCTGTGAGAGAAGAGAATGCCTCCAAAAATGTGAGTGAATGAAATGACCTCCAAGTCTCCAATATATATAACCATCTGTGGGAGTGTGTGACACATCTAATGGGGCTCCAAGCCGACATTACAAATCTGGCCGACCTTGCACATAAGTGAAATAAATTCAAAATACATGCTCTGCTCGTCCGATCAAGATGATATTTAGATCGATCTTGCACTTCTCTGAAAGAGGAATCCAATAAAAATATTAGCATCATCATCTGAGCAGTACAACATGGATTTTGGACCTAGTTGCCCAAATTAACAGGTTGTTTCACAAATACTTCTTCCTTAATCAAGCCATGTAAGAAAGCAGTCTTCACATCCATTTGACGTAGACTCCATCCTTGCGATGCAACAAGGACAATGATCGATCGGATGGTGGCGTAGCAGGCAATGGGTGCAAATATTTCATCATAATCTATGCCTTCCTTTTGAGAGAAGCCTCAGGCAACAAATCTTGCATTGAAATTTTCAGCACTTCCATCGGCTCCATGCTTGATCTTGTAGAGTCATTTCGAGGTGACACTAGATGTGTCCTTTCGTTTAGGGACCACATCCCAGACATCATTCTTCATAATGGACTCATATTCCTCGTGCATAGCATCCTTCCAAACTTGATGCTTCACGGCTTCTTCAAATGTTCCAACCTCAGATTGTACAATAGTGCTCATGGCTGCTAGGTACCCTTGGTACCTATTCGGCTTCTTACTTTCACGAAATGTTCCCCTTGGAGCAATATGTTTCTCAGCATCTCCAACAGTGTCTCTAAGCCATGAGGATCTTGTTGATTTTGTATCATTAGAAAGTGTTCCAAGTCTAATATTTTGGGAAGAGGCTTGGACATCAGTATTCCAAATAACCCAAAAATCGTTTGTGGAAATTCAAATCGAATCATGCTTTATTAAAATAATTAATTATTTTAAAGTGGTCCCTAAGTCTACACTTAGGGAAATCAAATAATTAATGGGTATTAATAAAACAAAGTGTGAATCTTCTAGAAAATGAAGATCAAGTCATCTTTTAATCTGAGCCATTGATTAAGGATATAATCTAGGTCGTTGATTCATCAACGAGAAGACCATAAGAGAAGGTTTGAGGGTCATTTGGAAAGCAAGTCGGGCACAATCTCGGTACCCGAAGGAAATCAATTCTAAATTAAGAGAATTTGATTTCAGAGGGTGAGGCTATAGAGGCGAGGTTGCAGAGACAGAAGTAGGAGGGAGAAGTTAGCAGAGACAGAGAAGAAGGAAGGCGGAAGACGAAGGGAAGGTAGCATTGAGGAGTAGCACTAGCCCTTCATGTAGACTTACGTAGTCCAGGAAGGAACTGCACAAAAGGGCTACGCAGATTGACGCAAATGGTGGAGGAGGGCATCCTGTGTGTCGGGAATTCTTCCAGATTGTCCGGAAAATTCATATCAAGTGTATGCTATTGATTCTACTCGTCATGAATTCTGTAAATGATATTTTCATTGTTGAAGATTAATACAAGCCCTCATATGTTGCATCGGTTTCCCACATTTGGTTTTTCCGAGGTCAATTGTCCAAAAATATCTGTGTTCATGTTGTTGTTTCTATTGTGTTATATGTGTTCTATTTGTTCTTCTAAAAATGATTAGAGTGAATACTGCAGTTGTATTTATTTCAAAATTCACTGAAGCATCTGTAAATAACTTATCATAATAAGTAGGCGAAATAAATCAATTACTACAGTAGAATCTTTTCAGAGTTAAAATTTTCATATGGTATCAAAGCTAAAGGCAAAAGAAAAAAAGGGAGGTTTTGCAATGGAACGAAGATCCAACATAGACACAGCACGGAAGGGTTCGCACAATCCTCAAGAGACATGGAGAAATAGAGGAGCATGACATATCAATTCTGACATCCAGACTAGAAAAGGATTTCGCTTGTGTGTCAGGCACGTCCTCTCTAGGAGTTTGGTATAATGCGAGTGGAGCATCTGCTCATATGACAGGAATTCGAGAATGTTTTTCGAGCTACTGAGAAGAGCAGATGAATTTTCAGATCACAATGGGAAACAAGGCCAAATGTACCCCCGTTGGAAGAGGTACCATAATATTTCAAACAGAAGTTGGCAATAAGCTTCGAGCCACAAACGTACTGCATGTACCAGGTTTGGGGATGAACTTACTCTCGGTGTCTCAGCACCAGAACAAGGGTTATGATGTATACTTTATTGGAAACAAAGTTTATGTCAAACACCCTAGCTAGAAAAGGAAGGCACAAATTGGAGTAAGGAGCCATAAATTATATAAGCTCCAGCTTGAGTCTCCAATGGCGCTAATCGGCAATACGGATGAAATGGATCTGAGTGAATTATGGCACAGAAAAATGGGGCACTTACATCATGGAGCATTAACAATCCTTAAGAAGATTGTCATGGGAGCTCTAGAACTCAGCACGAGGAAAGATGATGTCTGTAGGGGGTGCGTACTAGGGAAGTGTGCAAAGGCAGCATTTCCAATAAGCAGCAGTAGGGCCAAGAGTGTATTGGAGTTGATACACTTAGACATCTGCGGACCAATGTCCACAACTGCTCTTAGTGGTGCAAAGTATTTTGCTACCTTTATTGATGACCATTCCCAGAAAACTTGGATCTACTTCCTCAAAACCAAAGATGAAGTCTTTGAGAGATTCAAAGAATTTGAAGCCTTGATAGAAAATATAACAGGAAAGAAGATCAAAAAGCTGCGATCAAATAATGAAGGGGAGTATATTGATAAAGACTTCACAAGTTTCTGCGCAAAGGCATCAAGAGAGAATGGATAGCTCCATATAATCCAGAGCAGAATGGAGTTGCAGAAAGGAAGAATAAGACCATTATAGAAGTTGTGAGGGCAATGCTATATGACCAAGACATGCCCAAATTTATGTGGGCAAAAGCCTGCAATACAATAGTGTATGTGCAGAATAGGGTGCCTCATAGAGCATTGGGGAAACTGACCCCTGAGAGCGTGTTCACTAGCCGCAAGCCTGAAGTGAGCCACATCTATCTAGTAGCCTAGCATATTGCCACGTACCCAATGAGAAAAGGAAGAAATTGGATCGGACTGCGTAGAAGGGTTATCTGGTGGAATATAGTGAAAATGTGAAGGCATATCGCATCTATATTCCAGAAAACAAGAAGATCGTAGTAAGGCGAGACGTGAAATTAATGGAGGAGAAAGCCTTCAGAAGATCCCGTGAAATGGCTACAGATATACATGGTTGAGGAGGATCCACTAGTACAGCCCCAAAGGCCTATAGAGGATGGCTCGAGTGCTTCTCTGCAGCACAAGGATTCGTAGGAAAGTTCTTCCGAAGAAGAGCAAGTAGGAGAGCAGGTAAATCCACCCACCACCAGTGGAAGAACGAGCAGAGATCTCCAACAGATTTTGGAGGATGCAGAGGAATTTGTTGGAGGCCTTAGAGATGGGAAGAGGGTACACAGACAACCTGACAGGTACCAGGCACTGGTAGCACAGGTTGGAGAAACCTCTAGTTTTAGGGAGGCAGCTCAACATCAGGTGTGGGTAGATGCCATGCTGGAGGAGTACAGCTCCATCATGACAAATGATGTGTGGGAAGTAGTCCCTAGACCTCAGAACAGATTTGTTGTAGGATCAAGATGGATCTACAAGATCATGTATGCTACAGATGGCAGCATAGAGAAGTTTAAAGCCAAGTTTGTGGCTAAGGGGTATGCTCAAAAAGAAGGGATCGACTATGAAGAGACCTTCGCTCATGTAGCTCGATACACTTCAATCAGATCCGTCATCTCACTTGCAGCGCAGATGGGATGGGAGATTCACCATATGGATATCAAGACAACGTTCTTTAATGGGGAGATAGAAGAGGAAGTGTACATAGAACAACCAAAGGGATTTGAGACACATGAGCAGAAAACTCATGTATGAAGGCTTAAGAAAGCCTTGTACGGACTAAAACAAACCCCCAGAGCATGGTATGGACGAATTGATAGCTACCTGCAGAAGATGGGATTTATCAAGAGTAACGCAGATCCCAACCTCTATTATCTGAGAGTAGGGGATGAGCAGCTAATCGTGGTATTATATGTATATGATTTGTTCCTAACTGGATCATCTAAGCTCATCAAAGACTATAAGGGGAATTTGGCTACCAAATTCAACATGAAGGATCTGCGGCAGATGCAATATTTTCTTGGTTTAGAAGTTTGGCAGCGTAAGGGAGAAATATTCCTTAGGCAAGGAAGGTATACTACAGAGATCCTAAAGATATACTACAAACCCTTATGCAAGGAAGGTATGCTACAAACCCTCATCTGCTGCACTGGATTTTCCACCTAGGTTTTTCCAGGGACAACTGTCCAAAAATAATTGTGTTCATGCGGTTGTTTCTATTGTGCTATATGTGTTCTATTTGTTCTTCTGCTTTTGATTAGAGTGATTACTACTGCTGTATTTATTTCAAAATTTACTAAAGCATCTGTAAATAACTTATCATAATAAGTAGGCGAAATAAATCAATTACTGCAGTAGCATATTTTAAGAGTAAAAAATTTCACAGGTCTTTTTTAATTTGAAGAAGGTGGATCTATAGGATCCATCGTACCTTCAACATCGGGATCGGTTCAGTCTTCGGTTCGTCCTTCGGTTCTTCCTGCCTTCCAGCTTCTTCTTCTTCTTTGTCTTCCTTTGAGATAGGAAGATTTCTAACCTTCTTGAGGGCAGCATCTTCGTCGAAGGTGACATCATGGGATATCTCCACTTCTCTTTGACCAGGCACATAGATTCTATATGCCTTCGAGGTTTCACTGTAGCCCACAAACATTCCCTTCTTTCCAGAAGCATCCAACTTACTCCTCTTTTCTTTCGGCACATGAAAATAAACGGGACTTCCAAAAACTCTAAAAATGAGAGACATTGGGCTTCTTACCAGAGAAGACTTCTTCGGGAGTTTTGGAGTCCAATGCATAATGTGGGCATCTATTTTGAACATACACAGCGGTGTTGGCAACTTCTCCCCATAGGAACTTCAGAAGACCTTGGTCATAAATCATGGCACGGACAGCTTCCAAAATAGTTCTATTCTTCCATTTAGCAACAACATTTTTGTTCGGGAGTATACACAGTGGTGGTCTCCCTCTTAATGCCAGCTTCCTTGCAATAGTCATTAAATTCATTCGACTCATACTCGGTTCCATTATCGGTCCTCAAAATTTTGATCTTATTCCCTATTTGATTTTCAACCAAAGCCTTGAAGGTACGGAACCACTTGAATGCTTCGCCCTTCTTCAAAAAGTATATCCAAGTTCTGTGGGAGAAGTCATCTATAAAAGTGATGCAATATAAGCATCCTCCTAAGGATGTTATGGGTAGCATACCAGATAGATCAAAATGAATCAATTGTAAAATATCAGATGTCTTCGTGACACATTAGGGGAATGTGTCCCCTTGTATGTTTTCCTTCGACACAACCCTGACATACACCTTCGTGATCATCTTTGAAGTTGGGCATACCTATCACCACCTTCCTTGCTTCGGGAAGGGCTTTGTAATGAAGGTGTGCAAACCTCCAGTGCCATAGCTCGGATTGAAGAGTTGTGTCACATGTCATGGCCCCCAACGGACTTCCTCCAACCTGATAGAGTGTATCAACCCTGAGACCAAGAGGAAATGCTTCTTTGAAGTTCCTCTTCCAAATGCGTACATTTCCATCGATGAATGCCACCTTGAATCCTTTGTCTTCCATTGCCATGATAGACACTAGATTCTTATTCAAGTCAAGTACGTACAACACATCTTGCAAACAGAGGACTTGACCTTGATTCAGATGAAGGGTCACAGTCCCTGTCCCTTTCACCAGATAGGTAGCATTGTCTCCAAGGATAATCTCCATATTAGTATCCTTTTCAATCAAACCAAAGAGGGCCTCTTTATATACAGTGAAGTGCCTTGACGCACCACTATCAATCAACCAGTTATCCAGGGTGTCGAAAGGAGATGCAGCAGAGAGGGCAAATATAAGAATATATTCATTTCTCTTATTATCAACAAAATTAGATTCATCATACCTGGAATTTCTTGACATTTTGAAATGTGGACCATTTCCATTCTCGTTTCGATCAGAGGGAGCATTCCTTTTTCCTTTCAACCTGTGGTTCCTTTGATTCTCATTCCCCCTGAAGTTTTTGTTGTTGTTCTCATCATCTCCGGGAGAGTCCCTTTTATTTAGGCACTCTCTTGCATAGTGACCAAATTCGTTACAAGTGTAACATCTTCCTTTTCTTCCTAAATTTGTTACAAGTGTAACATCTTCCGTTTCTTCCTTTGGCACCCGCTCTTCCATGATTTTGATTTCTCAGACCAACATTATTCCTCTTCTTTGCACGAGCGATGAAGGAAATAGGGTCACTTCCATTCCCATTAGAGGGATGGTCTCTCTCCATTATCCTTGTCTCCTCTTGAGTGCATCTTGTCAATAGTTCATCAAAATCAGGAATTATATTATTATTGAGAAGAGTAGTATTGAATACATTGCCCGGGGAAGTCCTCCAAGAGAAATGAGAGTGAGCTCTCAGTCAGCTATGGCCTCTCCAATAGCTAAGAGATCATTCTCAATTTCGGTGAGCCTCATGAAATATGATTGTATAGGTTCTCCCTTGTCCATCTTGATGTTCTTCAACTTGTTCTTCAAAAATAGAATTTGATTAGCGTTTCTAGCCCTGAACATGCTAACCAATTTATCATACATCTCCTTAGATGTGCCAGCTCGGAGATATAAACAACCAGGTGCTTATGAATAGAATTCCTGATGATCTTCTTCGCCTTGATTTCCCTTTCTTGTACTTTGTCTTAGTGGCAGTCGGTGCATTTGATGGAGGCTCATTGATCTTTCCCTGCACATAATCCATAACATCTTGTTCTTCCAATGTCAGATCCAAGGACATTTTCCAAGCATGATAATCACACTTATCAGTCAGTCTGTCATCAGATTTGAAGTATGATGATGAAGCCATTTATCCCTGTCCTTGTCTTTTCAACTTCGATGATTTCTCTTCTCACACTTGCTTGGGCTTTGTTTTCACCTTAGCTCCGATACCATGTTAATTTTAGTTAACCATGATATGTTCTATGCTTAGAGCAGTGTACTTCAAGCTTTCTTATTAGCCCAATTCAATTTCAGATTTGCAATCAAATAACCATTGAAAGTAAATGTTAATAGAACATAAAATAAATCGACAAAAGACAAGTCAAGACAAGAGACACAAGAATTTATAATTCTTGTTATTCAAGAGAGAGAGAAAATGTATTTTACAGCAGTCAACAGGATGCACTAGCCAGCAAAGACTTCGTTGGTCAAACCAACACTTCAACCTCCAATCAAGCTTAGTCAAACTTGGTCAAATTCGGCCTTCAAAGAAAGTCACACTTAGCCCAAAATAGTCCACACAAACTGGTCAACACAGAATTCAAACTTTGTGGTCAAAACAACAGTCAACGTTGCGATCAAAGTCAACATTTGACCTCAATTTCTATTCCTCCAGCTACTTTCTCTCTGGATCGAATTTTATGCCTTGAAAACGTAGTCAAACAATGAGAGTTGACCCAAAGTCAACGTTGATCAACGCTGCTAGAAATGCCCTAAAAACAGCGCAAAATTGCAGAGTCCTGTTTCACATGTGTGGAGGAGAGAGAGAAGCCTCTAAGGCTATACGAACTAATCAAATGAGAGAGAGATGTGTAAGATGAGTGAATGATGAAATGAGCATCATGTCTCTCCTTTTTATATCCATCACTGTGGGTGTGTGACACAACTTTTGGGACTTCTACATTACAATTCTGGCCGACCTTGACAATTTGCATGTGCGGAAAATAAATTCAAAATACAACTTCTGCTCATCCAAACAAGATGATCTTTAGATCAATCTTGCACCTCTCTGAAAGAGGAATCCAACAAAAATATCATCTCCATCATATAGAGATGATAGAGAAGCCTCTAAGGCTATATGAACTAATCAGATGAGAGAGAGATGTGTAAGATGAGTGAATGATGAAATGAGCATCATGTCTCCCCTTTTTATATCCATCACTGTGGGTTTGTGACACAACTTCTAGGACTTGTGAGCCTACATTACAATTTTGGCCGACCTTGACAATTTGCACATGTGTGGAAAATAAATTCAAAATACAACTTCTGCTCATCCAAACAAGATGATCTTTAGATCAATCTTGCACCTCTCTGAAAGAGGAATCCAACAAAAATATCACCTCCATCATATGAACAGTGCAACATGGAGTTTGGCCCTAGTTGCAAAATGGTATGGCAAAACACATGAACAAGACACACATGGTATGCCAATTTGCAACAACATTTGTGGCCAGAAACAATCACTACAGCTTGCTATCTAGTAAATCGATCACCATCATTTGCAATAGATTGTAAAATTACTAAAGAGGTATTGACAAGTCATCCTTGTGATTTTTCAAATTTTAAAATTTTGGTTGTGAAGCTTATGGTCTTATTCTTAAAACCAGTGTTCTAAGTTAGACCCCACATCAAAGAAATATGTCCTTGTTGGTTATGATGATATAATTAAGGGATATAGATTATGGGATATTAATGCCAACAAATTCATCATTAGAAAATATGTAATATTTGATGAATCCCTCCTCATTAACCAAATATTGTAAAAGTTGATTTGAAACAAAAACAGGTGCCACTAAATCAAAAAATTCTATTGGAGACTCAACCATCTACAAAAAAAATAGGAAGCAATAAGAATATTCTAACGATAAAGAATATGTGGATGCTAAAGATATTCAGGAAAATGTGGAAATTCCACAACCAACACCAAGAAGATCTACACGGGACAGAAATCCTACTAAAAGGCAATACTAATTTTGTTTCATCTATTGCTTTGATAACTGAAAATGGGGAACCTTCTTATTAAGATATCAAGAAACAATATATGATATCGATAATGCTGCATGGAAGATGACAATGAAAGAAGAGATGGATGCATTGGAGAAAAACAAGACCTATGAGTTGTTAGAACTCCAAAAAGATAGAAAATTTGTTAGGTGTATGTGGCTCTACAAATTGAAGGAGGGTGTTGATTGTAAACATGGAAGATATAAAGTTGAACTAGTAGCAAAGGGGCATTCTCAGATGGAAAGTATTGATTTCCATGAGATCTCTTCACCAATTGTTAAGCTTGTTTTCATTCACATTGTATTAGCGCTAGTTGCTTTACTTGATCTTGAATTACAGCAATTATATATTTAAACAACATTTTTACATGGAGATTTGGATGAGGAAATATACATGGAACATCCAAAAACATTTGTTCAAAATCGCAGACGAAGATTGTTTGCAAGCTCAAGAATTCATTCAATCACATGAAGCGATCTCCCAAGTAATTGAACAAAAAGTTTTATTCCTTCATGATGAGCCAAAATTATACTAAAAGCGAGTATGACCATTGTGTTTACGTCAAAAATTTGAATGGTATGTTCCTTATCTTGGTATTATATGTTGATGATATTCTTGTCGCATCCAAATGCATGGACGAGATCAATAGGTTAAAGACTCGGTTGGCTAGGAATTTTGATACGAAGGATCTAGAAGCAGCGAAAGAAATCTTGGGCATAGAAATACACCAAGACAGTAAAAATGGTAAGCTCAAATTATCATAATAGAAGTAAATGGACAAAATGCTCACGAAATTCAATATGGATAATGTGAAACTTATAATTACCCCTTTAGCTTCCCATTTTAAGCTTTCTATAGGTTTATGCCCTAGTAGTCAAGAAGAAAATGATTATAGATGGCATGTACAATATGGTAATGCAGTAAAAAGTTTTATGTATTTGACAGTATGTACTAGACCATGCATTTCACACGTTGTGGGTGTTGTTAGTAGATACATGGAAAACCCAAGGAGAGAACATTGGAATGCAATGAAATGATTACTTCAGCGTCTTAGAGGCATAAGTGAATATTGCATCACTTTTAATGGTTGTAGTGATATGTTGTTTGTGATTATGTTGATTCAAATATTGCCAGTGATTTGGACAAGAGGAGATCTACTTCATGTTCTATCTTTACTCTTGCACGAAGATCTCTTAATTGGATGTCAAAGCTTCAAAAACAGTTGCTTTATCCATTTCTAAGGCATAATAAATCACTGTCTTACATGGATGCAAGGAGCAAATTTGGTTGAAGGGTCTTTTCAGTGAGTTTGGAAGAATACAAGACACTCTAGCAGTCAAAGTTCTATCCATCTAAGAAACCGGATCCATTCCTTAAGGATCCCGTGTCCCAAATCGTTCGAATCAGACACAATTTGGTCAAACTAGTGTCCTTTGGATCGTGTCCGATCGGGACACGATCGTGTCCAGATCATGTCCTGATCGACACGATCGTGTCCTGATTCTGGGACACGAATCCCGACTTTTTGAGTGTTGCGTGGCCATAAAAGGTCGTTTTGGGCCATTCTTATTTCACATTTCTCCTATCCCCTTGTTGTGGGTTTACTTTGGGTGTGTGAGAGCGAAGAGAAAAGGCTGTGGGAGCATTTTTGGAGGTGATTCAAGCAACAGATAAGTGCATTTTTTCTATGTTTTTTGCATTTTTATTACAACAGTTTGCATGTGCATTTTTTTACATATTTGTGCATTTTTTCTTCATTTTTTTACAGCATTCATGGCTCAATCAAGGGCAACAAGGAACGGGTCCCCATTGGAGATGCCCCTCTTGTTCCAATTTCATCGAGGTCTACAAGTGTTCCTCCCTCTATTGGAAGTGGGGCTGCAACAACAGCTTCAAATGTTGAGGGAAGACAACAACCTCAAGATAACAAATATCCATTGTGGAAATATGTCACAAGAGAGCAAGGGTCATGCAGCAAGATGAAGGGAGGAGGCAATGTTTCTTGGAAATGCAACTATTGCAACAATCATTTCATGGGCACATATTACCGTGTGAAAGATCATTTGTTGGCTTTACCAAGCTGTGGAATTGCAGCATGTACATAAGTGTCTTTAGAAAAGAGGAAAGAAATGGAAAAAGAGGCAAATGTTGGTATGGCAATGGTGGCTACAACATCTAAAACAAACAAGAATGATGATCCTCTTCCATTCTTGAAGAAAAGCAGCAACAAATTTCCATTTGAGAGTTCTGGTGAGGGACAAGCAGCAAAAGAAAGGCAATGGCACTTGGTCCATTGGACTAGATTTTTCAGAAAGAGAAACAGGAAGAGCTTGATCTCACCATTACATTTTTTTCTATCAGAACTTCATATCCTTTAATGTTGCACGCTCATCTTTATTTATTGACATGTGTTGAGCTCTAACTCAAGGGGCTCCATCAAGGTATGTGTCTCCTAGGTCAGAGAATCTTAGAACCACATTGTTGACGAAGGCGAAAAAAGAGGTGGACAAAATGCTTGAGCCTATTAAATCAGCATGGCCAACATCATTGTTTCTGATGGATGGACAGATCCAACACAACACCCACTCATCAACTTCATGGTGTCTTCCTTGAATAGTCCAGTTTTCTTGAAATTAGTGGATGCACTTGAACAATACAAAAATGCACAATATATGGGTGTGTTGTTTGTTAAAATTATTGAAGATGTAGGTGTTGATTCTTGTGTGCAAATCATTACAGATAATGCACCTGTTTGCAAGGTTGTTAGCATGATTGTGGAAGCTAAATATCCACAAGTATTTTGGACAGCTTGCATTGTCCATTCATTGAATTTAGCACTTAAATCTATAGTTTCTGATGTAATTTGGATTGGAAGCATTATTGAGGATGCACGGCATTTCCGCAACTTTGTATAAAATCATAAAAAAGCTCTCACTATCTACAAGGAGTACACCAATCTATCATTGTTGAAAACTGCAGATACACAGTTTGCCTCTTCATTCATTGTGGAAATTCGAAATCTCGAGTGCCTACTGCAGCAACTGGTATTATTTCTTCTACTTATTAATTCTGAATCAAGTTATTTGCGATGTTAAACAGTAAACATCGAAATAAATTTTGTTGCAGCCTTCACAACATAAAAAATATAGCAGAAACAAAACACTGAGTAGGAAAGAAATAGACACACACAATGAGCACCATTTTTTTTTGACAATGTCCCCAAAAAAACCCAATGTGGGAAAATTTGTGCAGCAATTGAAGCTTAATTTTATGCAGTAGTTTTCTGAATACAAGTCACTGGATGCCCAAACTGGCTATCAGATACAAAGAAAAAATCTGACAAAGAGTTAGTAAGAACATTTCACACTTATTGATTTATGGTAGCATCGGATGTGCTCTAGCCTCAAGAATTTGCAGGGAGGCTAGGACATATGCATTACAAAACCCAAAAATCGTTTTGGGAAATTCCACTTGGAGACAGTTTAATTAGAATAATTAATTATTTTTAATGGATGCCTAAGTCTAAACTTAGGAAATTGAAATAATTAAAGGATATTAATTTAACTGGGTGTGAATCCTCTAGAAAAAGACGAAGATAGAGTCAAGATGATCTAAGTCAACGAGAAGATTATAAGAAGGAACTCGATGGGCACTTCAAAAACACACTAGGCAAATAAGCAGTTGCCCAAGCAGAACGATTTTCTCACTACCTGAAACTCAGCAATAGAAAATCGAATCAAAGTGTGAGTTGCAAGTGAGAGAGAGAGAGAGCGGGTATCGGCATAAATCGAGTGTAGGAGAACTACGGAGGAGGCAGCGCAAAAGAGGGACGTGGTTCATCAGTGCAGAGGCAATGAGGCAGTGACGGAGTCACTGCGCAGAGGGTGACACAGTGGGTCTAGTGTGAGAGCAGCAGATCCTCCCAGGGGTCAGAAATTCACTGTGAAGTGTGAGAAATTTGTCTGTAAATTTCTCTCAACGATTCTTCTTCTATTCTGTTATTCGTATTTTGTACATGAGATTTTTGTTGAAGATTAATAAAAGAAACCCACATTTGTTGCACCGGTTCTCCCACATTGGGATTTTCCGAGCACAATTGTCCAAAAATAACTGTGTCAATGTGTTTATTGTTGTGCTAGTATTTTCCCTACATTTATTTTTCCGCAATAATTGATGTGTTAACACTGCAGTGTATATATTTAGATATTTGTTGTAGATAACTGCAAATAATTTGTTTCAAAAATTCAACAAATAGAATAAATAGTATCAGTTGTTGCAATAGGATTTAGAATTTATGAAATTTCACATGGTTTCAAAGCACAAATAGGAGGCAGGAGAGATCTAGTGCCGAAAGAAAAGGGAGCATCATAGCACTGCATGAGCAGCTACTTAAAGTCCCTAGAAGATTGGGAGTCCTTTGGGCCAATCAGGCAAGATTTCAAGGAAGAGTTAATTCTTTGAGTGAGTCGATAGAGAAACAATCTCAAAATCCAAAGGTTGTCAAAGGCAGAGGGAGAAGCCATGGTTCTTTTGCAGAGCAGATCTTCAACTAAAACGCAGTATTGTGCAGTTGCAAGAACAAAGTTGGGAAGGGGTATAGCACAGAACAACACGGATAGTCAAGATGTCTCAGAATTATCTTCCAAATTGGAAGAATAATTCGCATGTTTTTCAAGTTCGGCATCAGCGGGTGTTTGGTATATTGATAGTGGGGCTTCAACTCACATGAGTGGAGTATCAGAATATTTTTCAATCTATCAATAAGAGAAAATGGACTTCCATATCACTATGGGAAACATAACAAAGTGCACTCCAGTAGGGAGAGGCACCATAGTGTTTCAGACAGAAGCAAGAACCAACATCAGAGCCACTAATGTGTTGCATGTGCTAGGATTAGGAATGAATTTGATTTCAGTGTCCCAGATACAGGAAAAGGGGTACGATGTATACTTCATTGGAAGGAAGATGTATGTCAAACATCCCAGCTAGAAGAAGATGAGACAAATTGGAGCTCGAAGCAATAGATTGTATAGATTGCAGCTCGAGTCTCCAATGGCACTAATAAGGAGTAATCATAATAGTGAAAAGGAACTGAATGAACTATGGCACAAACAAATGGGACACTTACACCATGGAGCACTGAGGATGCTCAAAGACTCTGTTACAAGAGTTCCAGTCCTTAGTACCGAGCATGATGATGTATGTAGTGTTGATTTTTGGTAGCATCGGAAGCGCTTTAACTCTCAAAATTTGTGGAGAGGCTTAAGCACATGTATTGCACAGAACCAAAAAATCGTTTGTGAAAATTCCACTCATAATATGTTTTATTAAAATAATTAATTATTTTAATGGGGACCCTAGGTCTAAACTTAGGGAAATTAAATAATTAGGGGGTATTAATAAAAGAAAGTGTGAATCTTTTAGAGAACATGGTTCAAGTCAAGTTATAATCTTAGCCGTTGATTAGAGATCTAATCTTGGTCGTTGACATCTCAACGAGAAGACTATAAAGGAAGGCTTCAGGGTCATTTGGAAGATAAGCCAATGTAGATACTCAGCTTCCCAAGTAAATCGATTTTCTCAGTGGCTGAAGTTCGGCAAGAGAAAATCGATCCAAAGGGAGAGTTGCAGGTGAAGGAGAAACAGAGATGGTTCAGCATCAATCCAAGGTGCAAGAGCAGGCGACGTAGTGGAAGGAAGAGGCAGCACAAAGGCAGGAAGGGAACAACACAGAAGGGTGACGCGAAACTGCGCAATGCCCACGCAAAGCTAGCGCAGTGGTGATGAAAGATGCCAAGGAGGGTTCTTCCGAGGTCATTTCTCATCAGGAAATTTGTGAGAAATTTCAGTGTTGTCATAGAGAATTTCTCTTCATTACTGTTGATTGTAATGTAAAAGAAGATTTTTGCTGAAGAATAATAGAAACGCTCATATGCTGCAACGGGTTTTCCGCATTGGGTTTTTCTAGGGACAATTGTCCAAAAATCTCTCTTTCATTCTTGTGCTAGTATTTCCTTGTATTTTGCTCAGTGAGTGTATGGTGAAGTCTACATTTGAATTTGTTTCAATATTCACTGAAGAAATTTATAAGTAGGAGAAATAATATCAAATATTGCAGTAGAATTTCAAGTTGAAATTTTCACATGCGAAGATGTGTACTAGGGAAGTACGCTAAGGCAGCTTTTCCCAGAAGTGACAACAGACCAAAAGGCTTATTGGGATTGATGCACTCAGATATTTGTGGCCCAATGTCCATAAGAGCTCTTAGCGGTGGCGAGTACTTTGTCACATTTATTAATGATCACTCTAGAACCTGGATCTATTTCTTAAAGACTAAGGATGAGGTATTTGATTGGTTCAGAGAGTTCAAGGCTCTCATAGAAAACATGACAAGGAAAAAGATAAAGGTGTTGTGTTTAGATAACAGTGGAGAATACATGGATAAAAGCTTCACAGATTTCTGTGCAAAGGATGGCATCAAAAGAGAGTGGACAACTCCATATAATCCACAGAAAAATGGAGTAGCGGAGTGGAATAATAGAACAATCGTCCGGGCGGCAATGGCTATGTTATATGACCAAGACTTGCCCAGATTCTTATGGGCACAGGCATGCAACACAGTGGTGTATATTTGGAACAGAACTCCTCACAGAGCATTGGGGAAGAAAACGCCTCAAAGGGTCTTCACAAGGAAAAAATCGGAGGTAAGTCATCACAGGATATCCGGGAGTGTGGTATATTGTCACATTCCAGACGAGAAGTGTAGTAAGTTGGATCAGACTGCATAAAAGGGGTACCTCGTAGGGTATAGCAAGACCTAAAAAGCATACAGGATCTACATTCCTAGCAGCAGGAAACTTGTAGTAAGCTGAGATGTAAATTTCATGGAATATAGAGCTTTCAGGAAATCTCGAGAGATGCCAGTAGGAGATCAATCAACAGATGTTCCATTAGTCCAACAGCAACAAGAGCATCAAGATGGACAAGTAGGAGGAAAGACACCAAGATCGAGTACAGTGACCAATACCAGTATTTCCTCAGGAGTAGGAGATCCATGTAGTTCTCAGCAGATGGAGCAGTTAGAACAGGAAGAGGATTTGATTGAGCCTCCCACCACCACTGGTAGAATCAGTAGGGAAGTACACCAGACACTGAGGTATGCAAAGGAGTTTGTCGGAGCTCCTAGTGTTGGGTGTGTGTTATATTCTTTCCACAACTAGCCTCAGGGGTGAAGCGGGGGATAAGAGGGGGCGGCAGCAGGCATGCTACTACCCCACTGCATGGGGTCCGGAGCAACGCCCCGGGAAAAATTTAACTGGACCCTATATTAGGTGGGCGGACCTACCTATGGTTTTGTGCACGGGTTTGTACATGGTTTTGCACATGATGGTTTTCTACCCATGGTATTTTGTAGATCCAGTCAAGGGAACTATGATTATGTTCTAATCCAGGGTTAATGGATTGGGGTTTATGAATGCTTCGGCATGTATATATATGTATTGTAACATTGAAAAGAACATAATGAAAAATCAAGTTGGTAGTCCCGATTTTGAGATCCAAGGGAAAATCTGTATGTATATCTGTTTTATGTTTTAAGCTCTCTCTATTGTTTATTTTCTGTTTTAAGAGTTCGTTTGCAGATAATTTCTGTACAGGGTTAAAACCTACATTTGGTATCAAAGTTGTTTCAGCTTCAAGGGGACACCTTTGCTGCTGAGGGGTTTTTTGCTCGGGCCTGTGGTAGACCCTATTCAGTAAGAGATCTGATGAATCGATTATTGCGGTGAAAGAAGATGGCGAGCAGTGGAAAGATAGAGCCTGAGAAATTTAATGGTCAAAATTTTGAGTTGTGGAAGTTGAATATGGAGGATCTGCTGGTGGATAAAAAATCAATGGATCGCAGTAGATACAGGTACTAAACCATCGACAATGTCAAATGAAGACTGGGTGACACTGGATTTGAAGGCAAAGAGCACAATACGGTTGTGTGTCTCAGATTCGGTATTGTTGAATGTATTTGGGGAAGCTATTGCAAAGTCTTTGTGGGACATATAAAGGACTTTCTACCAATCTAAGTCTTTGGTGAATAAATTGTTCATGCGGAAAAAGTTGTATAATCTAACGATAATGGATGGAGACTCGGTGACAAAGCATCTGAACGCCTTTAATACAGCGGTAAGTCAGTTGTCATCGTTGATATTAAAATCTTAGATGAAGTTAAGTGCATTAATTTGTTGTGTTCTCTACCAGATTCGTGGGATAGTCTGGTTGTTGCAATAGGTAACAATACAACTACCTTCACTTTTGATGAAATTGTCTCAGCCTTGTTGTCGGAGGAAATGAGACGGAAAAATATGGAGGGCTAGAATGGAGATGCCTTGTCTATACGAGGATGGTCCCAAAACAAAAACAAAAAAAACTTATCGAGTGGGAGATCTAAATCGCCAGGAAATCTTGTAAAGGTGTGCTGCAAATACAGAAAGGAAGGGCACTTCAAAAAGGACTATAGATCTAAGGCACCTGAGAAAGGAAAGGGATCTGATGATGCTCCTTCTGCAAAGGCGAAAACCACCTCAGATGAAGGTAGGGATGTGTCTTTGGTTTTTTCTTCAAATACACATGTAGATCATGAGGCATGGTTGATTGACTTAGGTGCATCCTTTCACTTCACTCCCCATAGGTAGTGGTTCTACGAGTATGAGAAGTATGATGGTGGTGATTTCTTATTAAGGGATGATAGGAAGGCCAAAATCGTCGAACGCAGAAAAGTCAAGCTGAAGTTGCAAGGTGGAAGGATTAAAATACTTCATGGTGTTCTTCATATTCCCGCATTGGCTAGAAATCTGATTAATGTAAGCAAGATAGATGATGCAGGTGTAAAAACAATGTTCAAGAAAGATACCTTCAAGATGGTTCGGGGAGTACTAATATTGATGCAGGGAATTCTGTAAATTTTTGTAGATGTTCTATGCTTGATGCAACTTTACTTTTTATCCCAATATCAGTCAGCAATCACATAAACAATAAATTAAAATGCTGATAGAACATACCAGTAGATCGACAGAAGACAAGCCAGAAATATATAAGAGTGTTGGTTTGTTACGACGGTAAACAGGATGCTTCAACCAAAAAAGTCTTAATATGTTCAACCAACCAGAAGTGTCACAAAACCACTCCCAAATGGCCAACAGAATTGACAAAAGTCAACAATGTCAATCAACGGTCAATACAAACGGCAATGACTAGACGTACGACCAAGTCAAAGTCAATGTCCGGCCTCGAAATTGTGCCAAAAAATGAAAGTTCAGAGAAATCGGTTGGGAGAGTTTCAGGTCCATTTGACCTTGCATTGACCAAAGTCAACCCTAGTCAATGATGCTACAGAAACCCTAGGTTGAAAACAAAAATGTGATGCTGCTGAAATTTTACCACGTGTGGAGAGAAGAGCCTCTAAGGTCATCAAACCAATCAGATGAGGAGAGAGAAATGTGTGAGGATGAGATAAATGTCTTCCAACGTTGACCAATATATATCCATCAATGAGGGTGTGTGACACAACTGTTGGGGCACAAAACCTTAAGGCCGACCTGCACATATTTTGAATAAATTCAAAATAAATGTTCTGCTCATCGGATCAAGATGATCTTTAGATCGATCTTGCACCTCTCCGAAAGAGGAATCCAATAAAAATATTGGCATCTTCATCTAAGCATCAGAACATGGAGTTTGGACCTAGTTTTCCAAAATTAACAAGTTCAGATTGGAACTTTGTACAAGCTTTTGGGTAGCACTATTATTGATGGGTGCAATAGTTTTGTGGTTCCTGAAAGTGGAGCAGAAAGCCTAGTGGTCTCTGGAGAAGAGACCATGCTATGGCATCAAAGACTTGGACATATTGGAGATGTAACGGCCCATTCCCGAGTTATACACAATGATATTAGCGTGTGTACGGTATAGACAGTTGATAGCTGCACCTGCCTATCTCGCACACATCGCACTAGTACACCTAACTACTAATATCAAGCTTACCTAAATTAGAAATTAATGATAAGGTTCAGACTAAAATTCATATGGGTTTAGCATAAAGTATATAAAAAGGATTAATGAAAAGAAAATAAAATTTTAAAAATTAATGTAAGAGTCCGCACACGGAAATATAATTTCAGACAAATATTAATCTAAATATGTATTCAGCAGTAACGTATTTCAATGAAATGTAAGGTTCCATACGCATCAAATTACTTGTAGACAAATATTAATCGAAGTATAAATTCAGCAACAGGTATTTCAATGAAAATTTGCAGTGAAATTTAATTGAGAGACAATTCTATACCTAAAAGAAATACCTGGAACGTAGTTGATGATTTTAATGGTGGCTCTCCTCCCATGCTGCTGATGTTGTGTGATACTGTGGATAGTTAAACAGTTCACCGAAACAACCAAGTCCTCCCAGCCAATCCGGGAACAATCCCAGACCCAGAGGATGTCTCATCTGCCCCCGTGCCCAGATTTCCAAGAAGAACCGAGACTCCTCTCCAAACAATTCAATCTCACAATTCAATCTCCCTTTAGCAGAATCCCCCCCGTTCTTTCCCTCAAAACCTTCTTATATAAATTTTCCCCATCGCCATTCAACCTCCTCACCGCCTCTTCTCCATCTAGATAAGGTCTTCTTAAAGGATGGTACGATTATCATTTAAGGAGATGTCACTGGCATTAAAGAGGAGGTGTGATCTTTGTGTTTATTTAATCTGTTTAGAAGTATACGACTTGACTTTGAAGGATATTTCAGATTAAGGCTTATGTTATAATATTTAACTCAACTTTGAGTATATGTATGTATTTTAAATTTTTAAAGTTTTCTTTTCTTTTCATTAATCCTTTTTATATACTTTATGCTAAACGCATATGAATTTTAGTCTGAAACCTTATCATTAATTTCTAATTTAGGTAAGCTTGATATTAGTAGTTAGGTGTACTAGTGCGGTGTGTGCGAGATAGGCAGGTGTAGCTATCAACCGTCTATACCGTACACACGCTAATATCATTGTGTATAACTCGGGAATGGGCCGTTACAGGAGAGAAGGGCCTTTGAATAATGCATGGTAATGGTATGGTAGAAGGTATTTCTAATTGCTCTCTAGATTTCAATTTCTGTGCACATTGTGTATTTGGGAAGTAGAATCGGGTGAGTTTCCCTTCTGGTGCTAAGAGAGTGAACAAGATATTAGAGCTTGTGCACAGTGATGTGTTTGGACCTTTGTCGGTTCCATCACTGGGTAAGTTGTGTATCTGGGGAAGCTACTGCAAAGGCTTTGTGGGATATATAAGGGACTTTGTACCAATCTAAGTCTTTGGTGAATAAATTGTTCCTGCGGAAAAAGTTGTATAATCTAATGATAATGGATGGAGTCTCGATGACAGAGAATCTAAACGCCTTTAATACAGCGGTAAGTCAGTTGTCATCGTTGATATTAAAACTTAGATGAAGATAAGTGCATTAATTTGTTGTGTTCTCTACCAGATTCGTGGGATAGTCTGGTTGTTGCCATACGTAACAATACAACTACCTTGACTTTTGATGAAATTGTCTCAGCCTTGTTATCGGAGGAAATGAGACGGAAAAATATGGAGGGCTAGAATGGAGATGCCTTGTCTATACGAGGATGGTCCCAGAACAAAAACAAAAATAACTTCTAGAGTGGGAGTCTAAATCGCCAGGAAATCCTATAAAGGTGTGCTGCAAATACGGAAAGGAAGGGTACTTCAAAAAGGACTATAGATCTAAGGCTCCTAAGAAAGGAAAGGGATCTGATGATGCTCCTTCTGCAAAGGCGAAAACCACCTCAGATGAAGGTAGGGATGTGTCTTTGGCTTTTTCTTCAAATACACATGTAGATCATGAGGCATGGTTGATTGACTTAGGTGCATCCTTTCACTTCACTCCCCATAGGTAGTGATTCTGCGAGTATGAGAAGTATGATGGTGGTGATTTCTTATTAACGGATGATAGGAACGCCAAAATCGTCGAACGCAGAAAAGTCAAGCTGAAGTTGCAAGGTGGAAGGATTAAAATACTTCATGGTGTTCTTCATATTCCCGCATTGGCTAGAAATCTGATTAATGTAAGCAAGATAGATGATGCAGGTGTAAAAATTTAAAACAGTGTTCAAGAAAGATACCTTCAAGATGGTTTGGGGAGTACTAATATTGATGCAGGGAGTTCTGTAAATTTTTGTAGATGTTCTATGCTTGATGCAACTTTACTTTTTATCCCAATATCAGTCAGCAATCACATAAACAATAAATTAAAATGTTGATCGAACATATCAGTAGATCAACAGAAGACAAGCCAAAATATATAAGTGTGTTGGTGCATTATGGCGGTCAGCAAGATGCTTCAACCAACAAAGTCTCAATTAATCAGCCAACCAGAAGTGTCACACAACCCTCTAGGACAGCCAAAACAGTCAACCAAAAGTCAACGATGTCAATCAAAGGTCAATGCAAACAGCAGCAGCAGCTAGTTCAATGTAGCCAAGTCAAAGTCAACGTCCAGCCTCGAGAATTGTGCCAAAAAATGAGGATTCAGAAAATCGAAAGTTTGGGAGAGTTTCAAGTCTGTTTGACCTTGCGTTGACCAAAGTCAACACTGGTCAACGTTGCTGCAGAAACCCTAGGCCGAAAACATAAAATTGTTGCTTGCTAAAATTTACCACATGTGAAGAGAAGAGCTTCCAAGGTGATCAAACCAATCAGATGAGGAGAGAGAAATGTGTGAGGATGAGATGAGTGAAAATGTCCTCCAACGTTGACCAATATATATCCATCAATGAGGGTGTGTGACACGACTGCTGGGGCACAAAACCTTCAAGCCGACCTGCACATATTTGGAATAAATTCAAAATAAATGTTCTACTCATCGGATCATGATGATCTTTAAATCGATCTTGCACCTTTCCAAAAGAGGAGTCCAATAAAAATATTGGCATCTTTATCTAAGCATTACAACATGGAGTTTGGACCTAGTTGTCCAAAATTAACAAGTTCAGATTGGAACTTTGTACAAGCTTTTGGGTAGCACTATTATTGATGGGTGCAATAGTTTTGTGGTTCCTGAAAGTGGAGCAAAAAGCCTAGTGGTCTCTGGAGAAGAGACTGTGCTATGGCATCAAAGACTTGGACATATTGGAGAGAAGGGCATTTGAATAATGCATGGTAATGGTATGGTAGAAGGTATTTCTAATTGCTCTCTAGATTTCAATTTCTGTGCACATTGTGTATTTGGGAAGCAGAATCGGGTGAGTTTCCCTTCTGGTGCTAAGAGGGTGAACAAGATATTAGAGCTTGTGCACAGTGATGTGTTTGGACCTTTGTCGGTTCCATCACTGGGTAAGTTGTGTACTGTGTCATTTATAAATGACTTCTCAAGGAATACATGGATATATGTCTTGAGGAAGAATTCTAAAGTCCTTGACAGAATTAAAGAATTTAAGGCTCTGTCGAAAAACCAGACAGAGAAGAGGATAAAAGTGTTGAGGACAGATAATGGTGGAGAGTTCTGCAAGAAGGAATTTGAAGAGTTCTTTAAGAAGTGTGGTATAGCACCACAGAAGACTACTCCGTACACACCTCAGCAAAACGGAGTTGTACAAAGAATGAACAGAACGTTGATGGAAAGGCAAGAAGCATGCTTTGTTGAACAATGTCCCAAGCCACAGCAAGAAGAAGAGGACATGTCCCGTGTTCCATATGCAAGTGCAGTGGGTAGTCTGATGTATGCAATGGTTTATACTAAACCAGATATTGCACATGCAGTGGGAGTATTGAGCAAGTTTATGTCAAAACAAGGGAAGGAGCATTGGACAACAGTGAAGCAGGTTTTCAGGTATTTGTGTGGTATTAGTGATTATGGTTTGTGCTACAAGGGAAGACCAGGATTAGACATAGTTTTGGATATCCATGACTGTGTTGATGCAGACAAGGTTGGAGATCTCGATCAAAGAAGATCTACAAGTGGGTATTTGTTTATCCTATTTGGAGATGCAGTCATTTGGATGAGTAAAAAACAGTTTGTAGTGGCTCTTTCAACTATAGAGGCAGAATACATGGCAACCACTCATGCAAGCAAGAAAGCAGTTTGGTTGCAGAGATTGTGTTCAAATATGGGTTTGGTGCAACGAGCTATAAGTATAGACTATGATAGCCAAAGTGCAATTTTCTTGGCTAAGAACCCTGCTTATCATTCAAAGACAAAGCGCATTGATTTTCAATATCACTTTGTGAGAGATATGGTTGAGGACAAAAAGGTGTTGCTAGTAAAGGTGGACACTTTGAAGAATGTTGCAGATGCATTGACAATGTCTGTGAGCACTAAGAAGTTCTCTTGGCGTAAAGAAACAATAGATGTTGCAGGGATGGACCAATGACTAAGCTCTCCTGTGGCCCCTTGTGGAAAGAAATCAACAAGTGGGAGAATGTTGGGTATGTATTATATTCTTTCAACGACTAGCCTCAAGTGAGAAGCGGGGGGTAAGAGGGGAGCAACCAACCCCCTACGCTTGCACTGGGCGCAGCAAGGAGTTCACAAGGGGGGCGCAACCTCCCTGTCAAGGGAGTTGCAAGAGGGCAGCAGCCCCCTACACGGGGTCCAGGGCAGCGACTCAAGAACAAAATTATTTGGACCCTATATTAGGTGGGCAAACGTGCCTATGGTTTTGTGCATGGGTTTGCACATGGTTCTGGGCATGATGGTTTTCTACCCATGGTATTTTATACACTCAGTCAAGGGAACTACGATTATGTTCTTATCCAGGGTTAATGGATTGGGGTTTATGAATACTTCGGCATGTATATATATGTATTGTAACATTGAAAGGAACATAACGAAAAATCAAGATGGTAGTACCGGTTTTGGGATCTAGGGGAAAATCTCGGTGTATATCATTTTTATGTTTTATGCTCTCGATATTGTTTATTTTATGTTTTAAGAGTTCTTTTGTAGATAATTTATGTACAGGGTTAAAACCTACACCTAGAACCGACAAGAGGCAGTGTCGACAGCCTGACAGATACCAAACTTTGGTAGCACAAGTTGAAGAACCCTCTAGTTTTTTAGGAAGTTGTATAGCACCAAGTGTGGGTGGATGCCATGGTAGAAGAATACAGTTCTATCATGACGAATGATGTCTGTGAAGTGGTACCTAGTCTAGAGAATAGATCAATTGTAGGATCAAGGTGGATCTACAAGATCAAGTACGCTGCAGATGGCAATGTAGATAAGTATAAGGCTAGCTTCGTGGCAAAGAGGTACGCACAAAAGGAAAGAATAGAGTCTAGACTATGAGGAGACCTTCGCCCCAGTAGCTAGATATATCTCTATCAGATCCGTTATATCCCTAGCAACTCAAATGGGATGGGAGATTCACCAGATGGATGTCAAGACAACATCCTTGAACAGGGTGATAGAATAATAGGTGTATATAGAATAGCATGAAGGATTCGAGACTCGTGAAAAGAGAACTCATGTATGCGGGTTAAAGAAAGTCTTGTATGTGCACAAGCAAGCACCTAGAGCGTGGTATGGTCGAATTGATAGTTACTAGCAGCAGTTGGGATTCATCAAGAGTGATGTTGATCCCAATCTCTAATATCTGATGGTGGAGAATGAGCCACTTATTCAGGCATTATATGTAGATGACTTGTTTCTAATAGGGTCATCAAGGTTCATAAAGGACTGAAAAAGAATCTTGAAGCAAAATTCGACATGAAGGATATGGGTTGATGCATCATTTTCTAGGGTTGGAAGATAATTCGATCTCAAAATTATCTTCCAGATTGGAAGAAGAATTCGAATGTTTGTCAAGTTCGACATCAGCAGGTGTAGGGTATATTGATAGTGGGGCTTCAACTCACATGACTGGAGTACGAGAATATTTTTCAATCTATCAATAAGAGAAGATGGACTTCCATATCACTATGGGAAACATAACAAAGTGCACTCTAGTAGGGAGAGGCACCATAGTGTTTCAAACAGAAGCAGGAACCAGCATCAGAGCCACTAATGTGTTGCATGTGCCAGGATTAGGAATGAATCTGATTTCAGTGTCCTAGTTACAGGACAAGGGGTACGACATATACTTCATTGGAAGGAAGGTGTATCTAAAACATCCCAACTGGAAGAAGATGAGACAAATTCGAGCTCAAAGCAATAGATTGTATAGATTGCAACTCGAGTCTCCAATGGCACTGATAAGGAGTAATCATAATAGTGAAAAGGAACTGAATGAACTATGGCACAATTACACCATGGAGCACTGAGGATGCTCAGAGACTCTGTTACACGAGTTCCAGTGCTCAGTATCAAGCATGATGATGTATGTAGTGTTGATTTTTGGTAGCATCGGAAGTGCTCTAACTCTCAAAAATTGTTGAGAGGCTAAGGCACATGTATTTCAAAGAACTGAGAAATCGTTTGTGAAAATTCCACTCATAATATATTTTATTAAAATAATTAATTATTTTAATGGGGACCCTAGGTCTAAACTTAGGGAAATTAAATAATTAGAAGGTATTAATAAAAGAAAGTGTGAATCTTCTAGAGAACATGGATCAAGTCAACTTATAATCTTAGTCGTTAATTAGAGATTTAATCTTGGTCGTTGATATCTCAACGAGAAAACTATAAAGGGAGGCTTGAGGGTCATTTGGAAGATACACCAGTGTAGATACTCAATTGCCCAAGTAAATCGATTTTCTTAGTGGCTGAAGTTCAGCAAGATAAAATCAATCCAAAGGGAAAGTTGCAGGTGGAGGAGAAACAGAGAGGGTTCAGCATCAATCCGGGGTGCAAGAGCAGGCGACGCGGTGGAAGGAAGAGGCAGCGCAGAGGCAAGAAGGGAACAACACAGAAGGGTGACGCAGTTCTGCGCAGTGCCCACGCAAAGCTAGCGCAGTGGTGATGCAAGAGACCAAGGAGGGTTCTTCTGGGGTCATTTCTCATCAGGAAATTTGTGAGAAATTTCTTCAGTGTTGTCATAGAGAATTTCTCTTCATTACTGCTAATTGTAATGTAAAAGAAGATTTTTGTTGAAGAATAATAGAAATGCTCATATGTTGCACCGGTTTTCCCGCATTGGGTTTTTCCAGGGACAATTGTCCAAAAATCTCTATGTCATTCTTGTGCTAGTATTTCCTTGTATTTTGCTCAGAAAGTGTATAGTGAAGTCTACATTTGAATTTGTTTCAATATTTACTGAAGATATTTCCGTAAATAACTTATTTCTAAATAATAATTAGGAGAAATAATATCAAATATTGCAGTAGGATTTCAAGTTGAAATTTTCACATGCAAAGATGTGTACTAGGGAAGTACGCTAAGGAAACTTTTCCCAGAAGTGAGAATAGAGCAAGAGGCATATTGGGATTGATACACTCAGATATTTGTGGCCCAATGTCCACAAGAGCTCTTAGCGGTGGCAAGTACTTTGTCACTTTTATTGATGATCACTCTAGAAAACCCTGGATCTATTTCTTAAAAACCAAGGATGAGGTCTTTGATTGGTTCAGAGAGTTCAAGGCTCTCGTAGAATACACAGATAAAAACTTCACATATTTCTCCGCAAAGGATGGCATCAAAAGAGAGTGGACAGCTCCATATAATCCACAGCAAAATGGAGTAGCAGAGTGGAATAATAGAACAATCATCGAGGCGGCAAAGGGTATGTTATATGACCAAGACTTGCCTAGATTATTATGGGCACAAGCATGCAACACAACGATGTATATTCAGAACAAAACTCCCCACAGAGAATTGAGGAAGAAAATGCCTGAAAGGGTCTTCACAAGGAAAAAATTAGAGATAAGTCATCACAAGATATTCGGGAGTATGGTATATTGTCACATTTCGAATGAGAAGTATAGTAAGCTGAATCAGATTGCATTAAAAGGGGTACCTCGTAGGGTATAGCGAGACCTAAAAAGCATACAGGGTCTACATTCCTAGCAGCAGGAAACTTGAAGTAAGGTGGAATGTAAAGTTCAAGGAAGATAGAGCTTTCAGGAAATCTCGAGAGATGCCAGCAGGAGATCAGTCAACAACTGTTCCATTGGTCCAACATCAACAAGGGCATCAAGGAGGACAAGTAGGAGGAAAGACATCATGATCGAGTACAGTAACCAGTACTAGTATTTCCTCAGGAGTAGGAGATCCACGTAGTTCTCAACAGATGGAATAGTAAGAACAGGAGGAGGATTTGATTAAGCCTCCCACCACCACTAGTAGAATCAGTAGGGAAGTACACCAAGCACTGAGGTATGCGGAGGAGTTTGTCGGAGCTCCTAGTGTTGGGTGTGTGTTATATTCTTTCCACGACTAGCCTCAGGGGTGAAGTGGGGGATAAAAGAGGGTGGCCAACCCCTACACTTGTGTTGGGCGCAGCAGGGGTGCTACTACCCCAATGCATGGGGTCTGAGGCGACGCTGCAGGAAAAATTTATCTAGAACCTATATTAGCTGGGCGGACCTCCCAATGGTTTTGGGCATGGGTTTGCACATGGTTTTGCACATGATAGTTTTCTACCCATGGTATTTAGTAGCTCTAGTCAAGCAAAATATGATTATGTTTTAATCCAGGGTTAATGGATTGGGGTTTATGAATGCTTCGACATGTATATATATGCATTGTAATATTGAAATCAACATAATGAAAAATCAAGCTGATAGTCCCGGTTTTGGGATCCATGGGAAAATCTTTGTGTATATATGTTTTATTTTTTAAGCTCTCTCTATTGTTTATTTTATGTTTTAAGAGTTCATTTGTAGATAATTTATGTATAGGGTTAAAACCTACATTTGGTATCAAAGTTGTTTCGGCTTCAAGGGGATGTGTTTGCTGCTGAGGGGTGTTTTGCTCAGGCCTGTGGTAGATCATGTTCAGCGAGAGATCTAATGAATCTATTATTGCGGTGAAAGAATATGGTGAGCAGTGGAAAGATAGAGCCTGAGAAATTTAATGGTCAAATCTTTGAGTTGTGGAAGTTGAATATGGAGGATCTGCTGGTGCATAAAGATTAGTGGATCGTGGTAGATACAGGTACTAAACCATCAACAATGTCAGATGAAGACTGGGTGACATTGGATCTAAAGGTAAAGAGCACAATACGGTTGTGTATCTCAGATTCGGTATTGTTGAATGTATCTGGGGAAGCTACTGCAAAGGCTTTGTGGGACATATAAGGGACTTTGTACCAATCTAAGTCTTTAGTGATTAAATTGCTCCTGCAGAAAAAGTTGTATAGCTTGACGATAATGGATGGAGACTCGGTGACAGAGCATCCGAACGCCTTTAATATTGCAGTAAGTCAGTTGTCATCGTTGATATTAAAATCTTAGATGAAGATAAGTGCATCAGTTTCTTGTGTTCTCTACCAGATTCGTGGAATAGTCTAGTTTTGCAATAGGTAGAAATACAACTACCTTGACTTTTGATGAAATTGTCTCAGCCTTGTTGTCAAAGGAAATGAGACGGAAAAATATGGAGGGCTAGAATGGAGATGCCTTGTCTATACGAGGATGGTCCCAAAACTGAAACAAAAATAAATTCTCGAGTGGGAGACCTAAATTGCCAGGAAATCCTGTAAAGGTGTGCAAATGCTAAAAGGAAGGGCACTTCAAAAAGGACTGTAGATCTAAGGCTCTTGAGAAAGGAAAGGGAACTGATGATGCTCCTTCTGCAAAGACGAAAACCACCTCAGATGAAAGTGGGGATGTGTCTTTGGCTTTTTCTTCAAATACACATGTAGATCATGAGGCATGGTTGATTGACTCAGGTGCATCCTTTCACTTCACTCCCCATAGGTAGTGGTTCTACGAGTGTGAGAAGTATGATGGTGGTGATGTCTTCTTAAGGGATGATAGGAAGGTCAAAATCGTCAAATGCAGAAAACTCAAGCTGAAGTTGCAAGGTGGAAGGATTAGAACACTTCCCGGTGTTCTTCATATTCCCGTATTGGCTAGAGATCTGATTTATGTAAGCAATATAGATGATGTAGGTGTAAAAACAGTGTTCGAGAAAGATACCTTCAAGATGGTTCGGGGAGCACTGATATTGATGCACGGAGTTCGGATTGGAACTCTGTACAAGTTTATGGGTAGCACTATTATTGATGGGTATAATAGTTTTGTGAGTCCTGAAAGTGGAGTAGAAAGCCTAGTGGTCTCTGGATAAAAGACCATGCATGGTAATGGTATGGTAGAAGGTATTTCTAATTGCTATCTCGATTTCGATTTCTGTGAACATTGTGTATTTGGGAAGAAGAATCGGGTGAGTTTCCCTTCTGGTGCTAAGAGGGCGAACAAATATTAGAGCTTGTGCATAGTGATGTGTTTGGACCTTTGTTGGTTCCATCACTGGGTAAGTTGTGTATTGTGTCATTTATAGATGACTTCTCAAGGAATACATGGATATATTTCCTGAGGAGAATTCTAAAATCTTTGATAGATTTAAAGGATTTAAGGCTCTGGCAAAACCCAGACAGAGAAGAGGATAGAAGTGTTGAGGACAGATAATGGTGGAGAGTTCTGCAAGAAGGAATTTGAAGAGTTCTTTAACAAGTGTGGTATAGCACGACAGAAGACTACTCCGTACACACCTCAACAAAACGGAGTTGTACAAAGAATGAACAGAACGTTGATGGAAAAGGCAAGAAGCATGCTCTGTTGAACAATGTCCCAAGCCACAGCAAGAAGAAGAGGACATGTCCCGTGTTCCATATGCAAGTGCAATGGGTACTCTGATGTATGCAATGGTCTATACTAGACCAAACATTGCACATGTAGTGGGAGTATTGAGCAGGTTTATGTCAAAACAAGGGAAGGAGCATTGGACAACAGTGAAGCGGGTTTTCAGGTATTTGTGCAGCACTAGTGATTATGGTTTGTGCTACAAGGGAAGACCAGGATTGGACAGAGTTTTGGATATCCATGGCTTTGTTGATGCTGACTGGGTTGGAGATCTAGATCAAAGAAGATCTACAAGTGGGTATGTGTTTAGTATTTGGAGGTGCAGTCATTTGGATGAGTAAAAGACAGTCTGTAGTGGCTCTTTCAACTATAGAGGCAGAATACATGGCAGCCACTCATGCAAGCAAGGAAGCAGTTTGGTTGCAGAGATCGTGTTCAAGTATGGGGTTGGTGCAACGAGCTATAAGTATAGACTATGATAGCCAAAGTGCAATTTTCTTGGCTAAGAACCATGCTTATAAAAACAAAGCACATTGATGTTCAGTATCACTTTGTGAGAGAAATGATTGAGGACAAAAAGGTGTTGCTGATAAAGGTGGACACTTTGAAGAATGTTGCAGATGCATTGACAAAGTTTGTGAGCACTGAAAAGTTCTCTTGGTGTAAAGAGATAATGGATGTTATAGGGATGGACTAATGACTAAGCTCTCCTGTGGCCCCTTTTGGAAAGAAAACAACAAGTGGGGGAATGTTGGGTGTGTGTTATATTCTTTCAACGACTAGCCTCAGGTGACAAGCGGGGGGTAAGAGGGTGGTGATCAACCCCCTACGCTTGCACTGGGCGCAACAAGGAGTTCACAGGGGGGGCACAGCCTCCCTATCAGGGGGGATGCAGTGGGGAAGTAGCCCCTGCACAAGGTCCAGGGCAGTGCCTCGAGAAAAAATTATTGGGACCCTATATTAGGTGGGCGAACTTGCCTATGGTTTCATGCATGGGTTTGCACATGGCTCTGGGCATGATGGTTATCTTCCCATGGTATTTTGTACATTCGGTCAAGAGAACTACGGTTATGTTCTTATCCAGGGTTAATGGATTGGGGTTTATGAATACTTCGGCATGTATATATATGTATTGTAACATTGAAAGGAACATAATGAAAAATCAAGTTGGTAGTCTCGGTTTTGGGATCCAGGGGAAAATCTCGGTGTATATCTTTTTTATGTTTTATGCTCTCGCTATTGTTTATTTTATATTTTAAGAGTTCTTTTGCAGATAATTTATGTACAGGGTTAAAACCTACACCTAGAACCGACAAGAGGCAGCGTCGACAGCCTGACAGATACCAAGCCTTGGTAGCACAAGTTGAAGAACCCTCCAGTTTTTTAGGAAGTTGTATAGCACCAAGTGTGGGTGGATGCCATGGTAGAAGAATACAGTTCTATCATGATGAATGATGTCTGTGAAGTGGTACCTAGTCCAAAGGATAGATCAGTTTTAGGATCAAGGTGGATCTACAAGATCAAGTACGCTACAAATGGCAATGTAGAGAAGTATAAGGCTAGCTTCGTGGCAAAGAGGTATGCACAAAAGAAGGAATAGAGTCAAGAATATGAGGAGACCTTCGCCCCAGTAGCTAGATATACCTCTATCAGATCCGTTATATCCTTAGCAACTCGGATGGGATGGGAGATTCACCAGATGGATGTCCAAACAACATCCTTGAACAGGGTGATAGAAGAATAGGTGTATATAGAACAACTTGAAGGATTCGAAACTTGAAAAAAGAGAACTCATATATGCAGGTTAAAGAAAGCCCTGTATGGGCTCAAGCAAGCACCCAGAGCGTGGTATGGTCGGATTGATAGTTACTTGCAACAGTTGGGATTCATCAAGAGTGATGTTGATCCCAATCTCTAATATCTGATGGTGGAGAATGAGCCACTTATTCAGGTATTATATTTAGATGACTTGTTTCTAACAGGGTCATCAAGGTTCATAAAGTACTGCAAAAAGAATCTTGAAGCAAAATTCGACATGAAGGATATGGGGTTGATGCATTATTTTCTAGTGTTGGAAGTTTGGTAAAAGAATGGGGAGATCTTCCTTAGGCAAGGAAGATATGCTACAGAGATTCTTAAGAGATTCAGAATGCAAGATTGTCGACCCATGGCAATGCTTATGATCACCAACTGGAAGAAAATAGATGCATTAAGAGACAAGAAAGTGGACCCCACCTTATACAAACAGCTGAGTGGGTCACTCATGTATCAGGTCAACACTAGGCCAGACATTTGTTTCATTTTCGACACCCTTAGTCAGTTCATGGTGGTACCGAAAAGGGTACATTGAGCAGCAAATAGGCACATTCTTAGACATGTGCTGGAACAATCAAATATGGGTTGAAATACACCCGAGGAGATGACGTTAGATTGAGTGATTTCATAGATGCAGATAGGGTAGGTAGTTCAGTAGACCGAAAAAATACCTTTGGGTACTGCTTCATCGTTGGATCAGGAATGATCTCTTGGTGAAGTAGGAAGCAGAAACTTGTAGCTCTGAGCTCAGCAGAAGCAGAATATATGGCAGCCAGCACAACAACGTGCGAAGCTATATGGCTTAGAAAGTTGCTTGTGAGTTTGTTCATTAAGAGGATGGAAGTGACCAGTGTTTACTGCATTAATCAAAGTTGTAATTCAACAAATAGAAGAAATATTATCAACTGTTGTAGTAGGATTCAGAATTTCCGAATTTTCACAACACTGTCTCGGGAAAACCGACACTGATCTGACTTGAGATGATCTCCTTGTGCTGTCTCTGAGTCTTCACACGCAATCACTGCGTTAATGCTGCTAGGACTGTGTCACATCTCCTGATCTCTTGTTCACTGGAAACTGGACCCTTTGGCCTTCTGGTCTCACACCCCGACTTCCGGCGCCAGATCTCGATTGTTCCCCAGCAAGATTGCAGACTCCCTCTGAAGCTCTGTGCTTCCTCAGCGTAGCTCTGTGTTTCCTTTGTGTGGCACTGCGCTGCCTCTCTGGACTTCTCTCTGCCTTCTCTGCTTTGCACTCTCCCAATTTGGAAAATTTTCCTTCGGACAACTATCCATGTCCCTAATTGCAAGAAATATCTCGATCTCACTCCAACAACTGATGTGTTGCTCTCTTGAGAATTCAATCTCTTGATCTCTCACTCGATGTGTTCTACAAATGCCCATCGAGCTCCTTATTATAATCTCTCGTTGACATATCAACAGCCAAGAATAAAACATAATCAAAGCCTAAGATTAGCTTGGACTCGATCCTCATCTTCATCTAGAAGATTCACACCCAATCTAATTAATACCTTTTAATTATTTCCTTTTCCTAAGTTTAGGCTTAGCAATGCATTAAAAATAATAAATCGTTTTAATTAAACCCTGTCCTGGCGGAATTTCTCAAACGATTTAGGGGTATTGTAGAATGCATGTCTTAGCCTCTCTGCAAAATCTCAACGCTAGAGCACATTCGATGCTACAAAAATCAACATTCATCATGTTGAAGAGGTTGAGGGAGGTCAAGACCGCTCTTGGGGCCATGGTTATTTCAGAGTTTTGGTCTTTTTCGAGAAAGACAGATCAAGCAACCTCAAAAGGAGTGAAGGACACAGTGTTAGATGATGCTTGGTGGGAGAGGGTAGATATACTTATTCAGATCATAGTCTTTGCTTCGATTTGCAAATACAAACCAACCCATCCTAGGAGAGGTTTATGAGGGATGGGATTCCATTATTCAATCTGTGAGGAGCATTATTTTACAAAGTGAGTGCCCTGAGTATGAGACATCATCAGAGGCCTTCTTCACCACCATGCAGGATATTCTTGTCCGCAGATGGGACAAGAATTACACACCTTTACATTGTTTGGCTCACTCATTGAACCACAAATATTACAGTCATGAGTGGCTGAATGGTGGACCTTCCTGCAAATTCCCTCCTCACATGGATGGTGAAATTTCATGTGAAAATTTCTAAATGCAGTAAACAGAAACCCTACTGCAGTAAATCTAATTTACTTCTCCTACTTGTTTGATTTACTTAACAAGTTATTTTTCTGAATTATTCAGTAAAACATCAAAGTAAATACACAGCATCCTACACAAATATACAGATCAGAAACAGAAGAATAAGCACATTCAGACAAAGGACACAACATTTTTTGGACAAATATCCCCGGAAAAACCTAATGCGGGAAAACCGGTGCAACAGTTCTGAGGGTTTTTATAATTAAGAAGCAGTTCTCAGTACATCTAGGGTGCCATAATCTGGCTCACCCAACAGAGAAAACCTCAAAAATCAGAGATAAACGTGAGTTTTAACTCACTTTGCAAGTCTTCGCTAATCCGGATCAGTGACTAGTGAAACCCCAGCCAGCTCTGTGCAGTCTCTACGCTGCCACTACATAACCCTGCGTGGACCTGGCTAAAGGACTGTGTCACCCTTCCTCTGCGCTGATCAGCTTCTCCTGGAATCGAGTTTCAGCCCTGTCATCTTAGAAACCCTGATCTCCAGTTAATTTTGGACTATCCCTCGGAGGCTCGGCGTTGCCCCTACGTGGGCTTGCATCACCCTCTCTAGAGTCTGCATCACACTCTCTGGTGGCCGCGTTGCCTCCTTTGCATCTCTGTTGCCATTGCTCTGCTTTCTACTCTTGGTCCTCCGACCAGTCACTGCATCCGCCCCACTGCTTCTTTGAATCACTCAGATCTAATCTTTGTCTGAGCACTGCTCCATCAAAAGAATTCAATCTATTAGACTCTGTGTGCCACCTCCAACTGACTCCAAGCCTTCCTTTAATACTTTTCTCATTGAGAAATCAACAGTCGTGATCTAATCTCCAATCAACGGCTAAGATTAGAAAAGACTTGATCCTCGTCACTTAGAAGATTCTCAACCACATGTTTAAATTAATTCCCTTCAATTATTTTATTTCCCTAAGTTAGACTTAGGGTCTCCATTAAAATAATTAATTTATTGAATAACTTTCACACCAGGTGGAAGTTCTCCAAACGATTTATGGGTCTAGGTGATCTCATGTGTTCTAGCCCCTCCACAAAGTTTCGGAGCTAGAGCACATCCGATGCTACCCAAAATCTCAACACTCTCTCTTAGCGAGGAATGTGCTCTAGCAACTGTAATATTCCCAATTAGCCTTGCTAATTGGAATATTGCATTTTTGCTTTATTTTGCCGCTTTAGATAGAAATAATAAATAAAGTGAGAAATAAGAGGGGTCACCTCACTTTAGTCACCTCACTTTATAATAAAGTGTTCTTTTTCCTAGTAGATTGACGTTGTAACTTAGAAAGGGGGCCTTGGGGGGTCCACGTGGATATGATAGGGGAGGCATCAGGCTAACCCAAGGTAAACTGCGCAGATCCAGGGAGAGTTAAGTTTTGGAGGGAGTTTGATGTTATAAAAGGAGAGGCTCTCACCTCATTTGATCATTCATGATTTGATATTATTATTGATAGCTGGACTTCTGTCTGCTTCAGCACGCCGGTGGTTTAGTCGGTCTGCAGCACTGTTTAGTGCACGAGTGTCTCCAGTCGGAGATCTCACCCTTAGCCTCGGGGGACTTCGAGTGCCTGCCCTGGTAAGGTTTTTCTGGTTTCACCCTTAGCTTCGGGGGACTTCGAGTGCCCGCCCGAGTAAGGTTTGTTCTGAGTTCTATCTTTCAGTTCCAGTAGCAGAGCAGCAGCAGTTTCTGAAGCAAATCTGAGGAGGAGGGAACCCTCTAGTGGCTGCGCAGTTCAGTGAGGAGAGGACGCTGTCTCATCAGGAGAGAGGACGCAGTTTTATTCAGGAGGGTGAGGACGCTGCCCCAGGAGGGACGCAGTCCAGATTTGGCAAGGGAGAACGCTGTTCAGTGAGGAGAAGGACGCTGTCAAGCTTGGAAGTGAGGACGCTGTACATTTCTGAAGGAAGGGTTGCAGATCTGAAGGTTCATTGTTAGATCCATCCATGAGAAGGGGAGATCTGAGCAGATACTTGCAGATCTAGTCTTGTATGTTGCAGATCTGGAGGTTTAGCCCTAGATCCAGCTTGGGGAGTTGCAGATCTGAGGAGAGATTGGCAGATCTAGTCCAGATCTGAAGGGTTAACATCAGATCCAGCCCTAGAGGCTGTAGATCTGAAGAGATATTGTCAGATCCAGCATAGATCTGAAGGTTGGGTAGCAGATCTGATAGGGGAGGACGCAGATCAGGAAGGGAAGGACGCAGATCTTGTTTGGAGGCTTCAGATCTAGCAGATCTGAGCATTCAGGAGCAGATCCACCTGGTAGGACGCTGATCTGATGAGCAGACTTGGGAGAGGCAGGCTCAACAGCGTTTTCTAGCCCACAGTAGCTGATCTATCTGTTTGGAGGTCTGGGTGACTAGTGCTCCATCTATTTCTGCGCTGTCACTAGCAGAGTCAGCGTTTTTCATTGGAGAGGGTTTTCAGTTGGAGATCAGCCATTTCATCAGTCTTCAGCCCCAGTACCAGCGCAGTTCATCTTCAGCATTCAGAGCAGCTAGGACGCTGTCATTATTGCAGCCATTATCTGTTGAGAGGGTCTCCACTTGCCTAGGGCAAGGATAGGTGCACTTACTCTAATTTATTGTACTCCTCTCTATGTACTTTCTGATTAATAAAATGGCTCAGTTTCTGGTATTCCATGTGCTATGATTCAGTGATCTGGTTCAGCGTTATATTTTCTATATCTGTATTGGTGTATTTCTGTTTATTACTGGTTATTTCCCTTTGGGGATATTACAGCAACACTTCACTCCAGAAGCGTTACTCTGATCTCTGGCATTGGTACCCTGCAATGTTGATGCTTGGCCTGCTGCCCTCCATCCATTGCGTTGATGCTTTTGTACTGATGCCCATGACTCTGCCACATTTGTACTGCAGCTCCCTCTCAAATAGCTGCATCATGCTACCTATAGCACTGCCACTACTTACTGTTGCACTGCAACTCAGTTGCTGAGAAGTAAGCACCTGAAGGACATCACCCAACAACTGACAGACAAGTCATTCTGGCTGCATCTCATCATTGAAGCACCCTTTGTTGTTGCTCTATGCTGCCCCTCTGTTGTTGCTCTGTGTTGCCCCTCTGAAGCTCTGCGTTGTCTGCTGCTTTGCACTGCGTAAGCACTACCTATGCATTGTTGAAATGCCATCAACCTCTGTGCTGCTCCATCCTCTCCTCTATGTTGCTCCAATCTTCAGCGTCCCAGCAGTACCATATGCCTCTCCATGATATTTTGCATCCACTAACTCCAGTCATCCTGCTACTGTCTTTAACGGCTCTAATAGCTCGTATGTGATCCAAGAGTTTAGGCACCTCAAGGATCCTGTTGTCACCATCTGTAGCTCAATCTACAGATCTATGTCGCCCCACCTCTTCTCTCAAGGTACATGAGCACTCATGGCCACATCATCATCATTGTCGTCATCCCCTTTCGTTGTCGCTGCCTTGGAATCTGAATCTTCCTTGCCCTTCTTCTTAGGAACAATATTGGCGAAGAGTCCCAATTCGCCACATCTGAAGCACTGTACCTTGGATAGGTCCTTCATCTTCTTCCCTTGCTACCTCTGTCCCTTTGATGTTAGGTTTGCATCTTCCTGCTCCTCTTTCTTAATATTGACTCCTCCACTGCTGAATTCCCCCTTTGCTATTCTCCTGATCTCCTCCTGTCGAAGGATTGCCCACATGTCCCCCCAGTTTGGAAGTTGTGCTTTGCCCAAAATGCTTTGGACAAAGGTCTCCCACTCATCAGTGATTGCATTCAAGGCAGTCCTCACCATGAGTCCATCATCAGGAGTTGCCCCCATGGCAATCAATTAGTCTCGGATAGTCTGCAATCTAAAGAGGAACGGATTGATCTCCTCTCCCTTGTGCATCTAGAACATCTGCATCTGATTCTCCAGAAGCATCTTCCTCTGGACAGAGCGACGTCCTCACCATGAGTCCATCATCAGGAGTTGCCCCCATGGCAATCAATTAGTCTCGGATAGTCTGCAATCTAAAGAGGAACGAATTGATCTCCTCTCCCTTGTGCATCTGAAACATCTGCATCTGATTCTCCAGAAGCATCTTCCTCTGGACAGAGCGACGTTGATACAATGTGGTTAATGATGTCCACACATCGTTTGTCGTCTTCTTCTCAACAATATGCCGAACCACATGATCTTTCACTCCATCTATGATCAAGTGTTTAGCCCACACATGATTTTCATTAAACTTCTTTAGAGCATCAGCCTCAGTCAGCACAGCGAGGACATTCTCGAGTCTCGACATGGTCTCTGATGCCATATTCATCAAGGACTATCAGGATTCTGGCTTTCCTAATAGCAAAGTTAGACACACAATCTAACCTATCCTGATCTCTCAGTCCATACGAGGGCATCTCTGCTCAAACTGTCAAAGCAAGTAATCTTCTCCCTTCTACTGCTACTACACTCAGCAAAAGACTAGATCTGGGTTTCTCAGCAATAGAAACCCTCTAGAGAATATGCTCCCTTTGACAAATGATTTCCCTCCCAAAAAAATTTCACCAATTCTGTCAAATCAGCCCTCTACGATCACTCCACTTGACTGAATCTCAGATTCTTGGCTAAAAAATCTACTGAGGCACTGTTTCCCCTTACTTTGTCAACTCTACTAGGCATTGTTCTGCACCGGCAAAAATAATGACCCACCAGCCGCTACTGAAGAAAATGATCTGCACTTCAAGCCACGGCAACTGGGAAAATGGAGGCCCGAATCCCCTACACTAGCCAGCAAACAATGTGCTGCCACTGTTGTAGCTACAAGGTCACCTCTCTTGGCTGACACAAGCTCTGCGTGAGCCCCACAAGTGAATATGACACCCTTCCTTGCCTGTCTTCTGGATCAGCATTGTCTCTTAGGACAGCTGCCTTCCTGCAGCAAAATTTCTTCGGTCTTTGTTGATGGCTTCAGCTCCTCCTGATCTGTAAATGCTTTGATACCATGTGAAAATTTCTGAATCTACTAAACAGAAACCCTACTTCAGTAAATTTGATTTACTTCTCGTACTTGTTTGATTTACTTAACAAGTTATTTTTCTGAATTATTCAGTAAAACATCAAAGCAAATACATTGTAGCCTACGCAACTATACAGATCAGAAACTAAACAATAAGCACATTCAAACAAAGGACATACAATATTTTTTGGACAAATGTCCCTGGGAAAACCGGTGCAGCAGTTCTGAGGGTTTTTATTATTAAGTAGTAGTTCTGAGTACATCTAGGGTGCCATAATCCAACTCACCCAACAGAGAAAACCTTGGCAATCAGAGATAAACGTGAGTTTTAACTCACTCTGCAAGTCTCGGCTGATCTGGATCAATCACTGGTGAAACCCCAAACTAGCTCTGCGTAGTCTCTACGCTGCCATTGCGTAAGTTTGCGTGGGTCCAGATGAAGGACTGCGTCACCCTTCCTCTGCACTGATCAGCTTCTCCTCGAATCGAGTTTCAGCCCTGCCACCTTAGAAACCCCGATCTCTAGCTAATTTTGGACTGTCCCTCGGAGGCTCTGTGCTTCCGCTGCGTGGGCCTGCGTCACCCTCTCTGGATCTGCGTCACACTCTGGTGGTTGCGCTAACTCCTCTGTGTCTCTGTTGCCCTTGCTCTGCTTTGTACACTTGGTCCTCCAACCAATCACTGCATCTACCCCTCACTGCTTCTCTGAATCACTCAAATCTGATCTTCATCCGAGCACTGCTCCCTCAGAAGAATTCGATCTCTTAGACTCTGCGTGTCACCTCCAACTGACCCCAAGCCTTCCTTTAACACTTTTTCCGTTGAAAAATCAATGGTCGTGATCTAATCTCTAATCAATGGCTAAGATTAGAAAAGATTTGATCCTCGTCACTTATAACATTCTCACCCACATGTTTAAATTAATTCCCTTTAATTATTTTATTTCCCTAAATTAGACTTAGGGTCTCCATTAAAATAATTAATTTACTGAATGACTTTCACACCGGGTGGAATTCCCCCAAACCATTTCTGGGTCTTGGAGATCTCAAGTGTTGTAGCACCTCCACAAAATTTCGGAGCTAGAGCACATCTGATGCTACCCAAAATCTCAACATTTCATGGGGGAGGAAAGATGCATTCAAGCGGATTTTTCAAGATAGAGCATCCCTTGATGAGGTGGAGGATGCCTTTGCAATTTTTTCCACTAACACTTGTCGATTTGCAAGATATGATGTGATTAGAGACAGGGGGGCCAAGAAGCCCTATTCTAGGTGAGCAACTCATGGGGCAACAAGCCCTCCTCTAGTGCAGTTAGCCATTAGGCCCCTTTCTCAGGTGATTTCATCCTCTTGTTACAAGAGGAATTGGACCACATATGGGAATCTGTATAGTGTCAAGAAGAGCAGGCTTGAGCAGTCCAGGGCAAAGACAATGGTGTATGTTCACACCAACCTTCATCTTATTTATAGGTAGAGGGATGAGTGGCTGAAGGGAAAGACAAAGATGTGGGATGTCTTTCCTAATGATATGGGTTTGGACAACAATGTTGAGTTGGCATTAGCCAACTTGGATCTTAATGAGTCAGTACTAGAGCCTGTCACATTTGATGATGGTGATACTATAGAGGGGTCATCCTCCACACCAGCAGATGCAAAGATGACACTGAATAAAAAGGAGGAGGATGCAGCACAGGAGAGAAGTGGTGACCATGATGATGAATACAGTGATGTTGATTTTGTTGATGAGGATTGAAGACTCATGAGCTACCTACTTCCTTGAGGCTTGTAGCTGTTTTTATTTTGTATTTACTATTTCTATTTTCCATTGGCATTGCTATTACCTATGTAACACATTTTGATTTTGTTGACTTAATGAGAAAACTAAAGTATCTTTTGCCTTTCTCCTATTGGATCATTGATGAAGATGTCACAATTGTATTTGTCAATGTGGAAAAAATCGAAGTCGGGATTAAATCGGCAAGGGTCCAAAAGTTGAAAAACTCGATAAAGTCTGGAGTTTTTTGAAAAAGTCGGCAAAACTAAAAAAATACAAAAATATTCATTTTTGGAAAAAATCCTAATTTTTTCAAAAAAAAAAAAAAAAATTTATTAAAGAAACTACCTCACGATTTTTTCGAAAAAGTCAGCAAAAAGTCAGGACTTCGAGGATAAAATCAGGACTTTTTCAGGGATGAAAAAGTCGTCAAAAAGTTGGTCGATAAAGTCAGCTCCAGGAAAAATTCGGGATTTTTTCAAAAAGTCTGGACTTTTTGCCGACTTTTTCCACACCGGTATTTGTATGCATAATGTTACTTTATATCTTTGTAAAACTTACATCTAGATGACGATCAATGTTTGAATCAATGAAATTGTATCATGAATGAGAATTTGTGTAAGAAATATCTAATTTTTAATACATATATATATATAACGTGTCCTAGCGTGTCTTGTTCCAAGGGGGTCAACGTGTCCGTGTCTGACACTTGAATCCTCGTGTCCTGTGTCCCCGTGTTAGGGGACTTAGCTATCCATTTGGCTATCAATCCAGTGTGTCATAATAAGACTAAGCATATTGATATCAAGTACCATTAGTAATACAAGTTATTGATGGAGATGGAATAGATATTAATGGAGTCCATACTTGAAAAAATTGAGTAGACATGTTTACAAAACTAGTATCGTTAGAGGATTTGTGGTGATTTTCAACTTCTCTTGGCTTACAGAAGAGGTGATGGATGGTCTTGGGAAAGGTATCAGGTTTATTTGTTGCCAAGTTGGAGATTGTTAAAATCATGAAAATAATTAAAAGAAAACTATATTGTAAAAACCAAAATTTGCTTCAACTAAATATTTGGTAGTTTGTATAATGGTGGCAATGCATGGAACGAATGTATTGGTGCCAAATTAGATATATCTATGTAGACCAAGAGATTGAATTGTTTTTGTAAGCCTGATTGTAATACTATTTCTTGATCAATATAAAATACTGACGCCTAGCCTCATGGATGTTTCCTTGACATGCTGTAATGGTTTTACAACGTAAATTCCGTGTTATATGAGTGCTTCATTTGTTATGTTATTTCATTTTTCTCTGCAATTATATTTTATCCAGGCTCTTAGATACCAACAGCTCTCCATTCTTTTATCATGTACCACATACACTATTAATATGGGGAATCAAAACCAGGGTATTACAAGATTAACAGGGCATGTTCAAGATGTTCAGCTTTTATATTTACTGTGCTATGATAGAGTTAGATGTAATGTTTTAATAGCCTCTTGGGCCCCTTTCTAATTGTTAATTCCATTCAACAATAGTAGTTTTAATTCTTAGAATCATCGATAACAGCATACACCATAGCCTTGCTGAAGTAATAAGAGAAGTCTACTGTGTTTTAAAGAGGAAAATTAGCCTGATTGTTCTCTACTGTTTCTGCTTTTAACTTGCTTTAATAGAAGAAAAATTACTGTGATAATGTGTGGGAAAAGGGACCATGACCAAAGGTTGGAAATTGGAATGTATTAGCCCAGATGAGCATTTAGAGATTGCAATATAAAAACAACAGGAAATCACCATGTATCTCCAACTCATATGAGATTCCATAGCATCTGCCAACGTCAGGGCCACTGTTAGCTTAACAGGGTATATTCAAGATGTCAAGTTTTTTCTTTTTAAACTGTACTATGACAGAGATGTAATATTTTGCTAGCTTCCTGGGCCACTTCGTAATAGTCAATGCAATTCAATAATGGCAGTTTTAAGTCCTAGAATCTTTGATAAGTTGATAACACCATTCATCAAAGCCAAGACATTCAATGAGAATATGTGGATCCTGGTTTTCTTGTGTTATTGCTTGTGTAAGCATATCTCCAGAAAAGCTATGCATACGTACCTTATCACCAAAACTCTGATTTGCTTCCAAATATTCATAGTTTTCTACCCCACGCCGGTGAGCATCTATAAAATCTACCAATTCAACTATAGGAGTATCGATTCCTGCAGCCCAGATAGATAAAATAATTATTATTCATCTTCAAATATATGCAAGAGAAAAGCATAACTCGAAGTAAACCTAGAAGATGGATATGGCATTTTCCACAGACAGACAAAAAATAGATAAGAGAAACTTCAGAAGGAAAAAGATGTAGTGACAATGAGATTATGTAAAATTCAAATCTACGTGCAATCTTGGTTCTTGCAATGTACAAGTGGAACTTGAATGGTTAAAATTATACTAAAATAGGTAAAACAATTGCAATTGAAGAAAATGGGCCTTTGAAGTATTAAACAAGAAATAAAAAAGAATACAATCGACACCTGCATTCTTATCACTGCTCAATAAAATGTGATACTATCTACTGGCATTTGCTTCCGACCATGCTAGTAATTCAAGTATTTACGTATTTACAGCTAACAACTCCTGTAGCAAATAGGGATTTGGCTACCTCAAAAAGGATAGCCTAAAATAGGTAATTTTCTCTTTGATACAACACTTGCTTTTATTTAGAAATATATTCAAGAGCACTGGTTATAAAAAGAATACATAACCCTCCTATCAAGCTGGATACTGTTGCACAATAAGGAGTGCACTGCAATTTTATAATCTATCAAGGCAGACATTAGGCTACGCTATTCGCATTTTCATCTTTACGCATTCTTTAATCCTGAAAAGCCTCATGGATAGGGATTGCAGCATGGTTTCTATATATAAATTCTGTCATTTAATATTATTACGTATTAATGAATTAACGTGTTAATCAAACACCTTTAAATACGAACGCTCTGAAAGGATAAGAATCATTATGTGTGTTGCGCAAGATCAGCAGATATGTGTCTTTCTATGTTCTTCAAATCTCTCTAACAATAAATGGTTGTATGTTATATACATACGTAAAGATATTGAAGAAGAAGAAGAAGTAACTTTAACGTCCACGAGGCTAAATATAGCCTATGGGGTAGATTGCTCTTCTATCTGGCTCTTGTATTCTGCCCTTTTCCTGTGAAGTTTCACAATAAATTTTCCCAGCTTCTCGACAAAGCCCTTGCTGAAGAGAATATCCCATGAGCTAGTTGCCAAAATATCTGCATACCTTTCCCTGCTGTCTTTGAAGGCCTCACATTCTAAAAGGAAATGCTTTTCTGTTTCCACTTTTATAGAAGACCAAAAAATACATACTCTTTCCTACCACACTTCCTTTGGCCTTTTCCAGCGCCCTGTTTCACAACGGAGTTGATGTGAATTAGTCCTTAATTGAGCGATAAGAACTTTGGCTCTCCAGGAAACATTTGCCCCTATGTACACTTTTTGTTGATGACTATGAGAGCAATTAAACTCTTCAATATAATACTTTTTTTTTCCTCCCTAACTTCTTCTCCCAAGTACATTTGTGAAACTTATCCATAACAAAAGCTTTTATCCAAGGTTGCAGGAAACGTCCTCCCCACCCCCATTTCTGGCAAAAAACGAAACGGAAACGCGTACCGTACGGCCTGGAAACGCATCTCCAGCTGTACTGGCACGTTTCCCGTACAGGAAACGTTGCTAGTATAGCCGGAAACTCATTTCCAGGCTGTACGGCCGCATTTCCTTGCCTTTAAAGCGATTTAACTTGTTTTTATTTGTTTTTTTTCCAAGTTTCGTGCTTTTTAACATTATTGTAATTGTTTATGGATGCTTGTAGATGGGTTTTTTAAAGCCTATGGCCCTATTATTTATATGTGATTCATGGTAATGTTAAATTCTTAAGGTAAAAGTGACATTCTCCTTAATCTTCATTTTCATTCTTTTACTTAAATTTTTAACATTACCATGAAATGACTCAGGATGTCTGACAGTGGTTCCGACCTCATTGGATTTCATATGGAGAAAGTAGAATTTTAGATCTCATTCAAAATCCAGCAGACTTATCAGTTTTTCAGGATTTCAGGATTCGGTGATTGCAATGTTTCCATCATATTTTGTCATGTATTAGGGTATGGAACTCATATTTAATCAAGAGCACCAATCCGATATTTCGATATTGCTATTTCCATTGTGTCTATTATCATTCATGAGTAAATGTGTTGTAACTTGTAATAGTTTATGCTTTGAATTTATCATGTATCATGTATGTTTTAAACTTTTATGATTTCACATAATATTTCTTAAATGTCCTAAATTCTAATATAAATTTAAATTATTATTATTATTATTATTATTATATATCGCGTTTCCCCGTTTCCAAAATTTGGAGACGTCGCGTTTCGCTTCCCTTCCCGTTTCGGAAACTCATTTCCGTTTCCCCGTTTCGTGCAACTTAGCTTTTATCTCTTTACTGCGTGTGAGACACATGCTCAAGCAAATGCCCCATTTGTTAAACCATTTGTTATTTTTCCACATCCAAGTCTTCTTTCTTGTCCACAATATGTCATTAAATACAACCTTAGGCCATCTTCCCTCTTCCATTTGCTCAATTTTTTTTAAATACATTATGACCCGCATCATAGCTATTGCTTCAATAGGAGCCGCCCCTGTTTCACTTAACAAGATAGCATATGGCACTGTACTTTTAATTTTGAATTTGTTTGTAATCAAACGTTTCTGAATTTTCTCAATTTGTTTCCACTGCACGTCGGATGTACTGCTGGCCCACAATTCACAGCGGTAGAGAATCACCGGAATCACTAAAAGCCCAAAAAGAGTTAGAGTGGTTTTCTAGTCCCATAACTCTACCTCTCTACACTTATTTTGAAGAGCATAAAATGCTTTCCAACCCCCCAAAGTTCTTTTCTTTCTACATCCACCCCAGCTTAGATTTATGTTGAAGTCTATTCTGAGGTATTTGTAATCCACAAGTTCTTCCAGAAAAATTGCCTTCAAAGTAGAACTTATGCTGGTTATGATTTATTTTGTTAGAGAAAACCACTACTTTCGTTTTGCTGATATTGACTTGCATCCCCACATTTCTACAAAAATGCTCCAGAGAAATTAAGTGCTCTTGCAAACCAAGAGTAGATTTAGCAATTCGAATATGGTCATCTGCATACAAAAGAAGCTTTATAACAAACTTGCCCAAATGCATCCCATCACCCCCTTGCAAATTTAGCCACTCTTCCAGTTTGTCGATATATAAACCAAAGAGGGTAGGAGACAATGGACAACCTTGTTTGACCCCGATATCACTTCAAAAAATTTCAGAAATGTCTGTTGAAGTTCTAATTTTGACTTTCACCTCTTCGTACAGCCTATGCACAGCTTCTCTCAAATCCTTGGGAACCCCAAGTTCCTCCATTCTGTGCCAAATCTTATCCCTAGGAACAGTCTCAAAGGCTTTTCTGAAATCAATAAAACAACAAGACTTCTTCCTTTTTCTCCCACACTTTCTCAATGATATGCCTTAAAGTTATACCATGATCAACTGTGGAATGCTTAGGTCTCATTGACCACTGGAGTGGCACCTGATGATAATGAGAAGACTCCATGCCCAAGGATGAACCAGAAGACATTTGTACCATCATACATCATAAAATATCATCAATTCAACAAGTTTTTAAACTCTACTTCTTCTTCTTATCATTTTCTTCTTCGTTCCTCAGATTTCGCAGCCCTACGGGAATATTGTAAAAATGTCACTAGCATGATGAATAAAGCCATGTAACAGGCCTAGGATGTTGGGACTCGATCAACAAGCGAGTACACCTTGGAGGGTTTTTTTACTTGGTTAATTATTCCTTCTTTTTAGCAGTGAATAATTTTCTAGTTTTTTCACTCATTGCATTACCCCAAAACCGGGGTGACAGCTTGAGGGTTGAGCCCCTAACGCATCTTAGTGTCTAGAGTCAATGTATATTACCATGCTAGGTCATCTCTGAAATTTCGCGAAATTTGACTAGGTCTATGTAGGATTTTTAAAATATTAAAAATTTCCCGCAAAACGCGATTTTTTAATTAATTTATATGTAATGATGTAAATAAGTGGCCTTAGGAAATGTATGGGGCATGTGACCACTCGAAATTCATTCTTAGAGACCCAACATTATCTTAGGACCCACTTTGAAGGTCAAAAAACGACTTATGGTCCCTCAAAAGCTGACTTTCCTATGTCAGTGGCAAAAAATGAGAAAAAATTAATAATTGGAAAAATTTAGAAAAAATTTCGAAGTCAAAATAAATCAAATTTTGACATGGCAATTATGTGGAGAGGTAAAGGGTGATGTAGCACCTATGTGGGGCCCACCACATAAGGTACAACTCAAGTCAAAGTCAAATGCCAAGTCAAAGGCAGTCAAATTGTTTCACGATGAAGTCATGAAGTATTAAGTATGGCCAAAGTTTCAACTTTTCATTTAATTGAATGTTATAAAGGTGCAAAGGCAAAGTTTATGAATGGGAATGGACCCCACTCACTTTCCATAGTATATGGATAAAAAAAAAAAATTAAAGTGCACATGCCAAAATAAAAGCTCTACATACAGCCAGCAAAAGGAATTGTGCACATGTTAAAGGGGAACACACTGGCCTAGTTTTAACACAACGCACCAACATGATATTACACAACAGATTTTATGAGGAGATAAATACGTTGCCATATGAACAAAGGGAACAGCATTTCAGCTCCAGGCAGTCAACACTTCAGCAGCACGATTGGAATCAATTTCACGTGAGAATTGAGAAGCAGTCTTACGTGGGAATTAAATGCCATTTATCTCAACTTATCATCAGCTTATGCACAATCAACGCATGGAAAAATTTACATATTTTTTAGAACTGTGGGTTCATGGGACAGCATTGATTTAAGTGGAAGTTCACAACAGTCTACGTAGACCAGACTGGAGGGGATATCAGCATGGACCAGCCAAGGATATACGTTGCCTAGGTGGCAGCCAGCACATAGTTTTGAGGGAGTTTTGTCTCCCATACACTTCAGTTAAGTCCACATTTGTCCAATAGTCTGATTAGTACATTGATCCTCAAGTAAAGTATTTCGAAAATCACAGAAATATGCAGAGCAGAAAGTAAGATACACTGACCTGAACAGGAGTATACACTGTCACATTTCAGATTTAACATCACATATGTTTTGGTCTCTCGTACACTTGGAGTTCAATTTGGCTTTGTGATCTCCACCATTTCTCCACTTATCTGATGGATTGGTCATTGGGATTGGCTTCCATTTTCCTATTTAGATGAGCCTCGGGCTCTCGTTGTAGTCATGGTTTTGAAGCTTGTGCTTATTGTTACTATGCCGAAATTGTTATTGAGCTAAATAAAAGAAAGTCTTTGGGGTTACTAGCTTCTCTTGTGGTGCATTCTTTGGTTGATGAGGTATACTTGTCTGATTTGATGTTGTTATCCATTTATTTTACATTGCAATCTAGTTGGTGTTATTTGTGCATTTGCCTAAGGGCACTATTGTCTAAGGAGGGGAGATTTGTAGCTATCTCAGATCTCCTTTGGACTTGGTATATTTTGTGCTCTTGTTGTAACTTGTTATTTTCAGTTGAATGACAAGCTCAACATGGCCTCTATATGCCAAGTTTCTTTTGCACTAACAATTGGTTTGCAAAGATTTGTGTGTTCAAAGGACAGGTTGCCAAATGTATTGAAGTATGAAGACTTCTTTGGTTGGAATAAGTCAACTCCAAAGATATCAAAGATCCCACAAGTTGTTCAAGCCACCAATCTCATAAGACATTAAGAGATTTATTTAAAAGGGGGTTTCATGAGCCCTTTGCTTCTTTTCTATCTCTGAAAAATCATATATATTTTCTTATCTCATTTGTGCACATATTGATTTTATCTAGCATTTGAGGCTAAGTTGTTGGATTTAAATTTTAACTCTCACTCACTAAATAAACTCTTTCAAGTTGATCTTAGTGAGGGAATTTGTAATATGAAGTGTATTTTATAATTGCATTGAGTTTCTAACTTTTTCCTTCTCATGCATGTGATTTCCTCTTTTCTTCTCTCATTTGTGCACATATTGATTTTATCTAGCATTTGAGGCTAAGTTGTTAGATTTAAATCCTAACTCTCACTCACTAAATAAACTCTTTCAAGCTGATCTTAGTGAGGGAATTTGTAATATGAAGTGCATTTTATAATTGCATTGAGTTTCTAACTTTTTCCTTCTCATGCATGTGATTTCCTCTCACATATTTCAGCACTATTTTTTTTGCATGCTAACTCTTTTGCTTGCTTGCCTATAGGTTTTCTTGGAGGCAATCCAAGTTTGAATAAATTGAGCTAAAGCATAAGCTAAAGAACACCTTTCCATTTGGAACCTCAAGTCCAAGTTCCTCCTTATCACTTCACCTCTTCTTCTAAAGCTTCATTCTTTTGAGGAATTGTAACCACCATTCACCTCAAGCCTCACAAGTAAATCTTTAAAATCTTACACTTGTAACTTTGGGAAGAGTAAGTTTAAAACACATATTGTAAACTCTGCCCAAGCCCCTCATTTTATAAGAGGGCCTCACTTTCAATAATAAAGAGTTGACTTTTCTTGAGGGAGCTTGAGAAGTTTTTCCCATGGTATCTCACCTACTCATTTAGAGGGAGGAAATCTTCTTGAGTAGTTAACTTTATTTTGTCTAGTTTTTTAATTTGCTCAGCTAATTTACTTGCATTCATCATTTTGTTTGCTAATCTAATCTAGTTGCATGTGAATAACTCATATTTTCATTTCATTAATTTCTTAGATCGCATAGTCCTTTAATTTCCTAATTTGTAATCTCATTTGTCTCACTTACCTGTGTTTTGTGATCTATTTTTCATTTGGTTAAGTTTCACAATCGGAGCGAATTTGTAGGACGGTTCCAGATTTTGCGGAATTTCTGGTGAAATTAGCAGCAAAGCTAGAGAGACTCATAACTTCTTCAGTTTTTGACTAATTTGGGAGCAAAAAGTGGCTACACAGGTATTTTTGACAATTCTGGAGTTTATGGAATAGGTTTTGAAGCCATTTGATCATTGTAAATGTATGTAATCACCATTTTGAGCATAATGAAAGCGGGCCAAGCCATTGGAAGCTGGACCAAGGAGATGTAGCACAAGAGGGGTAAACACCTTCATCACTTGCTGTGTTGTGGTTATTTTTATGGTGTATTTGTCTGTTGTTTCTGCTATTTCAAAGTTAATTTCATGCTTTATGTGTTTAAGAATTTAACATAAAAGCTCACAAAAACTCAGTTTTTAACACTTGCAATTTACAAACGCTCAAGCACATTTTCATTAAGATCTCATATAGATCACTTAGACACATGCATTCCTGATAACCCATAAATTGTTTTGAGAAATTCCACCCAAAAACAATTTTATTTGATAAATTAATTATTTTTAATGAGGACCCTAAGTCTAACTTAGGAAATTAAAATAATTAATGGGTATTAATTTAAACTATGGGTGAAACTTCTAGAAAAAAAAAGATCAAGTCTAAATGTAATCTTAGTCCTTGATTGGAGATTTAATCTCGGTCGTTGAAGTTTCAACGAGAAGACTATAAAGAAAGGCTTGAGGGTCAATTGGAAGACACACCGAAAGGATCAAGTGATCGAATTTTTTGAAGTGAGCACTGCTTAGAGGAAAACCAAATCTAGATATTCTTCACGCAATTGAGGGGCAAAGACAGTTTTGGCAAGAGGATCTTCTTTGGGGTGAAGGATCATCAGCAGAGAGGCAGAGAAAGACACAAAGGAAGCAACGCAGAGCCCAAAGAGGGTGACGCAACACCCAGAAGCGGTGATGCAGGGCCACGCAAGCCACATGCAAAGGTAGCGCAGTTTCTTAGCAGAAGTCCGAGTTTCAACTGAGAAATCGAGATTTTGAGTCGGAAGGGTTGGGATTGAGTTTCCTGAGGGCTGAAAGATCACACAAAGGAGGTGGCGTAGTTCCAAAGACGTACCCACGCAGGCTTACACAACTACTGTGCAAAGGCAGCGCAGAGGGTGCTAGGGTTTCGTCAATTCAGCGACCGGATTAACCGAGACTCGCAGAGTGAGGTAATCTCACTATTTTTCTCTGTCAATATTCTTTGTAACTAAATTGTCCAGTGAGACATTCAGAGATGTATTCGGAATTACTGTTGCTTAATAATAAAACCCTCAGATATGTTGCACAAGTTTTCCCGCATTGCGTTTTTCCAGGAACAGTTGTCCAAAAATAATAGTGTCCTGTGTGATGTTTTCCTTTTGCTCAGTTTCGTGTTTCCACATCTAAATTTAATTAAGTGAAGGCTGCTTCAGTAATTGCTTCAATGTTTTCAGAATAAATCTACAAAATAACTTGTTAATATAATTTACAAGTAGGAGAAGTAATTGAGTTTGCTGCAATAGGATTCCAGATCTAGGACTTGGAATTTTCACAGGAAACCAGAAAGGAAATGTGGGATGTCGTTGTGAAGTTATACAAGGATCCATTAGAGAATCATAAAATGATTCTCAAACAAAAGTTGAGGACCACAAAGATGAAGAGAGAAGGCATGACTCCTTACTCATCAAAATTCGGGATGTCCGTGATGAGCTAGAAACAGTTGGTGAGAAACCAGAGGCCAATGAACTTATGTGAATAGCTTGTTACCCACCATTTGTGGGTGATATCCGTAGGGGAAATTTTTTCTCTTAGATGGTCCTCAGTCGGCAGTCAGTAGCCACCAGATAGATCAATGTGCCACCATCTCCGCCACCTGAGCCAGCCATTGCGCTCCCTCGCCCATTTGTTATGATCGTATGTTTGAAGGTGGGCCTTCCAACCCCGAAAGTATGCCTTTCATTATGTAGTTGGGTATTTTGGCTTACTTATCATGGACACTTATGGGCATGGATTAGTGGGGGGATTCGACAGAAAGAATGGGCTCGGTTTGTACTCTTATCTCCTCTGTCCAACTTGGTGGTTAGCCTTGTATCCTAGTCCCATGGGATCTCCTTTATTGGCTACTAGCTTTAGGAGTGCCACTACATGGGAAATCTTGATTTGGGTTGCTTGGTCTCGCTTCCCCACACCATATATATCATTCCCCTCCACTCATTATAACCCCTTTTCATATATTTCTCATCTGATTCCACATTTGTCCATTAGGTCCATAAGGTGTTAGCTTCCCCCTCCCCTTGTCCACACTCTGGGTCGAGCCTAGAACGATGCCTGGAAGATTGATGCAGCTAAAAGGAAAGCAAAAAGCATAACTTGGCCACTATCCATAGGAAATATACCAGAAAATGCAAAAGATGGTTGGGACATACAAATTTAGCATGTGGGCAAAAGCCAACATGAGCTCTACCCCTTAACATTATGGTCATCACCCTAGTTCCTAGGGCCCCTATATGAGCCCCCTTACATCACTAAGGAACCGATGATTGTCCCAACCCTTGGTAGATGATGAACTGCCCAACCATAAAGAGGTATTCACTGATATATCATGCACATCATGCTCTCATTCCTTGGATCCCTAAGCAATATAAAAAGAAAAATCAATAAAAGGCAAAAGGCATATGAAGAAGGGTGGCAAAACAAGGTTCGAGGTAACTCATGTACCATGATTGCTCCCTTATACATTCATACACCCAAGTGTGGGCTTCCCTCATCGTAGCTACCCTTGTACTGTGGCATGTGGCTTGGATCCTTCCCCTGATGCCCCACTCCATTCCATCATTATATCACATGACAATTGCCACTTAATGGATGAACTATGGACCAGTCACTCCCTTAGAGGTTGAAACCACCTAATAAGGTCCTTGATTAACCTCCTTATTGAACTTGGAGACACTTGAGCGTTCTAACGCTCATTATGGAAGGTCGTGCCACTATGAAGTGTCCACTTGGTTCCATGATTTGTAAGCTCATTTACTCAATTGCATTGATGATTTATTGTACTGGAAGGTGAGGAGACGCATTGGATCTTATACAAGATTGCAGGTGGGTCTTCATCTTGGGATTTGGTTTCCCCATATGGGGTCCAAGCCCTCCAGAGGAGTCATATTGGCATTTGTAGGGTGAGCATTGAGAGCCATGGGCCTCCACTATAGTAGAGAGCAGTAGCCACATCATGGGATCCTTCGGCTCCAATTATTTCTCGGGCGTATTTCATTTATTGGACAATGACGATGCACCTAGACCACCTTGCTCAGCCAACTACACACTTGCACCACACACTTGGCAATTGTTCTAGGGTTCAGATGATGTGTCTCACCATGGGAGACAAAGGGAGGGCTTACATCATTGTTTCAACCCTTACAGATAGGATACATGCTTTTTCGATCCACTTGGAGGCCCATGAGGATGTTTTTGTGCCCCCACAGCCACTTAGGAGCACCACAAGTCATTTGCTTGAGATCAACGGGCCATCCCCTTTATTACTATATTTGGAGCCCTTCCACTAATTATGGCACAAGTTGGACTCCATTTGGCCTTTCAATGGCCCTCCTAGCTACTTGATTATCATTTCGACCCTCTTGAGAGGCTTATTTTCATGTTATGTAACTATCTTGGTGGGCTTGTCACCAATGAATGTTATTTTGTACATTATTTTATTATTAGGGACATCATTAGGCTTAATTAGGCAAATCGAACCCTTAGAGGATGATATATATTGATGAGAGGCTCATTCACTTGTCATCATCACTTGGATTTGGATCATTGTTTCTTATGGAATTTTGTTATAGCTATTGCGGCACAGATTGGACAATCTTTGATGCATTTAGATATTTGGAAATCCTGTCTTGGTCTTGGAGCTTCGATTTTCTCTCTCCTTGATGATTGAATATATTCGCTATACTTGTAAGTTCTCTTTCATGGTATATTTCTCTATTTCATGTCACATGTATAATGTATGGAATTTTCGCTCATCGATCCTATGTTTCTTCCCCAATTGAAGTTTGAATTTGATTTTGTGAGGGTTTTTCATATGTTACATGTCTAGTATGGTGAATGAATGTTCCTAGGCGTTTTTTATTTATGTAATTGCCTTGATAAATCATCAAATTGTAGAGATAAGAAGTATAAATTTTCTTGGTAACCTAGTTGCTGCACTTAAGGCCATGTGAAATTGTTGAGTAACTCCTTGATTGGGAAAAGATACTCCAAAGATTGAAATCTCATTGACTCCATTCTCCCAATAGACTAGGCACTGGTCTAATCCTTGGTGATCACTTTAACAAAAAAACTTTTCACCTCCCTCTCTCTTTTCTTAAGCCCTAACCCTAGTGTCTCCTAGGGCATCACATGAAATCTATTGTAGCCATCCCTTTGGTGAGCAAGTTGGAACACATCTGCGTTGGGGTGTCCTCTAGCCCCTCACAAATTTTGAGAGAATTCTCTCAACTAGATTTGGAATTGTCCCAAGCCGTAACTGCAATTCCATTCTTGTTCCTAGGTTTCATAATTTAGTGGCTTCATCAACGAACATTACATTGAAATTTCAAGCCAAATACAATCTCTTTGATCCTTTTTTCTCCCTCACTTGGTCGAGACCTTTTGTTTGAAGTTTCACCATAAACCCTTTACCTTGTTTGGATCCACTAGGGTTTCTTCGTGGTCCCACACCCTTGTCACTCCAATTTCAAAAGGATCATTTACAGAGCCCTATTCTCTTAGGATCCTTAGTTTTAGGGTGCCCCTCATCAAGATATATCCCTAATCCCTAGGTCTAGCCTCCCTCCAAAGTCCTTCTTGGAGAGCCCTACACCTTGCTTTTAAAGCAAGTAATCTCCTATGAATGGGCCTCTGAAATCACTACCTCTTCATCATTTATATTCATATACCTTTATAGTGATTTCCCTAAAACCGAGACTCCTCCCATTGGTGAAAGTTTGTAAAGAGCAAAGGAATCGACTGAGGTGACAGTGGATCCTCGTCTGATTGTTGCCACTTCGTCTGGTAGTTGCCCCTTTGGAGCCCCTCCTAGGACCCTTGCTAGATTGAGTAGTAACAACGCTAAATAGTTTTACTAGAGAATGGACAACATTTGTCCAGGGAATCACTTAATGAGATAAAATGTCTGATTGGGAACGCCTATGGAGTGATTACACACAAGAGGAGCTAAGGCTCAGCCTTGTCTAGGGTACTACCACCAGCAGTAGCAAAGGGTCAAAGGTTGAGAAAGATGAAGAGAACGTAGCCCTTGCATCAAAAGGGAGGGCGACGAAAGGCCCCAGTCAGGGACAAGACTCAAAGGGAGGAGAGCAAAAGAAGAAGGATTTGTTGAAGATCAAATGCTTTAGATGTGGTGAGTTTGGTCCCTACAACATCCAATTTTCCAAGAAGAAGAAGGACAAGAAATGGGAGCAGCAGACAGTAGCTTCGGCAGAGATAGATGAGTTAACCTATAGGTTGGAGGAGTTTGCATTGATAGCAATTTTACCTCCAGATAGAGGAGAAGCATGATAAATTCTGAGTTGCAATTTGGGCAGGGTCCATGGAAAAGCAGCATCAGTTGCAACATACTCTTCATATGGATCATTACCTTTGCTACAGGGGCCCACAATTTTCAGTAGCAGGAGGATCAGCGTCAGTAAGCGTAGTCAAATCTTGAGAGAAAATGCAGAAACTAGTTTTAGTCAGTTACTAGAGGGACGCAAAGACAGATGAGCGCAGAGTCGCAGACAGTTACTTAGTAGACAGTGGGGAGACTCGTTGCAGTAAGAGACCCAAGAGACGATTGCAGAGCCAATATTAGGAGACAGTGGATCCATGGTTCAGTTCTCAGTTGCAATAGTTGCAACAGCATGAGATCAAAGTCAACGCAGGCAGTGTTGGCAGTAGTTTGGGGAGGCAAAGAGCAATGTCAGCAGCAGCGCAGATGTAGGGTAGTTCAGCTACACAGTTAGCAGATGAATTAGAGTATACCTAGTGTTGATGGACAGTGAGAGCTAGTTTTATCACAGTTCTGAGACATTACCAGCATGAGGTGGTCCAGCTACAGACTTCACAATATTCATCAAGTCAATGAGTATAGTAATGGAGTGGAGAAGACATAACACCTTCCTTGCTATGAGGGAATGTTAGTTTTTGTAGCATTGAACAAGTTTTCTAGCCTCCATTTTCATCTCAGAAGCTAAGGAACACAATATCTCCAATACCCAGAAAAGGTTTCAAGAGAAAACACCTAGAGACCACTCAATTAAGTTAATAGATCAATAATTAAAAATGCCTAAGTCTGACTTAGGAAAATTGATTGATTAACAGCAATTAATTGAGAAAGATCGAGAAAGTTGTATAGACTCACACGAATTGAGTCCAAGATTATCTTAGTCGTCGATAACAATTTAATCATGGTCGTTGGTGCTCCAACGAGAGTTATAAGAGCAAATCGATGGGATGGGGTAGATATATCAAGCCACAGTTGTGAGACACAGGGAGAGCGAGTTCCTTGGCAGATCGAGCTATCTAGTTGCAGAGATTCAGCAAGAAGAGATGTTCGAGCTAGAGGAGAGTAGCAGTGATTGAGGGAGCAGTAGGAGGACTCTGGAGCATTTCCAGTCAATTTCCAGTGCAGGAAACACATATTTCCATAGAGAGGCTGCGTAGGCCTTCGTTGAGGCCATTCAATTCAACAAGAGAGGGTTTGGATTCAAGTGCTAGAGGTCGGGAAAATTATCTGAAGGCCAAGCAAATTCATTCCAGTGGCAGAGAGAGTCATATTGGGGCTAGTAGAAGCAAATTTGTGCAGTACGAGTTATAGGTTGTACAAGCCTTGCGTTGAGTCTATGCAGGGGAGTTTTGGGTGCTAGTTCGAGTGGCCAAGAAGAGCACGAATTTCTTGTGGAGAACGGGAAATTTTCCCTCAAATATTGTAGCCACATTATCTTCGGAGGATTGCAAGTTTGGCATCCATATTTTTGTACTCGGATTTTTACTGCTGCATAATAATAAAATAAACCCTCATCTGTTGCAATGGTTTTCCCTTGGGGTTTTTCCGAGGACTATTGACCAAAAATATTGGTGATTTTATTGTGTGTGCGCATCTATTTTCTCAGTTCCAGCATTTTATTCAACTTCCACAGAACTTATTTGTGAAGAATTGCAATGTGATTTATTCAATATTAATCATAAAATTAATAAACTGCAAATCAATTAGGAGAATAAATTCCATTTGTTGCAATTTCAAGTAAAATTCACAGCTTGTTGTCTCTCAATCCCTGGATAAATTGTGCCCTAATAAGGCCTAGCTAGAGGATGTGAGTTGCCTTTCTTTGCTTGATTGAGCCTTGTACTTAAGAAGAGCCATCTTCTATAAGTCAATCTTGTAACCTTGATCCTTGAACCTAGCATACCACTCATAGGTGACTTATCTAAAGTGAAGCCTCCAATTGGTGAATGTCAATAAAGAGCAATGGGTAGTGTTTGTGGTGATAGTGGACCACACCTCATTGTTGTCCCTAAATCTAGTTTTTCCTTGTAGGCTACCCTCTACAATATTTTCTATTTTAAGGCAACAGTACCTTAGGGTCCCAATCTCCTACCCTAATTGTTAAGATAGGATTGACCAATTCTCAGGGGGCCGGCGGGGGGGGGGCATACTTCTTGACCCCATAAGCCCTAATTGGAGAAGAAGCACTTGGTTTCTCTCAAGAACCAACAAAAAGACCCTAAAAATAAACATTTTTTCGTTTTTTGTTTTGTTTAGAAAGAAATCTATCAGTTAAAAATAAAAATAAAAATAAAAAAAAATTTATGTCTTTCATTCTCTAATACAAAGTTAATGGTTCATTTCATTTCCTACAGATATTTATTAAACGGTTTATGCTTAATTGTTTATCTCTAACCCTAACAAGGAAAATGGCACTAATGATTTGTGCCTTGATGTTTTACTTAACATCTTGTGGGCTGATTTAAGGCTTTTATCGAAACTGGAAATTAAATTACGCAACAGAAATCAGATTTGGTGCTAAAGATGTATTCTTGGCACTTGCTTATACCTAGCTTCTATTTCATTTCCAGATTGTTTCTACAATTTTATATAACACATCTGGTGGTGAATTTAATCTCTAAAGTGCTTATTGTTGTTCATCTTTTATTTGGAGATAAATTTGGCGAATTCCATGTGCTAACATTGGAAAGATGGGGATCCACTGACTTTTCTACAAGTTCTTGTTTACTTCATGGTTGTACATCTTTAGAGCTTGGTTTTAACCATTGTTGGGCTATTGCTACATTTTATATTTCTTGCCCAGGTGAAATTTTCCAAGACATATTGCCTTGTAATGCTTAATATTTCTCTTGGTGGCCTCTTTGATGCTCTAAATCTGAAATTTCTACATTCCTTCATCATTACAGCAGATTTAGAAGTTGAGGACAGACATCGGTTTCTCCCTTTTTGACATATAATCATTCGGTAACCAAAGAACACATTGCACCATTGGGAAATGCTAAGTAATTTCATTCTTGTGCCTTACAGTAGCTTGAAGGTGATTCTTTATTCCTTCTAAGTTTTATTCATAGACTCTAGATAATTGAATTGAAAATCTGAAGCTGTACTTGTGTTTTTCTTACATATAGATTTGGCACACACATCCACTAGCTCCTAACCTTCTCTTTTAAGCAAATCTATTTGTAGTTTATGTTATTGTTCCTATCTTTCAAGCATTTAATCACTAATTGGAAACCTTCTGCATTACCTTGTTAGATATATATTTTGGATTCATTAAAGTAAATCATAAACATGCATGGTCATGATTCATTTGAAAATGTTTACTTAATCGAATAGGGATACTCCCTTTGGCTTTTAGGAGCTGGCCAAAAGTGGAGAAATAGTACTGAGGCTACAGTGGTGTATTTCCCATTTTGTTTCCCAAGTAAACACCTGTGTTGGGACTTTTCACATGCGTGCTAGTTCAGGTGGTAACACCTATTTTAACCTTTTATGCTAGGAAAAGCATCAATCTGACTTCTATTCCCCACCACATTCAACTACAGCTTTGACTTCAAGCTTGCCTCTATATTTAGCAGCACAAGATAGTCACCTACAAGCCAACCCTTCAATTTGATCACATGCTTCATGCATTCTGGTGTCACTATACATCCCACCTCACAACCAATGAAATGGGACATTTTTGTTTGCTGCCCTTTGTCACTTTATACTTTAGTAGCTGGTAGGATATATTCTCTCTCCCTCTCTCTCTATCCCATCAGTGGCTTTTTGCCAACGGAAAAAATTAACAAAGTCAATTTATCTTTCTTCTAGGCTAAAGTTGAAAAAATGAGGCACTATCCATGTACAAAACTCAGTAGAAAATTCATTTGCAGCATTAAATTTCCCATCATTAACTAGAAGTACACTTACCATTTATGTCAACGGCCGAAGATACTTCACTTTCAGAATACCCCATTTCTAACAACTGAGCCTTGATATAATCTGCTTGAGAATCACCTAGCCGAGCGTCCTAGTATAATTTGGAGAAACAATATATCAGGCATGTATATATAAATTTTAAAATATATTAGAAAGTGTGAAAGAAAATATATTAACATCTTTCAGCAACCAACGATATACATAAAGCAAGGGAGAGTGTAAGGCAATGCCAGCCTAATGTGTAAGGAGCAAGTATACATAAAGCAAGAGTGGGAGGCAATGCCAGACTAAAGTTATCTTCCTTTTCATGATGCAAGGCAACACCAAATTCAGTACACTAGCAAGCCAGAAAGCCTTATTCTTGAGGATGTAAGCGTGCTCTATACATTAGCAGTTTACAACTGTCTATTTTTTCTTAGCAAAATGAAACAGTCCAGATAGACTTGTGGATATGCAATATAGGGCATTGAAACATGCATTTGTTCTAATCAATTGTATCAAAATAAAGTGCCATTATCTAAAAGATGGCGTGAACAAAAGTCTTTAAAGCCTTCAAATTTAAACTAACCAGCTCTAAATAAGCTCAAACTCCTGCAATAAGACATTTTATGCACCTCAAAAAAGATTGTGGACCATATATTACACATAAACATCTCACAGAACTTACCATACGGTATCTAATTTAGTAGAACAACAAAATAGGGGAGAAGATTCAACAGAGAATTTATTATCTACCTATCTATGTAATATGTATATGTTCACTCTACATTTTCTACCCTAAAGGCTTCATTGTTGAAAAATAGAAGAAAATTAAATGTAAACTCAAGGGCATATTCTTCAGCTATCAAAAAACAATCATAAATGAAACTGCATGTCCATCCCATCTGCTTTATAATGTTTTCCAAAACACCCCATAAACTTGCTTCCCTTTTCATGGATTTCCATCTTTTGCAGCAATACATTGCAAGCAACCTAGCACAATTTAAGTCAATATAAGTTAGCTATAAAAAGTTCAGCTATTTGATTGAGAGCTTTCAAGAGAGACATCAAGCCATTCTACCAACCTTATGGAATTGAACCAATGTTCCAAATATCAGTCATATCGCAATAATGGCAATATTTCATGAAATTTTCAGCCAATACACAGCCTTAAAATCATGTTTTTTCACTGCTACCACTCAAACTAGCAGGGTTCCTACGAGGAGATCCTATAGAGCAACTACTAGGTCAACGGGCAATAATGGAGCGATAGTCCACTGTCACCTCAGCTAAAGCAACCTGCTATTTACAGACTTTTACCGATGGGAGTCCTGATGTAAGAGTAATCACGAGAATGGATGGGTCAATGATAAGATATGAGGTGATTCCTAAAGCCTATTCTCAAAAGAGGCTCAAATAATTGGCATTCTTGCCTTGAAAGCAAGGTGATAGGCACTCTAGGAAGGGGTAAGAGGACACTTGAGCCAAGGTTTTGGGAATATGCCTTAACAAGAGGCTTCCTAGACTTAAGGATCCTTGTGAAGAGATGTATTCTATGCAATCTTTGTGGAATTTCAGTTATGAAGTTGTGGGTCAAGGGTATGGAGTTGATCAACCAAGGAGGGGCTTGACCTAATTAGGGAGGAGAATAGGATCAAAGGACTAATTTTCTTTTGAGATTTGAATGCAATGATCCAAGTGAGCACACTAACCCAAATCAACCTAGGGCAAGAATTGGTCTTATGGCTAAGTGTTAATTTTTGGGCAACTAGCTACAAACTCCATGTTGCACTGCTCATATGATGATGATTATATTTTTGTTGGATTCCTCTTTCAAAGAGGTGCAAAATTGACCTAAAGATCATCTTGTTTGGAAGAGCAGAACATATATTTTGATTTTATTTTCCACACATGTGCAAGGTCGGCCAGATTTGTAATGTAGGCTCACAAGCCCTACAGATGTGTCACACACCCTCATTGATGGATATATATTGGAGAAAGATGACGTCCATTTTCATCATCAAATCATCACACATTTTTCCTCTTGTGATCTGATTGGTTCATTCAACCTATGGAGGCCTCTCTCCATCACACGCGCGGATCTTAAACTGAAGGAGTGCCGACTGTTTTAGGGCTCTTTGCTGGTGCATTGATCAGCTTGACCATAGGTCAAAGCTTGGAGTTCGACATTTGCTGGACAAGAATAATTCTGATACATTATTTGGCTTGTCTTCTGTTGGTCTCTTATTATGTTCTATCAGCATTTTACTTTCATGTTTATGTGATTGCTGACTTGAATTGGGCCTATAAGAAAGATTGAAATAAAACTGCCTTAAGAATAGAACATGTAAGATACCCCTTGGAAGTATCCCAAATTTTCCACTAAATTTCTGAGTTTTGCTTGAGATAGACTTAGTGTTATTTCGTCCAACAATTTGTCTGAGAATGGTTGTAGGTGCACTTTTAATATTGTTAACCCCAAACAGATATACATAGTACCTCAAAAGATTTATAAATATTCTAGGACAATAGTATGGAATTCATATTGCACTCCGCAACAAAACAGACCACTGATATATATTTGCAAAATCGTGAATCTAAGAACAAACTGCCATTTCATTAAATTGAGATAGAAGTTATAGTGGGTAGTATTTTGGAGGAACTTGGTAAGTGTTTAAGCAAATATACAATCAATGAATGACCCTCTTTTGACAACGCCAACAGTGTAATCTTTGCTACAACTAACACCCTTTTTCTCTCATGAATAATTCAACCTCAGGAACAGTGATTCGAACTTCCAATGAGCATAGAACTCGACCCAAAATATGTTGAACTCTGTAAGAGCCCCTACTCAGCAATTTTTATTCATGAATAAAATCTAAGCATATATATTTTAGCAGTAATGTGATTAAATGAAGATCAACAGTAAAATTTAAGTTTACATAAAAACTATTATATACATAGAAAAATACCTGGAATAATACTGATGACTTAATGGTGGCTCTCCTTGTGATGTCGTGAACAGGTTACCAAAACAGTGAAATCCTCCCAGCCAATCTAGGAAAAATCCTAGACCCAAAAGATGCCTCTTCTGCTCCCATGCCTAGAATCCCATGAACGAGGAGACTCCCTTTCAAAACAGTTCGTATCCTTCAATCCTTCCTCTTCTCAAGCATCCAAAATTTTGCCCAAAAAAACTCCCCTTTTCTCCTCCATGTTCCCCTCCTTTTATAACTTTTCTCCACCTCCTCATACTTACGTAGATGTGATGGCATTTAAGGGGATATCTATGCATTTAAGGAGATATTAACTTTAAAGATAAGATTTTAGGGTTAAATATATAAAATGTCAATATTGAGCCTTTATCTAGTTACGTAGATGTGATGGCATTTATGGGGATATTAACTTTGATTTGAGTATTTTAAGATCAATTGTATTATGTTTGTTCTTAACTTAATTAAATTGTCTTTATAACTAATTAAACTATATTATTATTTTATTGGTTCACCCACATATAATAATAATTTTTTTTTTTAACTAAATTATATTTTTCTTATAAATTAGGAATAGGTCATACTTCTTCCCTTCAGAAAACTTCGTCTCGAAGTTAGGGTTTCATATACTCATATTGATAATTGTGCTTTAGAGATTAGGGCATATGTGAGAAGGCTTATATTTCAAGATTGAATTCCGTTTGAATATGCGTGTATTTGTAATTTAATTGTTACTTCCCATCTCAACCGCATCTTCAGACTATTCTAAAATCATCCTATCCTTCCTAATCTCTTCCACTCCCATCCTATCCGTCCTCTACAGGGATATGCCATGGCATCGGTTTTACTGATCCATTCATAGAACTTAAGGATATCAGCGTCGATTACGTCGACCTGATATGCTTGTAGGCATCTGGCAGTCATCATCACACGTCTAGGGGAGCATGACTCGCACAGTCCTCAAACAGATATACATAGTACCTCAAAAGATTTATAAATATTCTAGGACAATAGTATGGAATTCGTATTGCACTCAGGAACAAAACAGACCACTAATATATATTTGCAAAATTGTGAATCTAAGAACAAACTGCCATTTCATTAACTTGAGATAGAAGTTATAGTGGGTAGTATTTTGGAGGAACTTGGTAAGTGTTTAAGCAAATATACATATCAATGAATGACCCTCTTTTGACAACACCAACAATGTAATCTTTGCTACAACTAACACCCTTTTTCTCTCATGAATAATTCAACCTCAGGAACGGTGATTCGAACTTCCAATGAGCATAGAACTCAACCCAAAATATGTTAACTCTGTAAGAGCCCCTTCTCAGCAATTTTTATTCATGAATAAAATCTAAGCATATATATTTCAGCAGTAATGTGATTAAATGAAGATCAGTAGTAAAATTTAAGTTTACATAAGAACTATTCTATACATAGAAAAATAACTGGAATAATACTGATGACTTAATGGTGGCTCTCCTTGTGATGCCGTGAACAGGTTACTGAAACAATCAAATCCTCCTAGCCAATCTAGGAACAATCCTAGACCCAAAAAATGCCTCTTCTACCCCCATGCCCAGAATCCCAAGAACGAGGAGACTCCCTTTCAAAACAGTTCATATCCTTCAATCCTTCCTCTTCTCAAGCATCCAGAATTTTGCCCAAAAAAACTCCCCTTTTCTCCTCCATGTTCCCCTCCTTTTATAACTTCTCTCCACCTCCTCATACTTACGTAGATGTGGTGGCATTTAAGGGGATATCTATGCATTTAAGGAGATATTTTATGCATTTAAGGAGATATTAACTTTAGAGATAAGATTTTAGGGTTAAATACATAAAATGTCAATATTGAGCCCTTATCTAGTTACGTAGATGTGATGGCATTTATGGGGATATTAACTTTGATTTGAGTATTTTAATATCAATTGTATTATGTTTGTTCTTAACTTAATTAAATTGTCTTTATAACTAATTAAACTATATTATTATTTTATTGGTTCACCCACATATAATAATAAATTTTATTTTTTTTTACTAAATTATATTTTGCTTATAAATTAAGAATGGGTCGTTACATACTTCCTCCCTTCAGAAAACTTCGTCTCGAAGTTAGGGTTTCATATACTCATATCGATAGTTGTGCTTTAGAGATTAGGGCATATGTAAGAAGGCTTGTATTTCAAGATTGAATTTCGTTTGAATATGCGTGTATTTGTAATTTAATTGTTACTTCCCATCTCAACCGCATCTTCAGACTATTCTAAAATCATCCTATCCTTCCTAATCTCTTCCACTCCCATCCTATCTGTCCTCTACAGGGATATGCCATGGCATCGGTTTTACTGATCCATTCATAGACCTTAAAAATATCAGCGTCAATTACGTCGACCTGATATGCTTGTAGGCATACGGCAATCATCATCACACGTCTAGGGGAGCGTGACTCGCACAGTCCTCCCATGACTCCAGGTATTGGATGATAAACAATGGGCAACACTTCCACCTCTCCTAGTAGGACCAGGGTCAACACCCTATCATGGAATCTCATGGAGTCTCAACTGTTCTTGGAATTCTGTCATCATGTAGATTGTTTCGGTAACGATGTGTTCTGCAAAGTAATCACTTTGCACACACTCTACAATGTAAACACTCATACACACATTACAACATATGCATCTATATATTTAATACAATTTCTTGCTAGATACAGCTCCTGTATAGTTCATACCTGTTCCATCTATGATACATTTGTATTTAGTCATTCTCAATCTATATACTAATATGTTTCGCTTTCATTTTAAAATGTGGTTACTCTTCTATTTCTTTTCATTCAATCATGGTAAGATGTAAAATGAAATGAATTGATAGATAGTCTCATCTATAACATTTAACCTATGATTTTATATTCTTGCAATGTTAATTTAAATGACATATTGCATATCGATATCCATGCACCAGTAAATTTAAACAAACAGCATATATCCTGTATCACTAGAGTGAAGTAGCATTCTATCTTTATGGGTATCCATGTACCAGCAAAGTAAAACTCATTCTTACGTGATATTTCAAAAATAAAGTTTCAAGTATCAAAATAGAGCAATCATGTACATATAAAGTTTCCAGTTTTTCAAAATTTAGCATAAGTTGGGGTAATTTTGGCATAAGGTCTCGGCATCCTCCCAAGTCGCGGATCTAGGACTATATTTGTCCCACTGGACTTTAACTTGGTCTATCCATCAGTTCCTGAGCTGTCGAACCCTACGTTCCAGAATACGTAATGGTTCCCTCGTCCGATACCTACAGTTCCTTCCATTGAAGGCCATGAGATTTGTCAGCAATATAGTGTCGTAAGGTAGATACATGAAATACATTATGACTTTTGTGCGGGTGGGGTGGCAGTGCAAGACGATAAGCGACAGTTCCAACTTTTTTCAGGACTTCAAACAGTCCTATAAACCGGAGGGATAATTTTGTCCCCTTCCCAAACCGAATGGTGCTCTTATTTGGACTGATGCGGATGAAAACCTGATCTCCCACTACATAGTTTCTATCTGTCCTGTGAACGTCAGCATAACTTTTCTGTCTATCCTGAGCCTCTTTCAATCGTTGCCTAATCAGTTTTACCTAATCCTCCATCTCTTGGATCAATTCTGGTCCAACGATTACTCGGTCTTCTAACCTGTCCCAACTCAACGGCGTTCTGGGTCTCCCATATAAAGCTTCAAATGGTGGCATCCCGATTGAACTGTGATAACTATTGTTATACGCAAATTCCACCAAGGGTAAGTACTTTTCCCAGCGCGATTATTGGTCCATAATATACATTCTTAGCATATGCTCAAGTACTTGATTTACCCTTTCTGTTTGCCCATCGGTCTCAGGATGATATGCTGTACTCAAATTTAATTGAGTTCCCAAGGCTGACTGCATACAATTCCAGAATCTCGATGTGAACCGAGGATCTTTGTTGGATATGATTTTCCTAGGTACTCCATGAAATCTGATAATTTCATTTATGAATACCCGAGCTACATCAGCTACTTCATAAGTATCTCTTAGTGGGATGAAATGGGTGTTTTTTGTTAATTTATCAACCACAACCAAAATAGCATTATGCTTTTGTTGTGTAAGCGGCAGCCCAACAATAAAATCCATAGAAATTATTTCCCACTTGGTCATAGGGATGTCATGAGATTGTAAGAGACCTACTAGGTGACAATGATCAGCTTTTACCTATTGACATTCAAGACACCTAGCGACAAATTGGACAATGTCGTTTTTCATGCCTGACCAGAAGAAGAGTCTCTTAGTGTCAGCATACATCTTCTTTACCCCAGGATGTGCACAATACACTGCTCGGTGTGCTTCCTTCAAGATGGTGTTTCGAAGATCTCCACTATTTAGTATATACATCATTCCGTGAAATCGTAGAATTTCGTCTTCTTCCAGATCATATCCTTCGAACTTAGGTTCCTTTGAATGGTTGCTCTCAAGCCCCGACCTTACTTTTAAGTACCAACTATCTCTTACAAGATGTTCAAGTACTTGATCTCACAAGTTCACCCTAATAGGTACAAGGGAGAATATTTGAGGTCTTCTACTTAAAGCATCTACTACAACATTCTCCTTCCCTCTTATGTATGAAATCACAAAATCATATTCGCTTAAGAGTGCACTCCATCATCTTTGTCTTGCATTTAAGTCTCTCTGCGTGAATAAATACTGCAAACTTTGGTGGTCACTTTTAAGCACAAAGTTTCTCCCTACCAATTAGTGTCTCCAAATCTTTAAAGCTAAAACCACCGCGGCTAACTCTAAATCATGCGTAGCATAAAGTTCTTCATGGGGTTTTAATTTTCTTGAAGCGTATGCTATTACGCCTCCTTCTTGCATTAATACTGCACCTAACCCTTGTTTAGATGCGTCGGTTCACACAATAAAATCTTTATCCATATCAGGTACTCGCAAAATCGGTGCACTAGTCAATAATATTTTAAGTTCAGAAAAAGCTTCATCACATTCCACAGTCCATTCATACTTAACACCTTTGCGCTGGATATTTGTGATCGGCTTTGCAATTTTGGAGAATTCCTCCACAAACCTTCGGTAGTAACCTGCTAAACCAATAAAACTACGCACTTCCTGTGCATGTTTAGGTATCAGGCACTCCCTAATTGTATTTACCTTTTCAGGATCTACAGAGATTCCTTCACCTGATATGATATGACCTAAGTAATGGATTTCCTTCTGAAAGAAAGCGCATTTGGATAATTTTCCATATAACTTGTGTTCTCTGAGACAGGGTAATACTATCTGAAGATGTTCTTCATGCTCCTTCTCAATCTTAGAGTAAATGAGAATATCGTCCAGGAAAACTTGTACAAATTGGTCGAGATATTTGCGGAGAACGTTATTCATAAGGTTCGTGAAGACTGCAGGTGCATTGGTCAACCCAAATGGTACCACAATGAATTCATAATGCCCAAAACGAGTTCGGAATGCAGTCTTAAAAACATCGCTCTCACCAATCCTGAGCTGATGATAACCCGATCGCAGATCGATCTTTGAAAATATTGTAGCTCCTTTCATTTGATCAAAAAGGTCGTCAATGCGAGGCATTGGATACCTATTCTTTACCGTGGCCCGATTTAAATCTCGATAGTCCACACACAGTCGTAATGAACCATCTTTCTTCTTGACAAAGATTACAGGAGCGCCCCAAGGCAAAACACTGGGTCGAACGTGTCCTACATCTAACAGTTCCTTCAACTATATATGCAATTCTTGAAGTTCCGGGGCGATCATTCTATAAGGGGTTTTAGATATAGGTTCTGTACCAGGTTTCAATTCAATGGAGAGGTCTAGCTCTCTCTTAGGAGGCAGTCCTGGTAATTCCTTTGGAAAAACATCCGGAAATTCTGACAAAATCGGATATTGATCTAAGGAAGGCCCTTTCTCTTTGCTTACTTCCTGCACTGCATACACTTGGCAACCTTTCCTTAAGCACCGCTTCATTTGCATGGCTAAGATGAAACGCAAGGATACTTTTCTCTTAATACCTTGAATTTGGATTGTCTCGCCCTCATCATTCATGCAAAGTATTGTTTTTCCGGAACAATCTACCCATGCTCGATGAGACTCTAACCAATCCATTCCTATCACCAGGTCATAAGTTTTTAGGGTCGTGACATATGCTTTTAGTTTGGTCAGATCAACTTTGCAATCCTCAACACTTAATTCTACCGATTGAAGTTCTCCCGAAGCCATTTCTACCTGTCTGAAATCGTTTTTCTTGCAGGCTTCCAACCCACATTTATTTAATTCATAAGATGAAATAAAACTATCAGTAGCTCCAGTGTCAAATAAGATTTTGAGTTTTATTCCGTTGATTGTACCTGAAGATTCCACTACCGTGGATGATGTGCTGTTTGGTTGTTGTTGACGACAGCATGGATTCTATGATTGCCTTGGGCATCTGATGATGGTCCTTTTCCTCTTCGTTGCGAATTCTCTGAAAAATCACGCCAAAGGTGAGGTCCTCCACACCCCCAACAGTCCACCTGGGCTAGTCCCTTTGAGTTTGACTGAGAATTTCCAGACCAAGAGCTCTGTCCCCTGGTGCCACTTCCTCTCCCATTCCTTCCCCGATTACCAGTGCCTCGAGATCTCCAAGGACTAATGTTTGAGGATTCGGAAGCCATTGCATTTATGGTCATGGGAGCTCCTATTCCCGCTCCTCTTGGGGTAAACCTGTTACCATAAGGAGGTGGTCTCGAGTTATTTCCTCGGAAGAAATTTCGAGAAGTCCTTCCTGAAAATGCCAGCAGTATTAGTTCAGCTGGCTTGAAATCCCTTTTAATCCCCAGATGTTCTTCTGCATAACGAGCACATTCGACCGCCTCTGCTACCGTCAATGGCTTCCACATTCTTACCATCACCCTGATTCGAGGATTTAATCCAAATACGAAATGCTCGGCCTAGCGTTCATCCGTGTCTAGATAAGGAACATATTTTACAAGTTCCATAAACTTTATCTCGTATTCTTCAACGGTCTTACCACCTTGGGTTAGAATATGGAAGGCTCCAGCTTGTTTCTCTTGAAAGAAAGGTGGTAAGTATTTCGCACGGAATCGATCCACAAACAACTCCCAAAGAATGACATCTAACGTGAGATGCAGTTGTTTTTCCATATTCCCCCACCAAATCAGAGCATTCCCCCTGAGTTGGAATACAGTGATCTTTGTTTTAGAAGTGGAAGAATATTCTTTTAATGCGAAGCATCTTATCATCCCTTCCAACCATGCTTCGGCATGCTCTCTAGCTCGTCCTCCAGAGAATTCCAGGAGTTTAATCTTTTGCAGTTCCCGCGAAATATCTTCTCTAAGAGGCTTGTAATCATACTCCTTAGGCTTTTCTAAATGTCTTTCCTCTAAATGACGTCGTTCCTCCTTGTCCCTGGTCGACTGCGACTCTTTTAATGTTTCCAAAATGGCTTCTAATGAGCTCATCACAGTAGTAAGATCGGGTGGAGCAACAAGTGTTGATGGTGATCTTGATGGTGGCGATGGTGATAGTGAAGGTGGAGGTAGCGGCGCTGCATTTTGCTAGCACTGTCGCCTTTGGTACGTGTTAAACATTGTACTTTTCCTGAAATACATAATAAATTTATGAGAAGTGGGAAATTTTCAGACTGACAAAATATAATTTTCGTAAGATTTGAGCTTGCGTGCAGGTATAGTTCTTTTGCTATTTTACCTGCAAGCAGGTCTTAATGGTACCGAGGTCAAAGAGGGTGGCAATGCGACCTCCTTATCCTATGCAGGGTAATTTATGCATACTAACTCTAGAGTGAACAATGCATGGGTTCTCATAGATTATGGAGTTTGTTAAAATGAGAGCCAGAATATAAATTTAAGCTTATTTTGTATAAAACAAAACACTGGCAATTTACTGTATACATCACCCAGTTTATCATTAACCTAATATATGATATATTTAATATTATATTATAATTTATTAATATTTTATTAAATCTAGATTTATTATGAATTCCTTAAGTTATTAAATCTGCAAATGATAAGATTTAATGTCATATGTGTTCTATATTTATTTCAACCAAATGATACATTTAAACCATATATATATATATATATTAACCCAAATATCTATATATTAACCCAAATATTTTTTCTACATAAAGCAATGTGCCATAATTTTGAAAATAGACCTATTCTAGGAATCTAACCAACATGACTCATAACTGATCAACATACTCAAAAAGCTAGTGAAGCCAAGCATGTTGTAGTGCCCTCAACACTAAGTCAATGAGACTAACACAAAGAAGAGAAACATTTTTTTATTTTTAAAATAGTAATGAAACCAAGTTAAATTTCTCAACAATGTAACCCACATATTCCCATAACCTTTACTAGATTATACACATATATGCCATCCCACCATGATATTATATTTTTAAACCATACCATATATATTTAACAAAATGATATACATATATTTAAACCAGTGCTGCGAACATCTCGATAACATCCCGATTTTATCTTGAAATCACGATTTTTTGGCCATGCCGATGTTTGCCGATTTTTAAAGATATTTTTGTGGTATCTTAATTTTGCCGACGTTTGCCGATTTTTTATCGATATTTTCCCGATTTTTACGATTTTTGGTTTTCCCGACCCTTCTCTATTTTATTCCGATGCCGATGTTCGCAACATTGATTTAAACCCAAAACGATATATATATATATATATATATATATATATATATATATATATATATATATATTAAACCCTACGATATATATATATGTGTTATGTCGGGACCAAAGCTCATATGAATGGCATAAAGGATAGTCATGGTGGGCATCGTATAAACCATATCGCATAATATTTAACTAACTGATATGCATATTTACACCCGAACGACATATATATTTAAAACCGCATAATATAATTTCAACATGTTTCGGCATCCGAAACCCACGACATACTTAAGCGGTGGCATGACTTTAGCATGGCTTTACCTCCGCTACCCAACGAATTTTGGAATTTTTGACAACGAATCCCATGAAACCCAGATGGCAATTTCGCCTAGATTGCATTTATGCTTAGGTTGAATTCATTTTTAGAGGGCTTTCGATCCTGGTTGTATCATATCGACTGAAGGGCGGCTATTTTCGAGCTTAATAAGAGGCAATCGGGAAAGCAATGGATCGTCGAATGGATGTTAACATAATGCTTTACTCTCAATGCCTTGCTGCTTATACCAATGGCAACAATTCCGATATTGTTGCCACTGATTCCATGAAGAATATTGTTTATGCAAAAGCAAAGGAGTGTGTAGACTATGTAACAGTTGAAGACTCTGGCATTCTGCTAGGGAAACATTTTATTGCAACGTACTCACAGGTCACGGTTGTCACAATAAAATTTTGTCGAAAAGCCATGGGAGCGAGTCTGGATTGATGGTATACCCCGGGAACATGGTTTTCAGCTTGGAACAGAAAAGCATACAGTAGAGGTAAACGTAAACAAAGGTGGAGATGTGAAAGTGACATCTGGAGTAGAAGGGTTGGCTTTGTTGAAGACAACACAGTCAAGGTTTGAAGGGGTTTCTTCGAGACAAACACACCATTTTGCCTGAAACAAAGAAACGGATATTAGCCACCCAGGTTTCTACTAAAAGGAGGGCGGTGGAGATTCCGGTGAATTTTGGCATCTTCTAGCAATGAAATAGCATGCACAACATCCATTGTACTGGATTTATGAACTGTTAAATTACACAGTCAGATTTATTATAGCACAGTTGCCATATTTATTCAATTATATTTGATGGATTACATTGCGAGCAATTGTTACAGCATTGGTTATTACCTTTACTTATGTTTAATTATCTGGTTGCACACTATACGTGAAATTTAATTGAAATCCTAGTCGTTTTCTTAATATTTAACTACTGGATGAAATCGATTTTTGAAGGGTTATATGGATTTATGGATTCACACCTACAGCGCTGGAAGTACAGTTTAAACAAAAGATGCAATTTTACCTCACGCTTACTACAGGTCCAAAAGTTGAACAAGGCTTTGATACCAAGTGTAAGATACCCCTTGGAAGTATCCCAAATTTTCCACTAAATTTCTGAGTTTTGCTTGAGATAGACTTAGTGTTATTTCATCTAACAATTTGTCTCAGAATGGTTGTAGGTGCACTTTTAATATTGTTAACCCCATACAGATATGCATAGTACCTCAAAAGATTTATAAATATTCTAGGACAATAGTATGGAATTCATATTGCACTCAGGAACAAAACAGACCACTGATATATATTTGCAAAATCGTGAATCTAAGAACAAACTGCCATTTCATTAACTTGAGATAGAAGTTATAGTGGGTAGTATTTTGGAGGAACTGGGTAAGTGTTTAAGCAAATATACATATCAATGAATAACCCTCTTTTGACAACACCAACAGAGTAATCTTTGCTACAGCTAACACCCTTTTTCTCTCATGAATAATTCAACCTCGGGAACGATGATTCGAACTTCCAATGAGCATAGAACTCGACCCAAAATATGTTGAACTCTATAAGAGCCCCTACTCAGCGATTTTTATTCATGAATAAAACCTAAGCATATATATTTCAGCAGTAATGTGATTAAATGAAGATCAGCAGTAAAATTTAAGTTTACATAAGAACTATTATATACATAGAAAAATACCTGGAATAATACTGATGACTTAACGGTGGCTCTCCTTGTGATGTCGTGAACAAGTTACCGAAACAATCAAATCCTCCCAACCAATCTAGGAACAATCCTAGACCCAAAAGATGCCTCTTCTACCCCCGTGCCCAGAATCCCGAGAATGAGGAGACTCCCTTTCAAAACAGTTCGTATCCTTCAATCCTTCCTCTTCTCAAGCATCCAGAATTTTGCCCAAAAAAACTCCCCTTTTCTCCTCCATGTCCCCCTCCTTTTATAGCTTTTCTCCACCTCTTCATACTTACGTAGATGTGATGGCATTTAAGGGGATATCTATGCATTTAAGGAGATATTTTATGCATTTGAGATATTAACTTTAGAGATAAGATTTTAGGGTTAAATACATAAAATGTCAATATTGAGCCCTTATCTAGTTACGTAGATGTGATGGCATTTATGGGGATATTAACTTTGATTTGAGTATTTTAAGATCAATTGTATTATGTTTGTTCTTAACTTAATTAAATTGTCTTTATAACTAATTAAACTATATTATTATTTTATTGGTTCACCCACATATAATAATATTTTTTTCTTTTTTTTTACTAAATTATATTTTGCTTATAAATTAGGAATGGGTCGTTACAGAACATACCTTGGTTATCTAAATTTAACATGGTATTAGAGCTGAGGTGAAGACAAAGCCCAAGATAGTGTGAAAAGCAATCACCGAAGAAGAAGTCTTGTCAAGGACCAATGGCCTCCTCAACCTACAAGGGTTTCAAATTTGATGATAAGTTCACTGACAAGTCTGATTATCATGCATGGAAGATGTCCTTGGCTTTGGCATTAGAAGATCAAGATTTCATGGACTATGTGCAAGGGAAGATCCATGAGCCGCCATCAAATGCACCCGCTGCCACTAAGACAAAGTATAGAAAAGGGGAAATCAAAGCAAAGATGATTATCCGTGATTCTATTCATAAGCACTTGGTTTCTTATATCTCTGAGTTGACCATATCTAAAGAGATGTACAATAAGTTGGTTAGCATGTTTAGAGCTAGCAATGCTAATCAAGTTCTTTTCTTCAAGAACCAATTGAAGAATATCAAGAAGGGCAAAGAAAAATCCATTCAATCCTATTTTATGAGGCTCACTGAAATTAGGAATAATCTCTTACCTATTGGAGAAGAAATAGTTGATCGAGAGATGGTTCTCATTGCGCTTGGAGGTCTCCCCTGTGATTGGTATGTATTCAATACTACTATTCTTAATAATAATGTGATTCCTGATTTTGATGAAATATTGACAAGATGCACTCAAGAGGAGACAGGAATGATGGAAAGAGATCATCCCTCTAATGGGACTGGAGGTGACCCTACTGCCTTCGCTGCTGATGCAAAGAAGAAGAACCATGGTGGCCCAAAAAATCAAAACTATGGAAGAGCAGGGCCCAAGGGAAGGAAGGGAAGATGTTACACTTGTAACAAGTTTGGTCGATATGCAAGAGAGTGCCCCAATAGAAGGGACTCTCCCAGGGATGTTGACAACAACAACTCCAGGGGAAATGGAAATCAACAACTCTAATTTGATTGAGAAGGATACTTATTTAGAAATTATCCTTGGAGATAATGCCACCTATCCTGTGAAAGGGACATGGATTGTGACCCTTCATCTATCTCAAGGTCAAGTCCTCCGCTTACAAGATGTGTTATACGTACCTGATTTGAAGAAGAACCTTGTGTCTATTTCGGCAATTGAAGACAAAGGATTCAAGGTGGCATTCGTTGATGGAAAGGTACGCATCTAGAAGAAGAACTTCAAAGAAGCTCTTACTATTGGTTTTAGAGTTGATTCACTCTACCAAGTTGGAGGAAGTCCATTGGGGGCTATGTCATGTGATAAAACTCTTAAAACCGAGTTATGGCACCAAAGGTTTGCACACCTTCATTACAAAGCCCTTCCCGAAGAAAGGAAGGTGGTGAAAGGGATGCCCGAGTTTAAAGATGATCATGAAGGTGTATGTCAAGGTTGTGTCGAAGTGAAGCATACAAGGGGACCATTCCCCTCAAGTGTCACAAAGACATCTGATATCTTGCAATTGATTCATTATGATTTATCTGGTATGCTACCTATAACATCCTTGGGAGGATGTTCCTATTACATGACTTTTACAGATGACTTCTCTCGCAAGACCTGGATATATTTCTTAAAGAAGAAGGATAGAGTATTCAAATGGTTTTGTACCTTCAAGGCCTTGGTGGAAAATCAAACTGGGAAGAGAATCAAAGTTTTGAGGACCAACAATGGGTCCGAGTATGAATCATATGAATTCAATGACTTTTGCAAGGAAGCTCGCATTAAGAGGGAGACTACAACTCTGTATACACCTGAGCAAAATGGTGTTTTTGAAAGAAAGAATAGGACCATTATGGAAGCTACCTATGCCATGCTATATGACTAAGGTCTTCCGAAGTTTCTATGGGAAAAAGTTGTGAACACTGTTGTGTATGTTCAAAATAGATGTCCGCATTCCGCATTGGACTCCAAGACTCCCAAAGAAGTCTTCTCTGGAAAGAAACTTGATGTTTCTCATTTTAGAGTTTTTCGTAGCCCTGTTTACTTTCATGTGTTGAAAGAAAAGAGAAGCAAGCTGGATGCTTCTGGAAAGAAAGGAATGTTTGTGGGCTACAATGAAACTTCGAAGGCATATAGAATCTATGTGCCTAGTCAAAGAGAAGTGGAGATATGCCACGATGTCACCTTCAATGAAGAAGTTGCCCTGAAGAAAGTTAGGAATCTTCCTAGTTCAAAGGCAGACAAAGAAGAAGAAGCAGGAACGCAGGAAGAGTCAAAGGAGGAACCTATGCCTGATGTTGAAGGACCAATGGATCCTATTGATCCACCTCCTTCAAATAAGAGGGGACCCTCGTGGCTCAGGGGCACTCTCAAAGATGCCAAGAGACATATTGCCCCAAGGGGGACATTCCGTGAAAGCAATAAGCTAAATAGGTACCAAGGGTACCTAGCAGCCATGAGTACAATTGATCAATCTGAGCTTGGATCATTTGAAGAAGCCATAAAGCATCAAGTTTGGAAGGATGATATGCACGAAGAATATGAGTCCATTATGAATAATGATGTCTGCGAAGTGGTCCCGATACCGGAGGACAAATCTGTTGTCACCTCGAAATGGCTCTTATGGATCAATCATGGAACTGATGGTAGTGCTGAAAAGTACAAGGCAAGATTTGTTTCCCAAGGCTTCCCTCAAAAAGAAGGCATAGATTATGATGATAAAGTTTCACCTGTCGCCTGCTATACCACCATCTGATCTATCATTGCCCTTGCTGCAATGCAAGGATGGAGTCTCCATCAGATGGATGTGAAGATAGCCTTTCTGCATGATCCAATAAAGGAATAGGTTTATGTGGAGCAACCTCTGGGGTTCAAAGTCCAAGATAGAGACACCTATGTATGCAGGTTGAAGAAATCCCTGTATGGGTTGAAGCAAGCCCCCAAGGCTTGGTATGAGAGGATAGATAGCTACTTGATGAAATTGGGCTTCACTCGAAGTAATGTTGATCCAAACCTTTACTTTAAGATTGATAGAGAAAGGCCTCACATTCTAGTTCTCTATGTGGACGATCTCTTCCTAACAGGTGCTGACCCTCTCATTCATCAATGTCAGAGGGAGCTAGCTTCTAAGTTTGAGATGAAATACCTAGGATTGATGCACTATTTTCTAGGCTTGGAGGTCTGGCAAAGGCCAGGCGAGATTTTCCTTTGTCAAGGAAAATATGTCGTGAAGCTACTAGAGAGATTTGGTATGGTGCACTATAAGTCTGTGTCGACACCGATGGAACTCAACTTTAAGAAGTTGTGTGGAAGCGTTGTTGGGCCCATGCTGGGAAATCCCACCTAGTATCGACAACTCGTAGGGGCCCTGATGTTCTTAGTGAACTCTTTTCCGGACATATGTTTTGCAATGAACACTTTGAATCAACTTATAGTTGAGCCTCATCACATTCACTGGATTGGTGCCAAGAATCTAGTGAGATATCTTCGAGGCACAATCAACCATGGGCTAAGATACACTGTCGGGAGTTTGAGACTCCATGGATATACTAATGCCGATTGGGCTAGCATTGTGGTGGATCGAAAGAGCACATCTAGTTGTTGCTCCACATTGGGTTCTGCTTCGATATCTTGGATGAGTAAGAAGCAGAAGTCGGTGGATTTGAGCACCACTGAGGCCGAATACATTACAGCGAGTATGGCCTATTGTGAAGTTGTTTGGTTGAGAAATCTTTTCAATGAGTTGTTTGGGCATGTGCTAGATACCACCGTTATCCTTTGTGATAACCAGAGTGGGATTCGTCTTTCTGAAAATCCCGTGTTCCACAATCGATCCAAGCATATTCATATCAGGTACCAATTTATCCAGGATATGGTACAATGAGACACTGTAAGGCTCGATCATATAGGAACTGATGAGCAGGTCACAGATATTCTCAATAAGCCCTTGCGGAAGGTCAAGTTCCTAACCTTCCGTGAGAAGCTTGGAATCATGGAAAGACCCTATTGTGAAGGTCCTGCTTGAGTTAGACTAAGAGCTCTGGGAGCTCCAAGGGGCTTGGGAATAGCTTCTTGGAGCTATAAGCACACATGGGACTAGGCTTGTTGAACCTTGTTGTGCTTCTGCCCCACCGTTATGATATTGAGTTGGTTCACCTCTTTTGACCTATGCCCCGCACGCATCCTACCCATGGAGTTTCGGACTCATGGGAAGTACCTCTCATTTGGCCAATGAGGTGGGAAATGTGGATAGAGAACAATATCAAGACCGATGGACGCATCGGAGATTGTCGTACTCTCTATGTCTAGGATGGCACGTGTCCAACACCTTGATCTGGGATCAAGTCTGATGAGGTTCTTACCTATAAACTGACTTCGAGTCAATAAACTAACTTCGGGTTTGTATGTGACTCTTTTTGAGTCTATTGAAGTTTTAACCTCTAAACTGACTTCGGATCAATAAACTAACTTCGGGTTAGTATATGACTCTTTTTGAGTCTAGGCTGACTTTAGTGAGCGAAGTGTGATGTCTTTGTGACTCACTCTTGTTTGTTTTCCCTTGAGCCGGCAAAGCATGTTACAGCAGGATGACACAGGAACCCATGATGATAGTACACGATGGTACTAATCACTGAATGGCACAGGTGGACAGATGAAGTTCTCCCTAGTTGAGAGGGAGTGTTAATTTTTGAGCAACTAGGTCCAAACTCCATGTTGCACTGTTCATATGATGATGATTATATTTTTGTTGTATTCCTCTTTTGGAGAGGTGCAAGATTGATCTAAATATCATCTTGTTTGGATGAGCAGAACATATATTCTGATTTTATTTTCCACACATGTGCAAGGTCGGTCATATTTGTAATGTAGGCTCACAAGCCCTACAAATGTGTCACACACCCTCATTGATGGATATATATTGGAAAAAGATGATGTGTACATTTTCATCATCAAATCATCACACATTTTTCTTCTTGTGATCTGATTGGTTCATTCAGCCTTTGGAGGCCTCTCTCCCTCACACATGTGGATCTGAAGCTGAAGGAGTGCAGACTGTTTTAGGGCTCTTTGCTGGTGCATTGACCATGGGTCCAAGCTTGGAGTTTGACCTCCATTCTTGTGCAGAAAATCCGATCTCTTGAGGCCACATTAGAGGGCACAAAGATTGAGGAAAAGGGTTGACCTTTGACTGCAGCCCTAAACTGCAACATTGACCTTTCTGCATTGACTTTTTAGTGTTGTCTTTGAGGTGTGTGTGTGACACTTGTGGAACATTGATTTGGAGAAGTTGGTTTGACCAACTCAAGGCTTTGCTAGCTAGGGCATCCTATTGACTGTTGTAACAAACATTTATCTATCCATTTGTTGGACAAGAAGAATTCTAATACATTATTTGGCTTGTCTTTTGTTGATCTATTATTATGTTCTATCAACATTTTACTTTCATGTTTATGTGATTGCTAAATTGAATTGGGTCTATAAGAAAGATTGTAGTAAAATTGCCTTAAGCATAGAACATACCATGGTTATCTAAATTTAACACTAAGGCTCGCTATATATCAAGATTCCATTGTTGGATTCGCCTCAAACTTGGAGGACCTCTAGAGATAACCCCAACGCAGTAGTGGACCAAAAATCGAAGTGTTTGGATCGCTAGAAAGGAATTCAATTGATGCCCTAGATGATTTATTAGGGTTAGGCCTAGAAGGAGAGGAAAAAGACAAGAAAATTAATCTTTTAAGTGACCACCAGTGGTTGGATCAATGCCTTGCCTTTGGGAGAGAGGGAGTAAAGGTTAATTTGTGATTTGGAGAGACAATATCCAATCAAGGAGACTTCTAAGCAACTTCACATGGCAATTAAGGCATTAGAGCAGCTCCCAGAAGATTTTATTCTTCAATGTGCAAGAATTGATGACTTATCAAGGTGTATTCAATGGAAATCAATCTCTAGGAACATTCATCCTCTATACATGACACATGCAACATATGTAGGACTATAATAGATCAAAAATTCCACAATTTCATATAAAGTAGAGGCAATTTCAGACCTAAATAGCAAAAATCCCAGCAACATTCATGTGACAAGATAAAAGTAAAGAATAGACATGAAAAGAGCACTTACATGTACAACGAGTATATCAAACATCAAATCAAGACAAATTTGAAGCTCCAAGATCAAGTGAATAGTATCCAAACATCAAAATTCATCCATGAAACTAAACTTGTCCTTCAAAAGGGAATGTGAAATTCTCACAAGAGCTACTAAACCCAAACAAGTGATAATGAGAGGAATGAATGATCCTCTCATCAATTTATATCCTCTCTAAAGAGTTTGATTTTCCTAATTTGGCCTAATTAAGTCCCAAATAATAAAATATTGTGCAATAATAACATCCCTTGGTGACAATCCCACCAAGATAGCTCAATAACATAAAAATAAGTCTCTCAAGAGGGCAGAATAATCAACATTGTGAGTCATTGGGCCATTGAGAAGGCCTAATGAAGTCCAATGTGTGGCATGGTGAGAGAATGGACTCCAAACATAATGGACAAGGGGTTGGCCCCTTGATATCCAAGCAATTCATATGTGGCGTCCTCAAGTGGATGTGGGGGCACTATGACATCCTCATGGGTCTCCATGTGGATTGATAATGCTTTTAAACCATCTGTAAGGGCTAGGATGATGGCATAATCCCGCCCTTTGTCTCTTGTAGTGAGACACATCCTCATCTGGACCCTGGAACCTCTGCTAACTGTGTCATACAAGTGTGAAGTTGGTTGGGCACGATGATCCAGGTGCATCATCCTCATCCAAAAGGTGGAATATGAGCAAGCACTGAATGGTGTTGGGGATCCATGAAGTACTCTCTGCTATGGTGGAGCCCCATGGCTCTCAACACTCACCCTACAAGTGCCAATGTGGCCCTTAGGAGGGCTTGTACCCCATATAGGGAGACCAAACCCCAAATGGAGACCCACTTGCTATCTTGCATAAGATCCAATGCGTCCCCTTGCCCTCCAATACAACAAATCATTAGAATAATCAAGTAACGAGTTTACCAATCATGGAATCAATTGGTAACTTCCTGGTGGCATGCCCTTTCATAGTGGGCTTTGGCATGTACAAGTGTCTCCAAGCTCAATAAGGCGGTTGACCAAGGACCTATATTGCCAGGAAACGTGGGTTCGGGGACGGGGACAAGTGCATCATTTTCTGAAACAAGGTGCGTGGGTTCGTCGAGGGTATATATATATATATTATAAATTAAAATATATATGAATTTGTATATTTTTCAACTTTAATCAAGTAAACTAAAATATTTATGATTTAAACTCTAAAGATTTAAACATGCACATCGTTGAACATTCAACATTCACATTGAAATTTCAAAATTTCTAGTTTGCTATCAAGTGTAAATTGGAGTTTACATGTTAATAAAAATCACAATATATGTCCACTATCATACTACATTCAAAATTTGCCTTAAGGCATCTCCAAACATGAACTAAGGAATTTTAAAATACTAAAATAAAAATAGCTAATAGTGAACAATGGCTTCCTCAAGCCATGTCATCAACATCACTTAGATCTTCAATTAGCATGCTCTCCAGGTAGGAATCACTCTCATCTTGAGGCTCTTGCTCATCCATAGCAACTGGAGATAGCTCAATAAGGCCATCTGGTTGTATCTCCTCATCCACACACATAACGTCATCTGTGTATTGGTCCCATATCTTGAAAGGACCCTCCTTGTACCCAGAGTATTTTCGAGATATGAGACGAAGTTTGCTATGAATGTACACTAATTTCTCTGCCTTCTTTGAGCCCAACCTATTTCTCTTTACTGCATGGATAAAGGCATAAGTAATCCAATTCCTCTCGCAAGATGAAGAACTAGCTACATGGAATATTATGGGAAGCCCATTAAATTAATTACAAATTTAAAAATAAAAACTAAAATGAACCCCAAAGAACCTGATTTTGGGGTTCCAAGTGCCCATCATCAGGGTTCGCCATACTCGTCAAGATAAAAGAACCCAAATTTTATTAATGGAGAACCTGGTTCTAAATAGAAGAACATGATTCTTATGGGTTCTTCTTAGAAGCACCTGTACCCGAATATGATACTTGGGGACGAGAACCCAGGATGGATTCGTGAACCCCGGCCCCAGGTTCGAAAACCCGTGCAACATAGCCAAGGACCCTATTAGGTGGCTTCAACCTTTAAAGGGGGTGACATGTCCATGGTGCATCCATCAATGGCTAGTTGGCATGTGATATCATGATGGAACGAAGTGGGAATCAAGGGAAAGCTCCAGGCCACATGTCATGGTACAAGTGTAGTTATAATGAGGGAAGGCCACAATTGGGTACATGAGTGTAGGAGGGAGCAAATCGTGGTACATGAGTTACCCAGCCCTTTGTTTTTCCCAAAGAAGCAAACATCGCGATTTTTTCAAAAAATCGCAATTTTTTCGGGCTGCCGATTTTATCGGCGATTTTTTCCCGATCTTTTTGAAAAAATCGTTATCGCCAAAAAATCGCAATTCGATTGGTAAAAATTGTTGCTTCCTAAAACAACGCGGTTATAATGCGATTTTGGTATTTTTGTTTTTCATTTTTACTTGGACAGGTTTGGTTATGAGAGCTAAGGAGTGAAGGAGGAGAGCCAAGGAGGGAGATATGTGATCTACAAGCCCAAGATTGGACAAAAGTGAAGAATTTCTTGCAAGTCAAGCGAACAAAAATCGAATTTGGACCAAGTGTCTCCGGCAAAACGTTTTTTCCAGGTATGGGCATCAAATTTGACCCTTTTTTTTTTGTTTTTTTCTTGTTCTTCCATGGGTTTCTATTACCCATGTATTTTTCATCATTTGTGATTGCATTTGGTTGTGTTTTTTTTTTGTTTTTGTTTTATTGAGAGGAGAGGGTTTATTTTGGTCAAAAATGCAAAAAATTGTTTGTTAAATTTGGTTTTTTATATTTCTTCTTATGCTCTTAGTTTCTTCCCATTATTTTTGCTTGTGTTTCAACATGTATTTTTTCCCATTATTTTTGCATTGAGTTGAGGGTTTTTTTTTGTGAAAAAAATCAAAATGTTGTATGTAAAATTGTAATTTTTTTTATTTTATTTTTTAACTTGCAATTTTTTTTGTGCCCTAGGTTCAAATTTCAACATTCAAAGTTCAAAGTTTCCAACATGCCAAGGAAATTAGATCCTTTATGGGAATTTGGTGAACCTGATCAGGGGTTTGACCGATCAAACTTGACTTGCAAATTATGTGGTCAACACATGACAGGGGGGTATACAGGTTGAAATACCACCTAGCACAAATTCCTGGGCATGAAGTAGGCCCTTGCAGAAACACCAATCTAGAAATAATCAAAAGAGCCATGAACTAATTGGGAGAAATAGAAACCACTAAACTCAGCAAAGCAGCTCTGAAGAGTCAAATATCAGGGTTTGGAGTTGACCGTGAGAGTGGTAGTGGCTCTTCAACATCAGCCTCTTCTACAGGCAGCCCCGTAGTTGCCTCCTCATTTTTTGTTCCTAGAACCACTCCCGGGGCACAGCCATCTATCTCCTCCCTTATTAAAAAAAAGGAGAAGGAAGAAGCTGATAAGTTGTTGGGCAAACTATTTCTTTGGAGTGATATTCCTTTCAATGTTGCCAGGAACAATCCATTTTATCAGGCTATGTTTGATGCTATCGCTGTTGTTGGCCCAGGATACAAAGCCCCTTCATATAATGACCTTAAAGGGCGCATTCTGCAAAATGAGAAAGCTGACTGCACCAAGAGATTGGAAGAGTTAAGGGCATCATGGGAAGTCGCAGGATGCACTGTGATGTTAGATGGTTGGACTGATCAAAGGGGTAGGACCCTTATTAACTTCTTGGTCAGTTGTCCCAAGGGGACAATGTTTATGAAATCTATTGATGCATCTGCACATGTCAAAGATGCAAGATTATTATGTGATTTATTAGATGTGTTCATTCTGGAGGTTGGGCCCCAAAATGTTGTCCAAATCATAACGGACAACGCTGCAAACTATGTTTCTGCTAGCAAGATGCTTATGGAGAGGTATCCGAGCATATTTTGGACACCTTGTGCTGCACATTGCCTTGATTTGATGTTGGAGGACATCGAAAAGATTGATTTTGTCAAAGAGATTGTAGAATCATCAAAGAGAATCACAAAATTTATATATAATCATGCATCTGTGCTTCATTTGATGAGGACATTCACCAACAAGAAGGAGTTGGTGCGGCCTGCTATTACACAATTTGCCACTACTTTCATCTCTCTTCAATCCCTCTTGAATTCTAAGTGGGATTTGAAGAGAATGTTTCTTTCAGATGAGTGGCGTGCTTTGACTATCAGCCGCAAATCAGAGGGACAGGCCATCTGCAGGTTGGTGTCATATCAGGAAAGTTTATGGGCTGGAGTGGAAAAGGTGTGCAGCATTAGTGAACCTTTGGTAAAGGTTCTTAGATTGGTAGATGGAGACAAGCCCGCAATGGGCTACTTGTATGAGGCCATGGATAGGGTCAAAGAAGTTGTTCACAGCTATTATGATGATAAGGGTGATGAGGGGTTGCAGAGACAACTTCTTTTATGGGAAGTGATTGATGATCGATGGAACAACACACTCCATCGTCCCATTCATGCTGCAGGGCTCTTCCTGAACCCTGCATTTGCTTATTCATGTGGTTTTCTATTTGATGTTGAGGTCATGGATGGCTTTTTCACTTGTGTTCAGAAGATGGTGCCAAATCCATCAGAACATGCAGAGATATCCAAAGAGATGGAGGTATATAGAATGGCAGGTGGCACCTTGAGCTTCGACATGGCTGTCCAGGATAGGACTACTAAAATGCCAGGTAAGATTTTCATTATTTTAAAAATTTTCTTATGTTTGTAACTTTATAAGTTCATCTTATTTGTTGTAACTTGTAACTTGTAGATGCATGGTGGAGGAGCTACGGTGGCAGATTACCAAAACTCCAAAAACTTGCCATTAGAATACTCAACCAAACATGTAGTGCTTCAGGATGCGAGTGCAACTGGAGTGTATTTGAAAAAATACACACCAAAAAGCGCAACAGGTAAAAAACTTAAAATATTCCAACTGATTTTTTGAATTCATTAAATATTTTTTTTTAAATATTTAATTTATTAATTTATGACCCTTGTACAGGTTGGAGGGCCAGCGGCTCAATGACATGGTTTACGTCTACTACAATCTTAGATTGTGGGTGAGACAACTTGAGAGGACCCCTGATATAGAGGTCATCTCTTTAGATGCGATTGACACCACTGCTGAATGGAGGGTTGAGGCTGACAGGCCTGTCATGGAGTCAGCCCCTGATTGGATAGAGCAGGAGGTAGTGGAGGGGGAAGACGAGGACGAGGACGAGGAGGACGAGGAGCAGCAGGAGGAGGTGACACCACCTACCACTACTACCGGTAGAGGACGTGGTCTGCCTCCTTTAGCTCCTAGTGCTTCAGGTTCCCGTTCTGGTGCTTCATTTTTTACTTCTAGAGCACGACAGAGCCCATTGCCAATCCCGCCAGCTTCTTCATCTAGAGAGAAAGGAAAAGCTGTTGTATTTTCTCGCAAGAGGGGCAGAGGAAATCAATAATATAGGACCATAGGTTATATGGTGCATTGACATTCCTTTGTATATGACATTATGACTCATGATATGAGATACATTATTATATTTTTTGTTGATATTTTGAGGCCGAGTTGACTCTTGAGACTCAGGACTTAGTATTCAGGACAGGATTCAGTTTTATGTGTGATGCAGCACTAGACATGATATTACACATCTTATATATTAGTTTTTTTTCATATTTATGTGTCAATGCATTTATTTTATGCTGTAGATGCTTTAGATATTTAAAAAATTGAAAAAAAATGAATATTTTTGTATGTGCCAATTTTTTCCTGATTTTTTCCGATTTTTTCCCGATTTTTACGATTTTTTCCGATTTTTTCCCCTCGGCGATTTAATCCTAATCACGATGTTTGCTTCTTTGGTTTTTCCACCCTTCTTCATATGCCTTTTGCCTTTAATTGATTTTTCTTCATAACTACTCGAGGCTCTAGGGGATGAGAGCATGATGTGTAGGATATAGCAGTAGGTACCCACTTTTAAGGTGGGGAACTTCATTGCCCACCAGGGGTTGGGATAATCATGGATTCCTTATGTTGAAGAATGTAACTAGGTGCGGTCTTCATAAATTGTACTTGAGTCAAATGTAACATATTTGTCAAAAGAAAAGCAAAAAGAATTTTTATTATTATTACATTGACTCATTAAAGCATGGGTTTCATGCTTGGGTCAATTGTCTTAGGTCAAGCCTCCATTGTAGGCTTTATGTTGTTGTCATAGTCAATTATTACTTGGTCAAAGACTCCTCCATCAAGTCAGCCTCTTCATCAAAGTCTCCATCAAGTCGGCCTCCCTCAAAAGACCACATGTCAGCCTAATATAAGGACACATCTCTTCAAGAAGTCATGTCGGCCTATTTCAAGAAGAAACCACTATAAATACAAGCATGAGGACTTCACATTAAACAAAGATATAGAAGCTCGGATCATCTCTTAAACAAGTTCGGACATTTCAGTGGAGATATTTCGGTGCCACCACACTGATAAGGATTCGGTTCCACCACACTGATAAGGGTCCAGTGCCATTACAGTGATAAGGGTTCGGTACCACCACAGTGAGAAGGTATTGGTGCTACCACAGACAAGAGGTCTCGGTGTTGTTATAGTGATGAGGTCGCGGTGCTATTACAGTGATGAGGTTTCGGTGCTATTACAGTGATGAGGTCTTGGTGGTATTGCAGTGATGAGGTCTCGGTGCAAACACAGTGATGAGGTCTCGGTGGTATTACTGTGATGAGGTCTTGATCCAAACATAGTGATGAGGTCTCGGTGCTAACATAGTGACAAGAATTCGATGCTAACACAGTGACATGGATCTTGGTATACCTCAGAATACAAGTTCAATGCAAACATAGTGAGAGGAAGAACAAATAAGGATGAATTGATGGAGGGAGTCTCTAGTCTAGGTTGTGAGGGTCTTGGTCATCTCATCTAGTTTTGAATCTACAGAAGGAAGAATTATGATCGTTTTTTCCCCTAGAATGGTGTTTTACCCTAGCTTCCTGCCTACATCTTGTGTCCTCTTCAATTTGTTGCTTGGCATTAGTCTTGATGATAAGAAAAGATAATTCAAAAGATTAAATAATAATAATGAAAAACATCACAAGATAATGTCATAATAAGAGAAATCATTTAACTGCCACACTTTGGATTTCTCAACATCGTATCAGAGCTAAGGTCATGATCAAAGGAAGTTTTGAAGACCACTTATACATGTTTGAAGTATTCTCAGTGAAAGGTTCTAGGATTACAGTGAGCTAGTTCAGTCTTTACTGACCATATTAAAGACACCTTGAAGAAGAACGAGGTTTGGATGTCTCAATGATGGGTTCTGATATACCACAGTGAAGTTTCGGTGCTCTACAGGTGTGAACAAGTTCAAATCTTTTAGAATGGGTTTGTAGGATGATATCACAGTCAAAAAGGAAATATAACTACACAAATGTCTCAGAGAAACTAGCATTTCAAGTATAAGATAAGTGCAACCCTCAGCAAGACAGTTCAAATCAAGTTCCGTGTAAACCACAGTGAGATACTTTGATCATATCAAAGAATGAGAAGAAGGTTCGATGTTCCAGCGATAAATTTCGGTGTATATTAGTTCGATATAATACTGAAAAGATTTCGATGGAATCAAGTGACATGGTTTCAATATACCACACTAAACTAGTTTGATCAAACTCATAGGATGAACTCATCGGCTCTCAGAAGACAAATCACAGTGAATGGGATTGTAAAAATCAGTAAAATCACAGAAGCCTCACTATATATTACAGTGAAGACTATAATGAAGACAAGATGACACTTTATGGATATTATACAATGATATAACCTTGTCATAAGTTATCGAATAGAATCAAAGTATGAAGCATATGACTGAACTGTGTCATCACATAAAGAATTTGAAGTTTTTCCTATGGAAAAAGAAACTCAAGCCTTGAGGAAATCAAGTAAGTATTGTCAACATTCAGATGCAAGTCTAATTCAAAGGTATGTAATCACAAGGTACATATGTTCATGAGCTTTTAGATTTTCAATCTTAGATTATTCTTATTTATAACTAGTCAAGAGTAAAGATTGTAATCCCTAGATAACATCCATCCTTACTTTCTATGATTTACAGGTAATATATGATTTCAAGCAAAAGACCTTGATTGAAAGAAGGAATAACTTTTCATATGATTCCATCCTCCATGGTTATTCTGGAGATCTAACTTGAGAAATTGAATCATGTTCTTGGTATCATATGTTTTGCTTGAAAGTATGCATTACAGGTATAGAAGATCATGGCTTACACTTCAAGGAATTCCTACAAGATTTGTCAAGAAACATCTCCAGGTATGTCTTAGACTATACATCTTATAAAATTCTCATAATATAGAAAGTACGTTCATCTTATTTTGAAATTTATGTTATATTACTAACATCGTTATGTCTATTTGTCTTGAATCATAAATATTCTTGTTTAGGGTGATTCATATTGTGATAAATCTACCCTCCTTACATCCTTGATTGTTCTTATAGAACCGTAGACAGGTTCTCTGGAAAACCCTAACCTAAGGGTATGTTGACAATGAATGAAACCCTAACCTACTTAGGGTTATTAATGGAGTCTAAAGAAATTGTTATTGTGTTTGATATATTGATGATGTCATGTTTGGGGTTTTGGTATGATCATGCAAATCGTAACTTGTTAGGGTTGAAATGGTGTTGTCTCAAATCTTGAAACTTTGAAGTTTTGGTAAAGTAGGGTTTTCTATGTTATGAATTGAAACCCTACGTATTTAGGGTTTGTTTGGGTCTATAAGCAAAACCCTTGTTATGTATTTAAAGTAAGAACCTAGGAATATATGTGTCTATTTGGTTGAATCCCTAGCCTAGTCTAGGTCGGTATATGTCTAATGCCTAACATATGATGTGCCTGTGTGATGATGATTTCCTAGATATGTGTGTTGACCTAATTGTTGATGGTCATGAGTCTTAGGGTTTGGAAACAAGCCCTATTCAATGTTTGAAGTTCTAGGATGATATTGTTTTGGAATTCTAGGGTTTTGCAGCTAAACCCTAGTAGTAGTTAAAATTCTCTAGTATGTATAACCATATTGAATTTATGAATCTAGATAGTGATTACTGAGAATTTATAGATGGAAAATCTAGGTTTACATCAAACCCCCAGTAGAAACTATTCATGTTGTTGATTAAGTTGCGATTGGTTTTGATTGTTCGAGCTCATGTATGAAATCTAGGGTTTACATAAGAAGTCTAACATATGAATTCTGAAAAGATTGTTGGATACATTACTTGTTTGAAATTTTGAATTGTTTCTAGGGTTTTCTATTTGAAAGAACTTGTCATATTGTTGAAAGTAAAGATAAGACCCTAGATATAATGACACTGATATTTTGATTGAGCTATTAATATGATTTAGGGTTTGTAACAAAACCTGAGCAAGAAGTTGAAGTATAGTCTCTTGTTGATTATGTTTGTAAAGTCTAATGCTTCCGTTATTATAAAATTTTGTTATGACTAACTTATGCTTCTATAAATTTGGTTATACTTGCTATCTAAGTTGTGATGGTACATCATCTTCAAGATGGTGAAGATGCTCGTAAGTAAAGTTGATAAGCATCATGAATGAAGATATATGAATAACTTTGATAAGAAGGATGGAAGCCAGGAAAGATTCTCCAATGTCGTAAGAAGAAGTTGATCTCCCTAGGTTAAGAGGGAACCTAGATAAAAGAAATCTCCCTGGTTAAGAGGGAGGACATATCATAGTTTTGGAGAATGCATTTTTGAATAATATGTTGCTAATTGTGAAGTAGAAAAGGAAAGTATATGATTGAGGAATCTTTGTCAAATATTTTATTAATATTCCTAATGAGGTAAGTTGAGAAGCAACATCTAGTTGTCTGGAAGACCCCAAAGGTTTGTATTTGAGTTTGTACATTTGAAAGTGTATTATTGACTAGGGTTGTGTTTGTACAGGTAATCTCTCGAAGTTTGAAAGCATGTTGGTTACCGATCAGTTTGATCGGAAGAGATTTGTTGTTGAGGCTTTGTAAGTGAAGCATTACCTGGGAGGACATCTGGTCAGCACTTTGTGTTGATGTCTAGGTCCCGAAGGAAGGAAGGTGGTGTTGGTCATAGAGCTCTGACCTCGGATACACACTTGGATCCTTGGGTTGATGGTTAGTAAGTAAGCCTAATCGTACCTAGAGAGGCTGAAAGCTTGAGTCCATCTTAGTCCCACTCGAATAGATTCCATGGTCAAGAATCTAGTCAGTGGCATTGCGGTGCCTAAATTGTTGAGAGACCTTGGATAGATTGCCCTGGTCATGAATTTAGTGATATCTTCCATGTACCTCTCTGATTATATGTATATATGAATAACTCCCTAGTTAAGAGGGAGTGTTGAAGAATGTAACTAGGTTTGGTCTTCATAAATTGTACTTGAGTCAAGTGTAATATATTTGTCAAAAGAAAAGAAAAAAGAATTTGTATTATTATTAAACTGACTTGTTAACGCATGGGTTTCATGCTTGGGTCAATTGTCTTAGGTCAAGCCTCCATTGTAGGCTTTAGGTTGTTGTCAAAGTCAATTATTATTTGGTCAAAGACTCCACCATCAAGTCAACCTCCCTCAAAAGATCACAAGTCAACCTCCAAGTCAACCTCCCTCTTCAAGAAGTCATGTCGGCCTATTTCAGAAAGAAACCACTATAAATACAAGCATGAGGAATTCTCATTAAACACATATATAGAAGCTTGGATCATCTCTAAAACAAGTTCGGACATTTCAATGGAGATATTTCGGTGCCACCACAGTGATAAGGGTTCGGTGCCATTGTTAAAGGTGCCATTACAATGAAAGGGTTTGGTGCCACCACAGTGAGAAGGTCTCGATGCTACCATAGAAAAGAAAGTCTTGGTGCTACCACAGAAAGAAGGTCTCAATGCTACCACAAAGAGAAGGTCTCGGTGTTGTCACAGTGATGAGGTCTCGGTGTTATTATAGTGATGATGTCTCGGTGCAATTACAATGATGAGGTCTCGGTGCAATTACAATGATGAGGTCTCAGTGCAAACACAGTGATGAGATCTCGGTGGTATTACAGTGATGAGGTCTCGGTGCAAACACAGTGATGAGGTTTCAGTGCTAACATAGAGACAAGTACTTGATGCTAACACAGTGAAAAGAATTCGGTGCTAATACAATGACATGGATCTTGGTATACCTCATAATACAAGATCAATGGAAACACAGTGAAAGGAAGAACAAACAAGGATGACTTGATGGAGGGAGTCTCTAGTTTAGGTTGTGAGGGTCTTGGTCGTCTCATCTCGTTTTGAATCTACTTAAGGAAGAATTTTGACCAAGTTTTCCCCTAGAGTGTGGTTTTTCCCTAACTGCATTCCTACATCTTGTGTCCTCTTCTATTTGTTGCTTGTTATTAATCTTGATGATAAGAAAAGATAATTTGAAAGATCAAATAATAATAATGAAAAACATCACAAGATAATATCATAATATGAGAAATCATTTAAAACTATCACACTATGGATTCATCAACACCTTAATGTGGAGGGGCTCATCTAGGGCACATAGGAACCAAGGCGATGGCCATAAATAAGGGGTAGAGTTCATGTTTGGCTTTTTCCCACGTGGTAAATTTGTATGTCCCGACCATCTTTTGCATTTTTGTGGTACAATTCCTGTTGAGAGTGGCCAAATTATGATTTTTCTTTTCTTTTTAGCTGCATCAACCTTCAGGGCATCGTTCCAGGCCCGACCAAGGCTGTGGACAAGGGGAGGGGGAGACTAACCCTATGTGGACCCGGATGGGAGAAAGGATGAATAGGGTTAAAATGAGCGAAAGGATGCGATGTATATGGTGTCGGGAAGCGAGAGAACACAACCAAAATCAAGATTTCTCATGTAGTGTCAGCCCTGAAGCCTATAGCCAATAAAGGAGATCCGACAAAACTAGGATACAAGGCTAACCACGAAATCGAGCAAAGGAGAAAATAGTACAAACCTAGCTCACTCTTTCCGCCGAATCCCCCCACCAATTCATGCCCAAAAGCGTCCATGAAATGTAAACAAAAATACTCAATTAAACCAATCAAAAGCCATACCATTGGAGTCGAGAGGCCCACCTTCAAACATACAATCATAACATATGGGCGAGGGACCACATGGCTAGCTCAGGTGGCAGAGACAATTGTACATCGAGCTATTTAGTGGCTGCAAGGGGCTACTGGCTGTCGGCTGAGGACCATCTAGGAGAAAAAATTTCCACTATGATACCACCCACAAATTGCGGGTAACATTCATTTTGAAGATATTGCAAAATACAATTATATGTAGGCACTATATTGCAAGTTGATAAGATAAGAAAATTTTATTGATGTCCAACAAATGAGCACAAAAGTAGGTCAATGGGACTGCCAATTATAATTGTGCTAATACATAGCAAAAGTGTGGAAACGGAATCCTCAGTAAAGCAATATGCAGAAAGTAAAATAAAGTAAAAGATTTAAAATAAGACAAACCAAGCACTAATAGTGGAAAAATAGATCTAGTAGAAAGTATGTCTAAGGGAACAATAATTTTCCTATAAAGCATGAAATTTCTACATTTTTTTGCTCATTTTGAAGATAGGAAATAAGGGATTAAGAGCAAAGAGGCTTTTTATCATCTTCCATTGAGTCTAGTATGGAAATCAAGAATTTTCATCACTGTAATAGATTTATTGTAGAGTGGAATGATTCTCATCTATTGTTTCATATGTGAGTGAGAAGCTTGAGCAGTGTTTTAAATTTGACCAAATCAAACTTCAAGCCTATCAATTCAGCCATTTCATGCCTCTAGGAGGTTACTCAACCTTTGAATCAATTTAGTGGATGGTTCCATACTAAACAAGAAAACTGGCATGTTCTATTTTGAATTGATCACCTAAAATCTAGTACAATTTTTTTAAAGAAAAGCATGAGATAACGAAAAAAAAAATTTAAGAAAAGCAAAACGTCGTACCTTTCTCCCTAAAAATCCAAAAACAATCTTATAAGACCCTACCTGTCGTGCCCACCAACCGTCGCCCTCCTCCCACTTCCCCCACCCCCAATCCCCATTTGCCCCATACCTCTTTCATTGAGCCTAAGTTGCAAATAGAAGGAAATATGTATGACTTTTTGTGATGGAAACATGCTGCCTCAAAATTTTGGAAACAATATATATATAGTAAGTTATTTTAGAAAAAGCATAGCATGTTACAACTTTCAAAAAGGAATTGATTAAATGAGCAAGAACATTTAAATGGCAAGCTGCAAGCAATGTTCCACCATTGCTTATATTGGAATCCTCATCATTAGTATCACCCTTTGCCTCGTGTCTAGTCTTTGCCTCTACCTTAATTCTCCAAGGACATTAGTCAACATTAACCAATTTTGATAAAACTATCTAATCCATGCCTTAAAAAATGCTAGAAAAATCTTAACATGGCTAATCAATGATTTTGGCTTGAGTGAAGGGTACATATTTGCTATGTGGCCATGATAGAGGAGTTCAACAATTAACACCATCAACGTCAAGGTACATAAAGGGATTGGTGCTCTTGATTAAATGCCAATCCCATACCTTCATGTGTAATAGGCTCCCATAAAAACACTGCAATCCTACCAATCCTCAAATCCTGAAAACTCTTAAATCTACTGAATTGTGAATTAGATATGAAATTTTGCTTTCTACATATGAAGTCCAATGAGGTTGGAACCACTCTCAAACATCCTCAAACAATTAATAATAATGTTAAAAAACGAAGTGAAAGTTGACATTTTCTTTATCTTTCCTTAGGATTTTAAAATTGTCATTAATTGCTAGCATTTTAGGTCAAACCTCGTAAAAAACCAAGTCAAACCAAGTCAAAATAAACATATTTAGCATTGGAAATGCATCCTACAAATGTTGGTATGGCCAAAAAAATCTGTTTCTGGTAGTATCAAACATGTTTACCACATCTGGGACATTATTTTACAGCTGGAAATGCATTTCAAGGCCAAGCTACATCCATTTATGCATTCTAATATAGCAAGAAGCATGGTACAGCTACATTAACATTTGGAGTTAGTGGAGTTGCTTGAAAAGTTGTACTTCAGAGTAAGCTTGGCATTTGTTTGGCATCCTTTGTGGATTGTTCGCATTGGATTTTGCATCCAAATATAGAGGCTACAACGTGTCTACAAGCTTGGATGAGTTCTTGATCGAATGATGATCCACTAGTAGCACCACACATGGCAAGCACAAGCTACACCACCACTAGTATAGTAGATGTCCTTCATGAGTCCGCCAAGTCCAAGCCAAAGAATGATCCTGTATTTCATGAAGAGGATCCCATTCCAAATAGTTGTGATGGACTTGAAGATTGATCATGTTGATCATTTCTACATAGCAGGTTGTAGCATGTTCTTTTTTTGAACTCCAAAGCCTATTTAGAACCTTGTTGTTTATGTATTTTGTTTCGGATATGTATTAAACTTGATGCCATTTTTCTATATTCACCCTTACATAGTATATGCATGAGAAGACATTGCATATTTGGTCTCTAATGGTTTGAATTTATATCGATGTACATGACTATATATTTTTTTACTCGAAATTTTCATATTTTATTTATTTTAAGTAAATTGAGTCATCAATCAATTCCAATGCAAAAGTCCAATATAACCCTGGGCCAATTCCAACACTAATTCCAACTTCTAAAACATGCAAGTCAAATAACTACATTAAATTGCTATCTAAAGTCCTGACTTGGGGAATTAATTAAATAATCATTGTAGGAGTTATTTGAGATTGTTGGCTGCATGTCATGGCGCATGACCTACACAGAACCACCTTTCAAGCTACAAATTCAACAATGAAATATGATATAATAACAACAATAACAAAAAATTATTTCACCTATTAACAAACCTAATCAACAAGGCAATCCAAGAGAAAAGATACAAAATGTGTGCCGACAAAGTTTTAGGCTTTCAGCCCTCTAAGATAATCCTATCATGCAAAAACCAAAACTGAAAATCACCTTATCAGAGCAGTAATTACAGCGATAAATCTACCCTATCTTTGTCAAGATCAATGTCAAATCACTTAACAAATTCAGCCTTAACTTATGTCCACTCAACCAAACATACTATAATAAACCATGAAGAAATAGATAGCTGAAAATCAAATATGCAATAAAAAGCAATTATTGGACAGCTAAAAACTTCATAAATATGTATAAAGATGCTGTTCAGGTATATAGCATACCCCCATCTCAAGGCTAGTACAATCCACTAGCTTCTCAAAAGCCTCCTTAAGGAAAACCACAAATACTCTAGCTCCACCAAAGATTCTCCACAAGCTAGCATTAACAATAGAAAACCTCCTTGGCAAGACATCTCTTCTTTTCCACTTCAACAAGTACTCCAAAGAGGTAGGATCTACACTCTAGAGTCTAATCTAGATTTTTATTTTTTTCTATGTTGCATTTTAATTTTTTGAAAAATGAGAAATTGAAAATGATTTATTCTCTTTTTCCCATTCCCATTTAGCATTCCTCCATTTATTTGGAGGCTAAAAACTTGAAACATCATGGCTATATGGCTTGGCATTTTCTTCTTGTTGGTTCCTTTTCTTGTTATTATGGTGTTGGAGAATAGAAGAAAGAGGGTTATTCAAGAAGAGGAGGATGAAGAAGTGGGTTATAGTGGATTTGATGAAAATCCTGAAGAGGAGTACCATGGTGAGGAGGAAGGGGAGAGTGGAGATAATGAGACCACAGTGACACCAACTAAAATTGACCAAAGACCATTGTGGAAATATGTTACTAGGCTTGAAGCAGGGAAAGGGGGTAGAACCACTAAATTTTTTCCCCCGTTGCAATACACAATAAATAGGTCCATACACCCATGCCAAAAGGCACCTTTGTGGGAAAAGGCCAAGGGATGGAGATAAAAATGTAGGAATCAAAGCTTGTGTAAGTGTGTCAGCAACAAATAGAGCCAAATACATAAGGAAAGAGGAGGAAGCCCAATACAAATCTAAAAGATCTAAAGGTTTCTTAGAATCTTATCCACCATCACATCATGCACAAAGAAGTCCATCAAATTCCACCTATAGCAGTGGATATGGAGGCACACCTGGCACAGGAGCAAACATCTCAAAACCATATCAGATTTCCTTGACGAAGGGTATAGGAATGATGTGGATTCAAAAAAATTCTAGTTACTCTATGCATGTGGGGTACCATTCAATGTTCTTCGCTCACGTTATTGGCATGAAATGGTTTCTACCATTAATGATGCCCCTAAAGGATACAAGAGCCATGGGTATGACAACGCTAGAACTGTGGGGCCTGATTATGAAAAAGCAAAAATAACTCATTCTTTGAGTAGAATGAAAAGTTCTTGGAATGAGCATGGGGTGTCCATTGTATCTGATGGATGGGAAAATTTTAAAGGCAAGCCATTGATAAGTGTGTTTGTTGTGTCTGTTAGTGGTGCAATCTTCTTTTCATCATATGATTACTCAGATAAGTTCAAGACCAACATCAACATTACAGAACCATTACTTGACACAATTGAACATATTGGGCCATACGATGTCGTCCAAGTCATCACTGATAATGCTATTAATTATAAGGCAGCGGGAGCAATTATTGAGGATAAATACCCCAACATATTTTGGTTTGGATGTTTGGTTCACACAATGAACCTTTTGATGCATGATATAATTAAAAACAAACAACCTCAATACAAATGGATTGGTGTTTTGTACAAGAGAGGCAAAAAAATTATAAGATTTATTACAAATCATAGCAATACCCATGGGCTTTTTCCGCATTCACTCAAGATTGGAGTTGTTAAAGATTGCAAAGACTAGATTTGTTCGCTATTACCTCACCTTCAGGTGCCTTTTGAAGGTAAGAGAGTCATGGTCTAGCATGGTATCAATTCCACACTAGCAGTTATTAAAGGACAGGGCAACAACATCAGTTGACAGACAAGGTTTTGAACAAGTGGAGGAGACCACTCTTGATGGTCTGTTTTGGGCACGTGTGAGGGAAATTTTGAATTTCACCAAGCCCGTTTATAGCATGATTCGCTTTGCACATACAGATAAACCAATGATTGGGGAGGTGTATGAGCAGATGGATAGCATGTTGCGGCAAATAAAAGATGTTGCTAAGGAAAATGATCCCAACTTGTATTCAATGATTCACAATTGTGTGTGTGCACGGTGGAATAAACTTAATGTTCTGCTACATGCCTTGGCATATATCCTTATGCCAAAATACTACTCTCCATCTTGGTTGGCCATATTCAATGATTCACAATTGTGTGTGTGCACGGTGGAATAAACTTAATGTTCTGCTACATGCCTTGGCATATATCCTTATGCCAAAATACTACTCTCCATCTTGGTTGGGCCAACCTGCACCTGGGATGGGGTTAGGATCAAACCTCATACAGATCCAGAGTTACAAGAGGGATATATGAAAGCATTAGACAAGTTGGTCCCTGACAGGGAAGAGTGTGCTAATCCGCACCTTGAAATTTGAATTAGGAAGATACTTCAGTTGCACTGGTTTATTTGGTTCTTTGCATGCAATGGAAGATAGAGACAGATTTGATGCTCTCACATGGTGGGAAGCATATGGCGGCATGGGACTTTTGCGAAAATTAGCAAAAAATGTTCTCTCACAGGTTGTAAATACTTCTTCTGCAAAGAGGTGTTGGAGCACCTACAGCTTCATCCATAATGTGAGAAGAAACTGGCTCAATGAAAACCAAGCAGAAAGCATGGTTTATGTGGACTACAACTTGAGGTTGTTGAGTCATTATTGTGATTGGGCTTATGAGGATCTATCATATAAAGTTTGGGACAACAACCCAGAGGATGATAATTTGGAGGACGACACTATACATCTAGAAGAATTGGAAGCAGAACTTTTGAGAGATGAGGATGAAGCAATAGCATCCATGCCACCGCCACACCCACCATCCAGTAGTAATGCCAGTGCCAGTGTTTGAGTTCCAACTATTGTTCCTATGTTGTCGCAGCCTCCACCTACATCCTCACATGGAGGGCATGTTCCTTCTAGTTATGGTTGAGGTACTATGCAGGAGGAAACTGTTAGAAGACCACCATTACCACGAGCTGCTCAAAAATAAGACATTTCTCGTGGGCATGGCAAGGGGCCAACTGCCCGACAATAGATAAAATAGATTTACAGTTTACTAGTCTTTTCTATTTCCTAGTAGTTTTTAACTTTTTATAACTGTTGAAACTTGACTCTTTCATATTTATTATGATATTTTTTGTAAACAATATATGACAATTTAAGTTTGAAGTTTGAAACTTTGAAGTTGGCAGTTATAAGTTTATAAGTCATTATGAATTATGTATATGATGCTTCTTAAAATTTGAAAGTTGTTTCATTTCGTTTCATTTTATAACATTTCATTTCATGTTAAATATTCTTTATTGTAATGGTTACACTTAGCTTACAAGTAAAACTATGGTGATCAATGATGATAATGTTATATATTGAATTTTGAAAGCTTGAAACTTTAAGATTGATGAATCATGAGACTCAAGAGTCAATATGTTGTATGTTTCTAACTTGTGGATGTGGTTGATGAAGATTATAACTTCTAGATGATTGATGTTATATGGTTCAATCTATGGTTTTATGTTTTTTATGTCTAATTCATCATTCTACATGCTTTTGTTGACAAATATGAATCAAAATATAAAAATTATATATTATAAATAAATAAAACTCTGGGACCGAGAGCTTCTGAAAAATGGCGCTCCCGCTCCCACTCCCAAGTAACCTTGCTCCAAAAAGACAAGTACAAAGAAGAGAGTATAATGATGATGATATGAATGGACTCTCTACTTCTTCTATGAATATTTAGAGGTAAGGGATGCCAATGATATATGGATTTCAATCATTACAAGAAACCCACAAAGCCACAAGTTGGCTACCCAATGCAAGTACTCTATGAGATGTGTCCAATTCCCCTCCAAATCTCCAAGGACTCCAATGCTCCTCATAAGATGTACTCTACTAGGTCCACTGCCATGACATCAACATTGTCGCAACCCAAGTATCCCCGCATCAACTCCATGCCTTCATGCTCGCATCCAAGTTACCCCATGATATTGAGGGCTAAGTGCTCCCTTCTAATACAAGCAAGGCCCAATGCGAGTACTCTATGAGATGTATCCAATTCCCCTCCAAGTCTCCAATGACTCCAATGCTCCTCATAAGGCATGTGCTCTACTAGGCCCAATGCAAGTACTCTATGAGATGTGTCCAATTCCCCTCCAAATCTCCAAGGACTCCAATGCTCCTCATAAGATATGTACTCTACTAGGTCCACTGCCATGACATCAACATTGTCACAACCCAAGTATTCCTGCATCAACTCCATGCCTTCATGCTTGCATCCAAGTTACCCCATGCTATTGAGGGCTCAGTGTTCCCTTCTAAAATGTGCCTCTTTCAACATAGGGTGTTCTCCAAGCAAGCAACCTTCTCCCCTTAGCCAACATGTAGAATGTTCCCAAGTCACCCGAAGATCTCGAACACTCTAAGGAAGAATGTCATGAAGGCATCCAACTAAGGTCAAGCGTCCACTGAGTAAGCCATTTCAAATGTGTAAATCCGTCACAAACCATCGAGATGCTAATCATATATCATGTACCCCAAATCTCATAAAGCACTATGAAACATGGTCTAAACCATTTTGGAATAACCTCAAAAGCTAACACTCCCTCTTCGTGAGGAATGTTTTTTAACCAACACTTGTCAACCCCCTTTGTAATTCCACCAAATTTTCCATTTGCAAATATGTACTTGTTGTAGTCATGGAATCTGTCATTGTCTCATGAAAAAGGATTTATCACCCATTTATCATGGCATCTTGAACCTCAAAATAACGTTGACCACCAATGAATCTGAAGGAACATAAACTTGGATCATAAGCCACCTACCTTAACTCCATGATCTCTCAAGTCATCATCATTGGCCAAAAATACTAGACACCACATCATGAGTTGTTTGCGATGTCTTGCAAAATTAATTACATCTCCATACAACACCGAGACAAATAGATCATATCCATTAAAATCACAAAAAAGTAGGTTTGCACAAGTCAAGTCATTGATCTTGAAATATCAAGGTATCAGTATAGTTAACAACTCATGCAGGGCTATCAACAACCTATGAACATGAGAATCCCTTTCGCGCACCTCAAATCCTTCGAAAACAACATAAGCTATGTCAAATCCACCCTTTTCAAAAAATATTAAAGCAAGAGTAACATCAATAATCAACCCCCTTTATTTGAGGTAACCCAAATACTCTATACCTATACTCTACAATACTCCCATCAATTGCAAACATAAAATCAATCCCTACATTATCCTCCATCAAGGTGTCAAACCTAGTGTTGCACGAAATGCACCCCCCCCCCAAGGATCCAAACCAGGAATCGCATCCCGTACTGATCCATGGGGGATCTACTATCGGATCCGCGGTTTGGAAATCCGGAACCACAGATCGGGCTGGCGAAGACGATTCCTGGAAATTTGGAACCGAGTCGGCCCGATCCGCGATTCCGGATTTCCAATCTGTGGATTCGACAACGGATCCTCGACGAATCGAGCATGGATCCATACGGATCCCAACCAGATCTGAAGCGAGATGGGTGGTTCCACAGGGTTCTAAATTTTTTTTTTTTTTTTTTGCTTTGACTTAAGTTTGGTTGGCGTTTCTTGGACACTCCAAAGGTGCTCCCTTGATGGTCCTTAGATGCTTCCTAGATGCTCCCTCATGGTAATGTTAAATTCTTAAAGTAAAAGTGACATTCTCCTTTATCTTTCATTTTCATCATTTTACTTAAATTTTTAACATTACCATGAAATGGCTGAGGATGTTTGAGAGTGGTTCCAACCTCATCGGACTTCATATGGAGAAAATAGAATTTCATATCCTATTCAAAATTCAGCAGACTTAACAGTCTTCAGGAATTCAAGATCAATGGGAATGTGGCATTTCATTAGATTATATCATGTATGAGGGTATGTGATTGGCATTTAATCAAGAGCACCAAGCCCTATATGTACCCTAGTGTTGGTGGTGTTAATTGTTGAATGCCTTTGTCATGTCGTTAGCAAAAAAATTCCTTTCAATCAAGTCAAAATCATCGATCAAAAATCTAAATTCTAAATGGTTGATGCTCGAATAATTAATCATTAATGTATAATGGATGCCATATATATCTTGACTTATGTACAAATATACATGTTTCCATATCTTTTACAACTAATTTGGTGTTTTGGATGTTTTTTTATATAAATGCAAAAAAAAAAATATATGTATATATATATATATATTGTAGACACTTCCGAAACGCTTCACTTCCTAGATTTTTGGTAAATGAAGATTCTGCATCACTGCTTCCAAAAAACATCCCCTCTTTGTCCCCGCTTCGTGCAGCGTTGGTCAAACCTCTCCTCCTTGACGAAACTGCAAGGCTCATAAATGGAAGAAACCAAGGCTATATGATTAACATATCTCTTGGGAGGTGTTATCTCTCAGATCTACTCCATGCAAACCTTAGAAACAACTATGTCTAACTAACTTAAGGTCATTGTTGTTGCACAAACTAGCAGGCCTTGTAAATAGCCTAATAGGCAAAAGCTATAGGGCACAACAATACCTTGGGACCGCGGCCCACTATTGTAAAGGCTCTCAATTTCACCCAAAAAAAAATATATATATATATATATAAGGTAATAAACAGCATGTAAAAATCACTGAATACAAAATTACAGAAACCCTATTGCAGTATCTTGATTTACTTCTCCTACTTGTGTTATTTATACAAGTTATTTTCATAAATATTCAAAAAATATCGAAGTAAACACAACTAGCAGCCTACACATATACAGATCATTTACTAAAACATAGCGCACATAAGACAAAGGACACACATGATTTTTCAGACAAATGTCCCGGAAAAACCCAATGCAAGAAAAACGATGCAACAAGTCTTTGAGGGTTTTATTTATTAAGCGAAATATCTGAATACATCTAGGGCACCAGTAGTGGTTTTCCCCACAAAGAAATTCACGACAATTGTACCTTATCACTTGAAGACGGAAAATATGGCTGATTCAAACCCTTCAGGAATTACTGAATACGAGCCCTTTCTGGCCCACTGGAACCCTCAATGCAGCTCTTCCAGCCTCTGCATCAGCCTCTCCTGCCCAGCACAACCTCTGCACAGCACAGGCTGCCCCTGTGTCACTCTGAAGGCCTCTGCGTTGCCTTTGCGTCCCTCTATGCGTCAACCTAGCTGGGTTGCATCCCTCCTGTTAGCCTCCGCTGCCTGGTATGGAACTGGCTCTCTGCTTCCGAGACGCTTCACTTCCTAGATTTTTGGGAAATGACGATTTCGCATCCCTGCTTCCAAAAAACATCCCCGCTTTGTCCCCGCTTCATGCAGCGTTGGTCAAACCTCTCCTCCTTGAGGAAATTGCAAGGCTCATAAATGGAAGAAACCAAGGCTATATGATTAACATATCTCTTGGGAAGTGTTATCTCTCAGATCTACTCCATGCAAAAACCTTAGAAACAACTGTGTAACTAACTTAAGGTCATTGTTGCTGCACAAACTAGCAGGCCTTGTAAATAGCCTAATAGGCAAAAGCTATAGGGCACAACAACACCTTGGGACCGAGGCCCACTGTTGTAAAGGCTCTCAATTTCACCCAAAATATATATATATATATATATATAAGGTAGTAAACAGCATGTAAAAATTTCTGAATACAAAATTACAGAAACCCTATTGCAATATCTTGATTTACTTCTCCTATTTGTGATTTAATTATACAAGTTATTTTCAGAAATATTCAAAAAATATCAAAGCAAACACAACGAGCAGCCCACACATATACAAATCATTTACTAAAACATAGTGCACATATGACAAAGAACACACATGATTTTTCGAACAAATGTCCCTAGAAAACCCAATGCGGGAAAAACGATGCAACAGCTATTTGAGGGTTTTATTTATTAAGCGGAATATCTGAATACATCTAGGGCACTAGTAGTGGTTTTCCCCACAAAGAAATTCATGGCAGTTGTACCTTATCACTCCAAGACGGAAAATATGGCTGATTCAAACCCTTTAGGAATAACTGAATACGAGCACTTTTTAGCCCACTAGAACCCTCAGCGCAACTTTTCCAGCCTCTTCTGCCCAGCGCAGCCTCTGCACAGCACAAACTACCCCTGCGTCACTCTAAAGACCTCTGCGCTGCCTCTACGTCCCTCTCTGCGTCAGCTTGGCTGGGCTGCGTCCCTCCTAATGGCGTTTGCGCTGCCTAGTACGAAACTGCCTCTCTGATGTATGTATTCTCGGCCTCGGATCAGAACATCCCTTGTCGATTTGCCCCTCGCTGGCACTGCAAGCTCATTCGAAAATTCTCAGCAAACCGCGCCCCAGAATTTCGACTTAGCTCAAGTGCTACTACTCTGTGTGTGTTCTCCAACTAACCCCAAGCCTTCCTTTAATACTTTTCTCGTTGAGAAATCAACGGGTAAGATTAGAGAAAGCTTGATCCATGTCACTTAGAACAATCTCAACACATGTGTAAATTAATTCACTTTAATTTTTCAATTTCCCTAAGTTATACTTAGGGTCCCCATTAAAAAAATTAATTATTTGAATAACTTTTACACAAGGTGGAATTTCTCCAAATGATTTCTGGGTCTTGGAGATCTCATGTGTTCTAGCCCCTCCACTAAGTTTCGGAGCTAGAGCACATCCGCTGCTACCCAAAATCTTAACACTCCCTCTTAGTGACGAATGTGCTCTAACAACTCATCACCACTGAAGCTGCTGATGCTTGGCCTGCTACCCTCCATGCACTGCGCTATTTCTTTTTGTATTGTTGCCCATGTCACTGCCACTGACACTACCACATTTGTACTGCAACTCCCTCTCAAATTGTTGCATCATGTTGCCTATAGCACTACCACTACTAACTACTGCACTACAACTCAGTTGTTGAGAAGTAAGAAATTGAAGGACAATCACCCAATCAACTGACAAACAAGTCAGTCTAGCTACATCTCATCACTGAAGCACCCTTTGTTGTTGCTTTACGTTGTCTCTCTAGAGCCTCTGTGCTGCTGCTGCTCTGCACTGCGTAAGCACTGCCCCTCTGCACTGCGTAAGTCCCATCAGCCTCTGCGCTGCTACCTCCACGTTGTCGCTGCCACTGCACTGCGTTGCTCCACTCTTCAGCGTCCCAGCATTGCCTCTGCTTCTCCATGATCTTCTGCACCTACTGACTCCAGTCATCCTGCTACTGTCTTAAGGCTCCCGTAGCTCGTATGTGATCCAAGAGTTTGGGCACTTCAAGGATCCTGCCTCACCATTTGTAGCTCACTCTACAGATCTATATCGCCCCACCTCTTCTCTCAAGTTACATGAGCACTCATGGCCACATCATCTTCGTTGCCATCGTCCCCTCTCGTTGCTGCTGCGTTGGAATCTAAAGCTTCCTTGTCCCTCCTCTTAGGACAAGTGTTGGCGAAGCGTCCCAGTTTGCCACATCTGAAGCACCAAACCTTGGATAGGTCCTTCTTCTTCTTCCCTTGATATCGTTGTCCCTTAGATGCTAGCGCTGCATCTTTCTCCTCCTCCTTTATCTTGACTCCTCCGTTGCTGAATTCCCTCTTGGTTACCCTCCAGATCTCCTCTTGTCGAAAGATTGCCCACATGTCTCCCTAATTTGGGAGTTGTGCTCTGCCCAAGATACTTTGGACAAAGGTCTCCCACTCATCGGTGACTGCATTCAAGGCAATCCTCACCATGAGTCCATCATCTAGAGTTGCCCCCATGGCCATCAGTTGGGCTCGAATAGTCCGCAATCTGAAGAGGAAGGGATCGATCTCCTCTCCCTTGTGCATCTAGAACATCCGCATCTGATTCTCCAGAAGCATATTCCTTTGGACGGAGCTACCTTGATACAATGTGGTCAGAGTTATCCACACCTCGTTTGTTGTCTTCTTCTCGGCAATGTGCGGGACCACGTGATCCTTCACTCCATACATGATCAAGCGCTTAGCATGTGCCTGATTTTCATTGAACTTCTTCAGAGCATCAGCATCGGCTGGCACAGCTAGGACGTTCTCAGCGTGATCTCTGATACCGTACTCCTCCAGGACTGTCAGGATTTTGGCTTTCCAAATCGGAAAGTTAGACACACCATCTAACTTATCCTGATCTCTCAGTACGTACGAGGCCATCTCTGCTCAAATAGTCGAAACAAGTGCTCTTCTCCCCTTTGCTACTGTTGCACTCAACAGAAGACCTGATCTGGATTTCTTGGCGATATAAACCCTCTAGAGAATTTGCTCCCTCTGACAACTGATTTCCCTCCCGGAAATCCTCCGCCAATTCTGTCGAATCAGCCCTCTACGATCACCCTCTTGATCGAATCTCAGATTTCTTGGCAAGAAAATCTACTGAGGGATTGTTTCCCCTTACTTTGTCAACTTTGCTAGGCATTATTCTGCAACGGCAGAACCAATTCCCCACCAGCAACTTTTGAACATCAGAAGTTGCACTTACGGCCACGGCAACTGGCATAATGTCACTCTCTCTTGGACTATGTCACCCTCTTAGTGTTGCATCAGCCTCTGCGTGAGCAAACTGGCTCTGTCACCTTCCTGGTGTTGCGTCAGCCTCTGTGTGAGCGCGCTGGCTCTGCATCGCCTTCCTGGTACTGCGTGAGTAGACTGGCACTGCATCACCCCTGTTGGGTCTGCGTTGTCCCTCTGGTGTTGCATTGCCTCTTTCCGGATATGTGCTTGCTTCAGCTGCGCTTCCTGCAACAAAAATCTTCAGCCCCTTGCTGATGGCTTCAGCTTGATCTATAATGCTCTGATACCATGTAAAAATTTATGAATACAAAATTACAAAAACCATGCTGCAGTATCTTGATTTACATCTCCTATTTTTTATTTAATTATACAAGTTATTTTCAGAAATATTCAGAAAATATCAAAGTAAACACAACTAGCAGCCTACACATATACAAATCATCTATTGAAACATTGCGCACATATGACAAAGGACATGTTGGCTTGTGATTCTTTTGAAGGGATAAGGCAATATCAAATTCAAGCAAATGAAGAGCTGGAGCGAGTAAGATGAAGGCCCAAGGCTTCAAGCACGGGCCAAGCAGCCCCTACTTTCGCCACGCCACATCATTCATCGCCCATCGCGAATTAACGCCCGTGTTAATCATCGAGCGGGATTTAATGAAATGAACAATACTCTCAGATCAGCAGAAACCCGCGGGCACAAACAGCTCACTGATTAGCAGTGTTGGTGCCTCCACAGTTGGATCAACCAGAGGTCCGCTGACCACAAATCTAAGGCTCACGATAACTGCGGGGGCACACCCCCGATGGGTGCGTCGTACCCCACAGTGACGTAAGCTGCCTGTCATCCATCCGCCATGTCACTCATCCCCCCGCTCATCGCACATCACTCCCTGCAAGTCTTAACTCTTACCTTCTGTCGTGCGCCTATAAATCTTGCGATATGCGATCTGCGGGTGGGACGCCACCTTCACTGCCACGTCACCTCCCTCTCCCCGCACTTCCCAAAAAACAACATTTAACCTCCCCCTGCTCCCACATAAATCTTGCGATCTGCGATGTGCGAGCAGTCCCACCTCTGTCCGGCCATCGCACATTGCACTTCGCAAATCTTACCATTTACCTCTGCCGCTGTCACATAAATCTTGTGATTTGCGATATGCAGGCGACCCCACCTTCATCTGCCATGTCACCTTCCCCGCACTTCGTACATCGCACCTTTCATCACTTACCCTTCGCTATTATCACATAAATCTTGCGATTTGCGATGTGTGGGTGGCCCCACCTCTGTCCTTCCACGTCATCCCTCTCGTACATCGCACTTCGCACATTGCGCCTTTTAACATTTACCACCCTCCGCTTACATATGAACCTTGAGATATGGGATCTGTGGGCGCAGTCCCACCTCCATCTGCCACATCACACCCGCCCATCGCATATCGCTCCCCGCAAGATTTAACCTACACCTCCCTCTCCCCGCACTTCGCACATCGCAAGTTTTAATGTTTACCTCCACCGCTCATAAACTAAATCCGTCGATGTGCGATTTGCGATCGCTGTGGGACCCATCCCTGCCACATCATCTAAAGCAATCCCCCGACCTTTGACCTGCTCTTTTCTGTTTAAATCATTTCCATCGTGTGTTAATACTATCGACCCCCACCATTCCTTCCGCCATCCTGCTTTCAGCTCCACTCCACGTCAATGCATCCGACGACTCATAATCTATTTCGCGCCCCCTCCACCTTCTGAAGGTTAATGTCGGGGGGGGTCTGAAATGGTCGGTTTCTAATACCGCCTCCGGTGCTACGTGGCAACTTGTAGTGATATCGCACTCCCCCCATCCAATACCGCAAACCATTCATGCCCCCCTCCGAAATCCAGTTTCCAGTTTACAATTCAAACACAGCATGGGCTTTCAGGTGTAGCATGCAGTTATGGTTTATTCAGTTTGCTCTAGAAACCTCTGCTAAAGAGCCAAGCATGCATAGTACGACTGGTCACTTCACAACGGATTAAGTGGAAATCATAAGAATGAGGGAATGGAGACTTTCAAGCAACAGATGGAACCGTATGATGACAGCCAGCCTACCCACCTACAACCGCCCCTCGCCATCCCGTTTGAAGGCTCCCATAATTGTCCTCCATGGTCACCCATGTCTTTAATTGTTTGATTTTGATGTTTTGCTGGTGAAATCTCAATTTCACCCATTCCTGTTTTAAAACTCTCCATACAGAAGTAATTGCTCGATGTACGCTCTGCGAGTTAGGTAGGATATTTTGATTTCATAGGTATGGGTCGATCATAAATGATTAGGATCATAGACTCTCGGAGAAAACTCTATATGCAGGGAGTTCTAAGATGAAAGAAGGGTTCTGGAATTTTAGAAGAATTTTGTTGTAGTTTTGTATGATTGTGCTCCCTGTGCTCTATGACACATATTTGGGAGAGCTGCTTAAACTTAATATGATACGGAGCTGTTATTTGGATTCCAGATGGAGCGATGAGTAGTATGTATTTGTTTCCTTTTGTTATCAATAATCTCCTTTTTATGTGTAATCATCTTTCATGCAATGTTGCTTTGATAGTTCGTGTAATGTAGCTGCCAGTGGTCTGCAATATTATTCATGAATTCCTGTCTAGATAATGCTCAGGTGTTAACGCTCATGTATTAAGCTTGTTGCACTCCCTTAATTCACGCTCCACAAACCTCTGTTGTTGTCCATATCTCATTCATATCCACTTCCTCTGAGTTCACGGGGGACAGATTCTTAATCCTCTTAAGCCTATCTCTTGTGGGTTCCTTCTTCGTTCTTTCTTAATGCCTCTGCATATTTTTAAAGCTTTTGCTCATTGTTTTATACTTGGCCCATTTAAAAGCCATCAAGCTTCACAGCCCCCTGAGCCCTCTCACAGTATAGAGAATTCACATGAATCAGGCTCAAATGGTCTTCTCCATTCTTGAACCACCAAAACCATTATTCTCTTGACCCATATTCTGTCAGAGGTATTTATACAATTGTCCACATTTAACCTCTGATTTTAAGATGTCCTAGGCACTGGTCTTTTGCAACTCAAGGTTGTCTCTAGGAGCTATAACAGGACACGTGATTTTTCAGACAAATGTCCCTGAAAAAACTCAATGCGAGAAAACTGATGCACCATCTCTTTGAGGGTTTTATTTATTAAGCAAAATATCTGAATACATCTAGGGCACCAATCTAGTGGTTTTCCCCACATAGAAATCCACGATAGTTGTACCTTATCACTCGAAATTCACGACAGTTGTACCTTATCACTCGAAATTCACGACAGTTGTACCTTATCACTCGAAATTCACGACAATTTTACCTTACGAGAGGAATTCACGGCAATCCCCATTAAAAAATTTAATTATTTGAATAACTTTTACACCGGGTGGAATTTCTCCAAACAATTTTTGGGTCTTGGAGATTTCATGTGTTCTAGCCCCTCCACAAAGTTTCGGAGCTAGAGCACATCCGATGCTACCCAAAATCTCAACACAGCATTACCAATTTCTAATAGGTTATTTTTACCTTCTCAAATTACTAGACAGTTAGAGTAATATTATAACATTGTTCCTTTGATGATAAATCGACATATTATCCCCTTGTATAAACTTGTATCTTTTCTAAGAGAAAAGATATTTTTTATTTTAACTAAATACTGGCAACAAATTAATTCCCTAAAGGAAAGGGTTCCTATGTCCAAAAGGAACAACCTATGATACCAATAGCTTGAATATTAATTCCTTGATTTTGTTAAATATACCTTAAATGGAAATACATTTTTACTAATAAGGCAAAACATCAAATATCATGTTAACCACTATAGTCTCGTTATGTTCTTTGAACTCATTGGATTGACTTATGAACCATTGTAAATGTGTCAATAGTCCAGTTCCAGTCCACATATATTATTATTTGTCACTTTTAAAAACAACTACTATATAAATATGAAACTCTCGGCATATGTACACAGCTTGGTTTTCCATTTGTTAGTCCTTTACTTCTCTTTGACACATTAGTCATAAATCTTGAGCTCTTTTAAATGTTCCAACTCCTTTGTGCTTTAACAAATGTGGTATTTCCACTTAATGAACTTGAACATTGTGGTTAACATGGTATAGGGTTTGGTTTACGATTTGTTTCGAGTTTTCTACTGTATACGTGGCCTTCAGCAAGGGTAGCCACGATGTTGTACGTTGACCTACCCAGTCAACGGTTAGCATCATCTATCGGTTAATCAATGGTGTGAGATTATTTTAGGTTTTTAATGGATTCTAATGACTACCTTCCAATTGTGTCATGCATTCATTTTGATGAGGGTTTCCACGAATAAGTCGCTCTGCGGCTAGGTTTTCCAACTAAATTTTTCATGTTTCTTTGGCGTTCTTCCACAGCTGTCACCTCGAGTTAACTTACTGTTTGTTAAAGAATTGGTGGATTTACTCCACGTTAACTCCACTGTTGGCAAAGGTAAACTAAATGAAATTCCTTTTTACAACAGTTGTATAGCTTTCATGTCATGCATTAATTCTGCTGAATTTGAATTCGTGGATGTTTTATGGTATAAATAAGGTCTTAAGCTATTGCATTCACCATTTTGCAAGTCCTCTGTGACTTCTATGGAAGAAGTTAAGGTATTCAGAAGAATACCATCCTGACTCCTTTCACAGATTTCTAATTTGTTGAGTATTTGTTCGACTTCTCCTCTGGAAAAGGTCTTAGAATTTTTCACTTTTGTTCGGCGCTAATGGCTCCTCCAAGTAACTCTTAATTCCCGTGACCACGAAATTCCTCGTGCTTATTTTCTTTTTTTGGCAATGAATTTGTCAATTTCAAATTGTTCCAAAATAAATTTCCTTCAGGGTTTTGTATTCTGTGTTTGAATTTGTTTTTGGTTGGCTAGCTATACTATGAAAATTCCATCAACTCAAGAATCCTACTGCAGCAACTGATGGAAAGTCTTCTATTTGTTATTCACTTAACAAATTATTCATTGTGTTCTACAGGCAAATATCGAAATCCATTCACTACAGCCTACACAAATTAACTGCGGAATAATTACAAGTGCGTAAACAAATCTGAACAAGCATAGATCACACAACCATTCGACACAGTTATTTTTGGACTAATGTCCCCAGAAAAACCCAATGCCGGAAAACCGGTGCAGCAAATATGAGGGTTTATATATTATGCAGTAAATATTCGGAGTACAAACCTATGATTGACACATCTGTCAAATCATACAAAGAAACTGACAGAAGAGATCTTGTGATACAAACCTCACTCCTCCACGGGAACCCACACTTATCTGCACCAAGAGTGGACTGCCCTGCGCTGCCTCTGCGTAGTCATTGCATCACTCTGCGTAGTCTCTCGTCACAACTGTGGATGCCCTTTGACTTTGCGCTAGTCTCACTGCTGACTGGAAATTGAAGGCCTTCTAGCCTCCAGAAAATCTCTTCGGGATCTAACACTGGCTTTGCGTTGTCTCCTCAACAGGAAAACGACTTCCCCTTTGGCTCTGCGCAGGTACTGTGTCACTGGCTCTGTGTTGTTGATGTGGCTCTCTCTGTCTTTGCTACTATGTACTCCCTCGCTCAAGATTCCTTCCAATCGGAATTATTTCTCCTCTCTGTAAAAGATCTCACGATCAAATTTTCTTCTTGAGCACTGCTCACTAAAGAAATCGATCTTTGATCTCTACCTTGTGTCTCGAAAATGTATTTTCCAAATGACCCCTTAAGCCAATCTTATAGTCTTCTCGTTGAGACTTCAATAGCCCATAGTAGATCTCGAATCAACGACTAAGATTAACTTTTGACTTGATCTATTTATTCTAGATCATTCTCACTCATATTCTATAATCTATTAATTCACTTTAAGCTTTTATTTTCTTAAGTTTAGACTTAGGGTCCCTTAAAAATAATTAATTATTTCTATAGAATACAATTTGAGTCGAATTTCACCAAACGATTTCTAGGTTATCTGGAATACATGTGTCTAAGCCTCTCCACAAAATTTGAGACTTAGAGCACATCTGATGCTACCCCAAATCAACTTTTTCTATCTCTCCAAGAAGAGGGTTAATATTTTATAGTCCATTACCTTTTTCCAGTTTCAATATTATGTTTATTTTAAAGCCATTGCATAAATTCTTCAGTGTGTTTGTTATTTATTGTTCCTGAGGTCTGTTCCCTATGCTAGACTTGTAGTGATTTTTTTCCTTTCGCTAAAATACTATTAGGGTTTTCTATACATTTTTAACTCTCAATAAGGGAAGTGATTTCTCCATTTTGAATCTTCTAATTATACATTAATTTAGGGTTTCTTCATTGGTAAAGAAAACCCTTCCTTTCCAAGTTCTTTTTTATATACATTCAGGGTAAGGATTTTTTTTGGTTACACATATGAACAAAATAAGCCTCTCTTCTAAAGAGGGTTTTTATTCTTTTTCAAGTATCTTTGAATAAGGGCTTGTAAAAATTTCTTGCGTTCAGTCAATGATTAGTTTTGGCATCCTTTGATGTAGGTAAGAAACCACGAAAGGATTATTCCTATTATTTACAACTGAAACTCTCCCATGTTTACATATTTCCCTTACTTAGGTATTAATTGTTTGCTTTACTTCCATCCTTTACTTGTTACATAGACAGTTACTAACTATTTTTGATATCTTCAATGACCCAGGTACTATTTCATCTTTTGGGCAATGGAGAATTTAATTGAAAATGTTTTTGTTTTATAACTGTCTTTCAATACTCATCGTGTTGAAGAATGTAACTAGGTTAGGTCTTCATAATTGTATTTGAGTCATAATGAAATGTATTTATCAAAAGAAACAAAAATAATTTATTATTATTATGACTAATTAAAGCATGGGTTTCATGCTTGGATTATCATGTTTTACGTCAAAGTCCCCATTGAGGACTCCTAGGATTTATATTGAGTCATGAGAGTCAATGTCCATTTTGTAAGACCCTTCTTGGGATTTTGAATCATGTAAAAAGAATTATTTTTTATTCAAATATGTAATTTGTCACCTCCACAACAAGTTGGCCCTTGTTCAAGTCAGCCTACATCAGGGTAATTCGAACTCTAGAAGAGGCTCTATATACAGTGCAGCGAGATTCATTTGGGGCACTCACAAGTTCAATACACAAGCACAAGTAGTTGCAGTGTACTAAATTGCAGGAGGAAAAGGAGGATCACAAGATCTAAGTTTTTTCTGGGTCATCTCTCTCACACATGTGAATTTACTAGCCTATTAATGGAAGATCAAAATTTATGCTGCTAGTTTGAAGCCACTGCATCAAGGTCGAAGTTACTGTTGCATCGAAGTTGTTGCTGCCAAGGTCGAAGTTGTTGCTAAGGTCAAAGTTGTTGCTATCTAGGTCGAAGTTGCTACTACATCAAGGTCGAAGTTGTTTCGACTACTAGATCGAAGTTTCTGCAAGATCGAAGTCTTGTTGCTACTATTGCTGGTACTCTAAGTCGAATATATTACTGAAAGGCTATATTCTGCAGAAGAAGGAAAGGGTTGACTTGGTAATTGGAGGAAGTCTGTGTCTAGAGTCTTGAATTATCTTGTGAAACTATTGAAGGAAGAGTTGATTGGGTTTTCCGCTAGATAGGGGTTTTTCCCTGGTTGTCCGCCTACATCTAGTGTCCTTGATCTTTGTGTTATGGTTTTGGTAATTGCTTGATGAACTAATGTAAAAGAAGAACACAAGAAAGTTAACAAGTAAATAAGATTTTCACAAGTAATTATCATCATAAGAAAATATTTCTACCTTTCTGATTTTCTAACATGGTTTCAGAGCTAAGGTGAAGAAAAAGGAAAAAGGAAGCTTGATGGATCACTCTCTTGATGTATGGGTGCTTACTACTTATGTCTCAATTTTTGCTTGGAGAATCCTCGTGACTATGTTTGATGGTGCTATGAACTGGTTTGTTACCAGGAGGGGATGTTCAACATGGTCCTTGTTACCCACCAAAGTGGGTAACCCATATGACAATTTTTTTCTCCTCATTTGACAGCCAACGAGCTAGCAACCTTATGATGGCCCATAGATAGCTTTACATCAAAGCTCTCCACTTATGCTCTAGTCAATGCTCTCTCCCATCTGACATGCTTCTAGAAGGAAGGTGGGTCACCTATCGAAAGGTGCATTGACCATTCTTTCAATCATATGCGTTTATTTGATGTTTTGGGGCATACTAATGTGGATCAAAGGCCAAGTTGGAAGATTGATCAGTCTTGATTGTACCCTTGTTCCCATGCTTCATCTAGGAGGTTATCCTTTTCCCATACACCAATGTGACCTCCCCTAAGGTCCTCCCTTCAAGAGGGGACCTAATAGGAGCCATTGATTGAAGTAGTATTACCAAGGTACTTCATACTTACCACATTCCATGTTTCCCTTATTTTCTATATCCATTCTTTGGGTTGATCATCATTTGTCATTGGGATTGGCACATTATATCCTCATTTATGAGTCAGAGACCAAAAACTTGTCCTAAGAGGTTGATGCAGCTTAAAGAACGATAAAAGCATATCACTATAGACTCACTCCATCACCTCCAAGATACTTCAAACCATATTCCACTATACCTCTCACGTACCTCAACACATGCTTCGCGGCTACTCAATGCACTTGCCTTGGCTCCACCATGAATTGCCTCAAAGTGTTCACAGTAAAATAGATTTCTAGCCTACTGTTGACCAAATACATCAAAGACCCTATGAACTATCTATACAACATGGGATCCACCAACTTTGAATATGAATTCAAGACATTCTTTAGATTGGTGATCAAAGGTGTAGCCACCTATAGTGCTCCATTCTAAATCTACTTAGGATCTCCACTGCATGCTTCCCTTGACCAAGGAAGATCTCACTTGACCTCTACCAAACCTCTAACCCCAAGAAGCAATGCATCAACCCAATGTCATTCATCTTGAACTCTATAGCCAAGTTTTCCTTACACCCTATTATGAGCCTCTTTGCACCTATAAGAATAAGTCATCCATGTACAACACTAAGATGAGTGGATCATCTCCAACAATTATGAAGTTCAAGTTTGGATATGCCTCACTCTTGGTGAAGCCCATGCTCATTAAATGCCCATAAATCATGGAGTATCACGGTTTGGGTACCTACCTGAGTTTATATAAAGGCTTCTTTAACCTGCACACATGACACTCCCTCCCATATACCTCAAAGCCCTGAGGTTGCTCTATATACATTTCCTCAATCACCCCATTGACGAATGTTGTCTTGACATCCATCTGATATAGCCTCCACTTCATGACTGAAGCAATAGATAAGGCAACCCTAATGGAAGTGTATCTAGCAATTGGAGCAAAAATCTCCTCATAGTCCACTTCCTCTTTCTAGGAAAACCCTCTCACCACAAACCTCACCTTGTACCTTTCTATGCTATCATTTAAAGTATGCTTGATCTTGAAGACCCACCTAGAATTCACAACTGACTTGCCCTCGGGTCTTGGCACTATATCCCACACATTATTCTTCATAATGGAGTTATACTCCTCCATCATGGTATCCCTCCAATCTCGCTAGTTTGTTGTTTGTTTTTGTAGTACCGAATGTGTTTTAGCCACGAAATTTTGGGGAAAGGCTAGAATAAATGAGATCTCCAAAACCCAGAAATCGTTTCTGGAAATTCTGCCCAGAAGTGTCTCTATTAGATTATTAACCGTTTTTTAAATATTTCCTAAGTCTAAACTTAGGGAATATGATTAATTAATCAATATTAATTGAGATAAGGGGAGAATCTTCTAGAAACTCACACAGATCGACAGGGAATTAATCTGGGTCATCGATTATGTTAAATCTTGGTCATTGGTGCTCCAACAAAGGATTATAACAAGAAGTCGATGGGTAGATGGAGAACATACCAGTGCAGATACTTACCCAGGCAGTTCAATTTTCTCAGTGGCAATGATTCAGTAGAGAAGATACAGCCAAAGGGTGAGTAGCAAGTTGTAGAGGAGGGTAGCAGCATTCCAGGAGGAAGTTCTCCATTTCCAGGAAGAGGCAAAGGAAAGAAGGCTGAAATCCCCACTAGATTTGCACAAGCACTGTCTAGAGGGTGACGCGGGAGGCTAGGAAGGTGATTTCGGGCGCAGAAATTAGTTATGGGGTGAGAAAATTCTCACAATAATTTTTCCAGTATTTTCCTCAGGTAAGATTGCCAGTTGAGCATCTAAATTTTGTACTCATGATTGTTGTTGAAGAATAATAATAAAACCCTCATCTGTTGTACCAGTTTTCCTGCATTGGGTTTTCCCAGGGACAATTGTCCAAAAATAACTATGTCAAAATTCTTGTGTGTGTGCTAGAATTTCTCAATTTCCAACATATTTTTTTTCACAAGTATTTTTATGGTGAAAATTGCAATTGTGATTTTATTCATTGTTTGTCGTAGCAAATAAATTGCATAATTAAATTTATAGTTAGAAGAATAATTTCCAGTTCCTGCAATAGATAAAATTTCACATGGTATCAAAGCTTAATTGATTAGTCGGGGAGCTTAGAAGCGAAAGAAGGAATTTCGACGTTTAGTAAGAGCAGCAGGCAGATATTCCCAGGGGCAACGCAGTCCTTTTCCAAGCAGGCCGAGTTGCTCTAGGAAGTTCGATTTTTCTAAGCAGAGAAGCAGAAAAATTTGATTTTCCAAATCAAGTGATTCTAGAAGTAGAGGGAGCAGCTCAGATTTTTTGCTAAGCAGATTCCTGACTAGCCACAGAGGGTTTTACAATAGTTTGCTAGAATGAAGCCAACATCGGGTGAAAAGAGCAATAGCGCACTATAAATTCTTCAGCATGACCATGGACAAAATTGACATTCAGGAGGCTTCAAATTTATCTTCCAGGTTGGAGGATGAATTTGCTTGTTTGTCAAGATCAACTTCACAAGGTGTCTGGTATATAAATAGTGGAGCATCAGCTCACATGACAGGGGTTAGAGAATATTTCTCTAGCTATAAGGAGGAGCAGATGGACTACCAGATTACTATGGGAAACAAGACGAAATGTACTCCAGTGGGTAGAGGTACCATATATTTTCAAAGGGAGTCAGCCATCAGGAGCAAGCACCAGCGCTACAAATGTATTGCATGTGTCAGATTGGGTATGAACCTAATTTAAGTATCACAGTTACAGGATAAGGGGTATGATATTCACTTCGTAGGGAAGAAAGTGTATGTCAAACACCCAAGCTCAAAGAAGGAAAGACAGATTGAAGTTTGAAGTAACAGATTGTACGGGTTGCAACTCGACTCTCCAATGGCACTAATGGGTAGTGATAGTAGCAGTGGGAAGGAGTTGAATGAGTTATGGCATAGGAGACTGGGACATCTACACCATGGAGCACTCAGGATGCTCAAAGAAACAGTAACAGGGGTTCCATAACTTGGCACGGAACAAGATGATGTGTGCAGAGGATGTGTACATGGGAAGTATGCTAAGGCGGAATTTCCAACAAGTGGCATCAAAGCAAAGGGCGTGTTAGGACTTATACATTCATATATTTGCGGCTTGATGTCCACTAGAGCTCTCAACGGTTCTGAATACTTCGTCACCTTTATTGATGACCATTCTAGAGAAACCTAGATCTACTTCTTGAAGACCAAAGATGAGGTCTTCGATCGCTTCAACGAAAAAAGTATAAGAGAAGGGCTTGGGGTCAGTTGGAGGACACACACATTGCAGAGCACTGAAGCTAAGTCGAATTTCTAGGGCGAGGTTTGCTGAGAAATTCTAAGTGAGTTTGCAGTGCAGTGAGGGGCAGATATCGAAAAGGGATGATTTGATCCGAGGCCAAGAATACAGCAGGAAAAAGGCAGATTGTATCAAACAACGCAGAGGCAAGGCAGAGTGGCGCAATTTAGCCAGCACCACACAGAAGATTGCGCAGAGGCTGCGTAAGCCCAGCAAGGGTGACACAGACCCAGCGAGCGCAATGCAGCTGCAACGCAGCACTAGCCAAGGTGACGCAGGCCCAACCAACGCAGCGCAGGGGCAACGCAGCACCAGTCAAGGTGATGTAGTGGGTACGCTGGCCAGTAGGGGTTGACGCAGAGGCTGTAGAGGCAACGCTGAGTGTTCCAATGGGCCAGAAAAGGCTCGAATTCACAATTCCCCAGAGAGGGTTGGATCAGACATATTTTTTGTCTCCGAGTGAAAGGTACAGCGCCTGTGTAATTTATCTGTAGGGCAGACCATTTCTAGTGCCCATATAACTGTATTCAGATTGTGCATAATAATAAAATCCTCTAGAGTTGTTGCACTGGTTTTCTCACATTAGGTTTTTCCAAGGACATTTGTCTGAAAATCTGTGTAATTTCGTCGCATGTGCGTGCAGTTCAATGAATTATTTGTATATGTGTAGGTTGCAGTTTGTATTTTCTTTAATGTTTTTCTGAATACTTCAGAGTAATAACTTGTTAATTAATCAAACAAGTAAGCGAAGTAGATCAAGAATTCTGCAGTAGGGTTTTTGTTTTGAAACTTTCACAGGGTATGCACAAAAAGAAGGGATAGATTATGAGGAGACTTTCGCCCCAGTTACCAAATGCACTTCTATCTGGTCAGTTATATCCATAGCAGCTCAAATGGGGTGGAAAATTCACCAGATGGACGTCAAGATAGCTTTCTTGAATGGAGTGATAGAGGAAGAAGTGTACATAGAACAACTAGAGGGCTTCTAGACTCATGAGAGGTGCACTCATGTGTGCAGACTGAAGAAAGCTCTATACTGACTCAAGCAAGCTCCCAATGCATGGTATGGTAGGATTGACAGCTACTTGCAGCAGAGGGGATTTGTCAAGAGTGACGCAGATCCCAACCTTTACTATTTGATACTAGAGGGTGAGCCACTCATCCTACTTTTGTATGTAGATGATCTCTTTTTGACAGGATCATCAGGGCTCATAGAGGACTGCAAGAGGAACCTGGCAGCAGAGTTTAACATGAAGGATTTGGGGTTGATGCACTATTTCCTAGGATTGGAAGTGTGACAGAAGGATCAGGAAATCTTCTTTGGGAAAGGAAGATAAGCTACAGATATTTTGAAGAGGTTCAGAATGCAGGATTGTAGACCCATGTCTACGCCCATGATTACCAATTGGAAGAAGACAGATGCATCAGATGACAAGGATGTCGACCCCACCTTGTATAGACAGCTTATTGGGTCCCTCGTGTATCTATTCAACACTAGGTCGGATATTTGATTCATAGTTAATACTCTAATTCAATTCATGGTAGAGCCGAAGAGGGTACATTGGGAAGTAGCGAGGCATATTCTGAGGTATGTGCACGGCATAGTTGAGTATGGGTTGACATATACTCGAGGGGATGACGTCAAACTATGTGGATTCACAGAAGCAAATTGTGCACACAATTTAATGGACAGGAAAAGTACCTCTAGGTACTGCTTCAGTGTTGGATCAAGAATGGTTTCTTGGTGCAGCAGAAATCATAAGTCAATAGCACTAAGCACTGCAAAAGCATAGTATATGGCAACAAGCAATGCTATGTGTGAAGCTATATGTAATTGGAAGATGCTAGTAAGCTTGTTCAGACAGAGGATGGAGGCGATGTTGAGATTTTGGGGTGTTGGGGTAGCATTGGATGTGCTCTAGCTCCCAAACTTTGTGGAGGGGCTAGAGTACATAAGATCTCCAAAACCTAGAAAGCGTTTTAAGAAATTCCATCTGGTTTAAGCGATATTTAATTAATTAATCTTTTTAATTAAGGACCCTAAGTCTGATTTAGGAAAATTAAAAGATTAAAGTTAATTAAATTAAACATGTGATGAGAATGACTTAAGTGAGGCAGATCAAGCAGTTTCTAATCTTAGCCGTCGATTAGAGATTAGATCACAATCGTTGAAGTTTCAACAAGAAAAGTATAAGAGAAGGGCTTGGGGCAGTTGGAGAACACACACACTGGCAGAGCATTGAAGCTAAAGCTGGAATTATAGGGCACGGTTTGCTAAGAATTTCATAAGTGTTTCAGCTACAGCAAGCGACAGTATTGGCAAGGGGGATGGTTTAGTCCCAGGCCAAGAGTACAATGAGGGTAGAGAAGCAGCAGACCAAAGCAGCGCAGAGGCAGCAGCTATGCAGTCGAGTCGATAGCCTAGCAGGGGCAGCACAGAGGCAGCAGCTACACAGTCCAGCTGAGAGCCTAGCAGGGGCAGCGTAGAGGCAGTAGGAGCCACGCGAGGCTGACGCAAGCCTAGAAAGGGCAGCGCAGGAGCCACGCAGGGCTGACACAAGCCCAGAAAGGGCAGCGCAGGGGCAACGTAACCCCAGCTAGGGTGACGCAGGCCCTTCCTGAGCAGTGCAGAGGCTAACGCCAGCCAGGAAGGCTGATGCAAAGGGCTTCAAAGCAGCACCAGGATTTCTAGAGACCGAAAAGGGCTGAGTTCTGTAAATCCCATTTAAGGGTGTGAATCAGTCAATTTTTCTGTCTCCGGAATAGAGGTATTGCTGCAAATTTATTTCTCTGTCAGGGAAACCACATTGGTGCCCAGGATTGTTGTACTTAGAATCTGCTTAATAATAAAAACCCTCCAAAAGCTAGCCGCATCGGTTTTCCCGCATTGGTTTTTTCCGAGGACAGTTGTCCAGAAAATCCTTGTGTGTCACTTTGTCTTTGAGCATGTCATTCACAATTTGATCTGCATGTATAGGCTGTTAAAGTATTTACTTCGATGTTAATGCTGAAGATTTCAGATTAATAACTTATGTAAGTAGGAGAAGTAAATCAAGAATTTAACAGTAGGGTTTCTGTAATCTAGATTCAAAAATTTTCACATGGTATCAGAGCGATTGCAGATCAAGCTGGATCTCCAACAAGACGACTGAAGAAATTTGTGTTGCAGAAAGCAGCAGCAGAGAAACCGAAGAGGGCAGCACAACACCAGAAGGATGCAAAGGCATCAAGAGCCACGCAGGGGTTGACGCAGTCCCAGCTAGGTGATGCAGAGACAACGCAGTGCCTTCCAGAGGGACGCAGGAGCAGCCTGCGCTGCGTTGATCCAGTCTGCTCACGCAGAGGCCAGCCATGGTGACGCAATCCAGAATTTGATTGTTGTGCAGAGTGTCGTGATCTGGAAGCTAAGTTGCAAGTTGCTAGTGGGGTGAAGATTCTGCACGTGCAAAATTAAGCATAAGCTAAATAGACGAAGAGCGAGAGGAGAACAGTTACTCAGAAGATTTCATTGCTAAAGAAATCTGAAGATCGATCATAGGGTGATCGAAGAGAGCTGATTCGTTGTGTTTGGAAGACTTCCAAGAGAGGAAGTCAGTTGTCAGAAGGAGTAGAGGGTGCCTTTCTCGCCAAGGACCCTAGATCTGAGTCTCTAGCATAGAGAGGAGGATATGTTCCAACAAATTTCTCAGCAGATGTCGCCACACAAACTGCGTGATTAGGATAGGTTGGACGGCTTATCCAACTTTGCTATTTGGAAGGCCAGAATCCTAGTAGTCCTGGAGGCCTACGGTATACGAGAGCATGCAAAGAAAGTCCTGGCTACACCAATTGATGCGAAACTCCTGGAGAAGCACAATGAAGCAGCAGCACATGCCAAGCGCTTCATTATGGACGGGGTTAAAGATCATGTGGTATGGCACACAGCCGAGAAGACGACGACTCATGAGATGTGGGAAGCTTTAACCACATTGTATCAAGGAAGGTTCATCCAGAGAAAGATGCTTTTGGAGAACTAGCTGAGGTTATTCATGATGTCCAAAGGAGAGGAAATCGATCCTTTCCTATCCAAACTGCAGTCGATCCGAGATCAACTGACTGGCATGGGGGTGAAGGTGGATGATGATGTCATGGTGAGGACCGCTTTAAATGCTGTCATAGAAGACTGGGAAACATTTGTCCAAAGTCTTTTGGGCAAAGTGGGTCTTCCTAACTGGGACAATATGTGGGCTATCCTCCAACAAGAGGAGATCTGCTGAATTACCAAGAGGCAGTACAGCACCGGAGCGGGCAAGGTGAGTAAGTAGGAAGAGGAAGATGTAGTCCTAGCATCAAAGGGGCAGCAAGGGAAAAAGAAGCGTGATCTGTCAAAGATCAAATGTGTCCAGTCCGGTGATCTTGGACATTTCTCCAGCAATTGTCCTCAGAAGAAGAAGGACAAGGAAGCTTCTAGCTCCAAGGCTATTGGAGAAGACGATGGCTCTGATGATGACGTAGCCATGAGCGCTCATGAACCACAAAAGTGGGGCGACCTTGATCTGTAGAGCAGCTACAGAGTGTTGGCGGGATCCTTTAAGTAGCTCAACTCTTGCATCACATCCGTGCTACGGGAGCCTTAAGACAGTAGCAATGAATGATTGGAGCAACAGGTGAAAAGATCACTGGAGAAGCAGAGGTAGAATCTGAGGAGCTGGATAGGGAGCAGCGTAGTGCAGATGCAGCAGCAGTGTAGAGAGAAGCAGCGCAGAGGAGGTCTACTTATGCAGTGCAGAGCTGCAGCAACGCAGAGGCTTCATGAGGACAGTGCAACAGCCTACAGAGCTTTAGTGATGAGATGCAGCCAGACTGACTTGTCTGTCATTTGGGAAGGGGTCCGTCAGTTGCTTACTCTCAGCAACTGAGTTGCAACGCAGCAGTTAGCAGTGGCAGTGCTATGAGCAGCACGATGCAACAATTTGAGAGGGCGTTGCAGTACGTATGTGGCAATGGTTGTGGCAGCGTCATGGGCGACAGTACAGAAGAACAACAACAACGCAATGATGAAGGGCAGCAGGCCAAGCATCAGCACAGAGACCGACACCAAAGATCGGAGCAGTACTTTGGGGTGAAGTGTATTGCTAGAGCACATTCCTCGCTAAGAGGGAGTGTTGAGATTTTGGGGTGTTGGGGTAGCATCGGATGTGCTCTAACTCAAACTTTGTGGAGGGACTAGAGTACATAAGATCTCCAAGACCCTAAAAGTATTTTAAGAAATTCCATCTGGTTTAAGAGATATTTAATCAATTAATCTTTTTAATTAAGGACCCTAAGTCTAACATAGGAAAATTAAAAGATTAAAGTTGATTAAATTAAACATGTGATGAGAATGACTTAAGTGACGTGGATCAAGTAGCTTCTAATCTTAGCCGTCGATTAGAGATTAGATAACGATCGTTGAAGTTTCAACGAGAAAAGTATAACATAAGGGCTTGGGGTCAGTTGGAGAACACACACACTGGCAAAGCACTTAAGCTAAGCTGGAATTCTAGCACGTGGTTTGCTAATAATTTCAAAAGTCTTTCAGTTGCAGCGAGGGGCAATTTTGGCAAGGGGGATGGTTTAGTCCCAGACCAAGAGTACAACGAGAGCAGAGAGGCAGCAGACCAGATCAGCGTAAAGGCAGCAGCTACGCAGTCCAACCGAGAGTGTAGCAGGGGCAGTGCAGAGGCAGCAAGAGCCACGCAGGGCTGACGCAGGCCCAAAAAGGGCAGCGTAGGAGCCACGCAGGGCTTACGCAGGCCCAGAAAGGGCAGCATAAGCCCAACTAGGGTGATGCAGGCCCTTCTTGAGCAACGCAGAGGCTGACACAGGCCAAGAAGGCTACCGCAGAGGGCTTCATAGCAGTGCTGGAGTTTCTAGAGACCGGAAAGGGCTAAGTTCTATAAACCCCGTTTAAGGGTGTGAATCAGTCAATTTTTCTGTCTCCGGAATAGAGGTATTGCTGCAAATTTATTTCTCTGTCGGGTAAACCAGGTTGGTGCCCAAGATTGTTGTACTTAGAATCTGCTTAATAATAAAAACCCTCCAGAAGCGAGCAGCAGCGGTTTTCCCGCATTTGGTTTTTCCGAGGACAGTTGTCTAGAAAATCCTTGTGTGTCACTTTGTCTTTGAGCATGTTATTCAGAATTTGATTTGCATGTATAGGTTGTTATTAGTTAATGTATTTACTTAGATGTTAATGTTGGAAGATTTCATATTAATAACTTTTGTAAGCAGGAGAAGTAAATCAAGAATTTAACAGTAGGGTTTCTTTAATGTAGATTCAAAAATTTTCACAGGCGACCAGTGTCTACTCTGATAATCAGAGTTGCATAAAGCTCTCTAAGAATCCAATGTTTCATGATAGGGGGAAACACGGATATTCGGTTTCATTTCATCAAAGATTATGTACACAGTACAACGTGGAGCAATCCAGCTACAGTATGTTCCCACAGAAGAGCAGGTTGCAAATATACTCACGAAAGCTCTAGGGAGAGCTGAGTTCGTCTATTTCAGAGAGCAGATGGGTATGGTTGAGAACCCGTTACAGTAGCATGGGCAGATTACTTTGTTGCAGCAACAGCAGATGAGAGGGAGTTGTGGTGCAAATGCAGAGTTGGCAACAGTACAACAGTGTCAGCAGCAACACAGATGTAGCACATGTCAAAGTTGCATAGTAGTTGGTGGGCAGCAGCAGCCAGACATCAGCGACGTGTCAAGAGATGATGTAGAGACAGATAGTTGTGGCAGAGTGTGCATCACTAGAACACATTCCTTTCTAAAAGGAAGTGTTATTTTTTGTAGCATCAGATGTGTTTTAGCCACGAAATTTTGTGGAGAGGCTAAAATACATGAGATCTCCAAAACCCACAAATCGTTTTTGGAAATTCTGCTTAGAAGTTTCTAAATTAGATTATTAACCGTTTTATAAATATTTCCTAAGTCTAAACTTAGGGAATATGGTTAATTAATCAATATTAATTGAGATAAGGTGAGAATTATCTAGAAACTTACACGGATCGATGGGGAATTAATCTGAGACATCAATTATGTTTTAATCTTGGTTGTTTATGCTCCAACAGAGGATTATAAGAAGAAGTTGATGGGTAGATGGAGAACATACTAGTGCAGATACTCAGTTTCCCAGCTAGTTTGATTTTCTTAGTGGCATTGATTTAGCAGAGAAGATAGAGCCAGAGGGTGAGTAGCAAGTGGTAGAGGAGGGTAGCAACATTCCAAGAGGAAGTTCTCCAGTTCCAGGAAGAGGCAAAGGAAGGAAGGTCGAAATCCCCACAGGATTTGCGTAATCACTGCGCATAGGGTGACGCAGGAGGCTCAGCGTGAAGCTAGGAAGGTGATTTCGGGGGCAGAAATTAGCTATGGGGTGAGAGAAAATTCTCACAATAGTTTTGCCAGTATTTTCCTCACATTAGATTGCCAGTTTAGCATCTAAATTTTGTACTCAAAATTGCTGCTAAAGAATAATAATATAACCCTCATCTGTTGTACTGGTTTTCCCACATTAAGTTTTTCCAGGGACAATTGTCCAAAAATAATTGTGTCAAAATTCTTGTGTGCGCTAGAATTTCTCAGTTTCCAATATTTTATTTTCTGCGGTATTTTATGGTGAAAATTGCTATTGTGATTTTATTCATTGTTTATCGTAGCTAATAAACTACATAATTAAATTTATAGTTAGAAGAATAATTTCCAATTGCTGCAATAGATAAAATTTCACATTTGCCACCTCCTGAAATCTAGAAGGATCAAAATCAATAATGTTGTTGCTAAGCGTCTCATAGTTTGGAAACTTCCACAAAGGTTTGCTTACTCTAAATGTGCTCCTAGAAGCCTCCACATTCTCCTCAACATTCCTCTATGTTTGAACAGGATTTCTCCTCAACATGTATAAATTGCTCTCTCTAACCCTGATGGCCATAGTTGTGTCTAGACTAGACTCCTCTAGACGAATGAGCACCTACCCACTATGTGACTACATATCCTCTGTCCTCCATGACTAATACTGAGAACAAGTTCTTCTTCATCCCTGGTATGAATAACACATTTTTGTCTTCCAATGTCCCTCTTGACTCTAGTTGGAATGTAATCCATTTGTTCATACACCTCCCTAATTATTGGCCGATCTAAATCTGCAAACTTGATACATGTAATAAATTGTTTTGGTGAATTGCAAAACATATTTAACCTGTGACCAAAAGTACATGTCAAGAATAGTGTCCTTGGCTACATTAGCACCATCTTTATCAGTGTTAATTTCCTCCCATGATTCAATGGTGGCCATATTAGTTAAAGCTTGTCTCACCTTCACTAGCCGCCTAAAGGTGAGGTGATAACTTGCAAATCTTGTTTTTGCAAGTTTACGCAACTGCAACTTGGAGTAAGTGCCATAGAAGTAGTTTACCCTTGTATGCCCTGTGATAAATTTAATGAGTTTCTTCCCTCTCTTGTAAAGCTCATTAATCCGCCCACATTCTTTATGCTTCACAATATCATGCATCAAAAGGTTCAATGTGTGCACCAAGCACCCAGACCAAAATATGTGTAGATGAGTATGCTCAATAATTCTTCTTGCTCCCTTACAATTTGTTGCATTATCTGTGATCACTTGAACCACTTTACTAGGACCAACATCTTTGATTGATTGCAATAGGAGATCTGCAATGTTTTGGGAAGTTGCACTGACGGAGGAGGATTCATGACATGTAATAAATATTGCACCACTAGCGGAAACACCAAGAACATCTATCAAATATTGGTTTCAAATATTTGTCCACCCAGCTGATACAATGGATACCCCACAATCCACCCATTCATTTGTAAAACATGTCAAAGCTATTTGAACCTTTCCTTTTTCTCTTTATAATAAAATTGTTCTAGCTTTCTCATAGTTGGGGGACTTGTATCATTTGGGGATTCATTGGTGGCCTTTACCATTTCATGCCAATAGGGAGAGCAAAGCACATGGAATCGTACACCGCAAGCACAAAGAAATTAGACTATCTTTCCATCCACATCATCCCTCCCAACAACATTAAGGAAATCCCCTATTGTTTTTTCACCTCCAAAGCTTGTAGAAATACCATGAGGAGATGAGCTACCAAATCTAGCGGTTGCACTTTCGGATCGAGTTTTTTGTTTCTTGTTTTTTTGTTGTGCAGCCTCCTCTATTTGGATGTATTTTCTTCTTTGTTCATTTGAAACCTTTGGGCAAATTGTTATCCCCACTGCACCCTTTTTTTCATCACTATCCATCACCCCACAAAGATGCCTCCTCACACAGGTATATGAACCATTATATGGTTTTCCTCCATGACAACCATGAGGGCACAAATACTTGTAGCTTCCACCACCCTTTCCCCCTTCAAGTTTGGTCACATAGTTCCACAAGGGTGTCAATGCAGCTTTCCCCTCTAGTGTTTCAATGTTCTCATCAAAATCATCCCCTTCCTCTTCAAACCCTTCCACCTCATCATACATTGGGTCACTCATATGGGGACCACTATGTTGTTCTTCTTCTTGTTCTTCTCATCTATTTTTACTCCCCCTTACCATCATGAAAACCAAGAGTGGAATGATACATAGAAGACAAAAAAAATCATCTTTGAATGTGAATATAGATGGTGGACAACCTGCAAATAAATGAACAAAAAGAAAGAATGGGAAAGTGTAGGAGAGGGAGGAGAGAAAATACAGAAAACCAATGACAAAAAAATGAGAAAGTTTGGGGTTTGTACTTACCTCTTTAGCTCTTGTACACGGAAGTCGTTCTTTACTACTCCAAGCCCCTCCTTCACTCCTACAAGCTCTCCTCAACTCTCTCTTCTCCAAGCTCTCTTCTCCTCTCTTTCTCCTCTCTTCTCCAAGCTCTCCAAAAACACAAGTGAGCAAATGAGAGGTGAAAGTGAGCTTTTAAATTTTCCATCCTATGCCTTACTCAACACTAACCCACCCCTAACCCAACTAAAGCAAAAAAAACAAAAAATAAAATAAAATAATCACTTTTTTTGAGTGCGCAATTCGGATCCGCAAGTCGTTGTATGGAAGTGTTCGTGATCCGTATGGATCCACCTTCGAAGCGCAGTGTTTCCGTACGCCGATCCGGCGTATGGAAAAGCAGATCCGGCGGGGAGGTTTGGAAATTCCAAGAATCGCCTTTTTCCGCCCAATCTGCGTTTCCGAAATTCGAATGCACATTTTGTACAACGGATCCAGTACGACTCCGTATGAGACACGGATCGGGCTTTGGAGCCGCGGGGGGGGGGACATTCCCTGCAACACTGGCTGCCCCAATAGCTACAAGTTGGTCTCAAACCTCCTAAATTATGGTGAGGAAGGGATCTATGCCTTCTCCCTTCTGCATCATGATGCATCTCAGCTTCTCTTCCAGGAAAATCTTTCGCTGCTCAAAAGTGCCCTGATATAGCGTGGAAAGAGCATCCCACATCTCTTTGGCAGTATCCTTGCCAACTATGTTTGAGACTATATAGTCCCAAACTCCAACCAGGATCAACTACTTCGCCTTCTCCATTTCCTTCTTGTATTCTTTGAGTTGATCTACATCCTAGGGAACTTCCACAACATTGTCTTTGTAGAGTTTCAGGGCATATTCATTCAACAGTGAGGACATCTTGGCTTTCCAAATAACATATTTGGAGGAACCATCCAACCTATCCTAATCTCTAAGCCCGGCTGTGGCCATCTCGAAAATTGTCGAAAACCCCCTTTTTCCTTTTGCTTGGTCGCTGCTCTACTACCTGCACTCCCTTCTAGAATGCATGGATCTACTAGCTACTACTGCCAATCTACTTGGAAAATCGAACTTCTGAGACTCAAAGTTGCTTGAGAGAAATTTTCCCTCTGCATTGTGTGCTTTTCTCTTCCACCAGACGTTGGTTCTGTTGCTGCAAAACCCACTGCGTCCAACCAAGGAGTCTGCTTAGCGAAAATCTGAGTTGTTGTTGCTCGCTCTAACTGTTGGAATCACTCTCTTAGGCAACTCGACTTTTCTGCAACCCTGCAACTGAAAATCGAATTTTTTCCCCAGCAATTTGGCCTTCCTATATGAGCATTGCGCTACCTCTAAGAATTTTGGCCTCCTGCTCCTTCTGAGCAACGAAATTCTTTCCTCCGCTTCTCATCTTCCCAGCTAATCACTTACGCTCTGATACCATGTGAAAATTTCAAAATTGAAATCCTATTGCAGCAACTGGAATTAATTCTTCTAATTGTTAATTAATTTAACAATTTATTTGCTCGGAAAATATCAAATTAATCACACTGCAACCTTCACAAATAAACTGCGGAAAAATAATAGTGTTGGAAACTGAGAAAATACTAGCACGCACACAGTAAATGACACCGTTATTTTCGGAAAAATGTCCTCGGAAAAACCCAACTTGGCAAAACTGGTGCAGTAGCTGAGGGTTTTTATTATTAAGCAACAGTGAAATCTGAGTACAATCTATGGATGCCCAACTCGCAAGCCAAACAAGAAGTCAATCTGGCCAAAATTACCTAAGGGAAATTCCCTTCCTCCACAAGCAACCGCAGCACAACTTTCGTTCGGAAAACTCTTCCTCCTAGACCCTCTGCATCAGCCTCTGCATAGTGCTTGCACAAGCCCTATACCATCTAGCCTCTGAACTGCCTCTGATGAAGTCATTATGCTTGTCTTTGCTAAAGAAATCACTTCTCCGACACTCTGGAAACTTTGTCCAGCCTCTGGTACTGAAAACGATTTTTCCTCCAACAAAATCGAGTTGCTCTTCTGAAGCAACTGCATAGTCCTCTACACTGACTCACTAGGAATAACTTGACCTCCTTGCTACTACCTCTCCAAATTTGAAAAACTGCCTCTGGATCACTGTCTATGCCCCTCACTGACTCTGCTTCGATCTTTGGCTCTCCAACAACTGTTGCTGCTGTATGGAAATCGATCTACCAAGGAAATCAAATGGCTGGTGTGTTTTCTCCAAGTTCCCATTGACTTCTTCTTATAATCCTTTGTTGAGACTTCAACGGCCAAGATTACAACTTAATTAAGGGCTAGGATCATATCAAAGTCGATCCGTGTGAGTTTCTAGAGAATTCTCACCTTGACTTAATTAATTTTGATCAATTAAACATATTCCCTAAGTTTAGACTTCGGAAATATTTAAAAATTGGTTAATAATCTAATTAAGCCATCTCCAAGTGGCATTCAAGAAACGATTTCTGGGTTTTGGAGATCTCATGTATTCTAGCCTCTCCACCAAATTTTGTGGCTAGAACACATCCAATGCTACAAAAACTAACACAAACTAGTAACTTCTCTCTTTGGACCTAATAATTAGCCTTATGCTAAGTCCTTCTAGTACCCACAAAAAATAAATATTGGTTTGTAGATCCTCTAAGATCTCCTCGTGAATCTGTCTCGATCCTTTGAAACACCCACGAAAAAATGTTTTTGCCAAACTCTTGATTGGTATGATCTCCCTCTCTCCCTCTGAAGAGTGATATCCGCTAATCAATCTGTCTACTCTACTAGCATTGTCCTTCGTACCATATTGTTACAAGTATTATACCCATAATCCTGCAACCCTGGTTGCACTCTGCATTGTCCTGTGATCCATATGGTTCATTTTTGGCTCCTATACCTGTAGAGCGATGCATTAGATTTTTGGCAATTGTTAGCTGACCCCCACATGCTAACCTTTGTGACTGCTACATTGTTCAATACCCCCCTAATCAACCCTTTTTCGCTGACAACTAATAGCCATTGTCCCCTTTTTTATCAAACAACAACTACATTGTCCTTGTAGCTGTGACTGCTCTGTCTTGGTTGTTGGCCACTACCTTTTATCCCATGCAGCTCCTAACAGCTACTACCCGATCCTTGGTGGTTGTCCTTGCTATCCCCCACACACATGACTTGTGACGATTAATCCTCTTGGCTAGCGACTTTCTCTACCCTGTGCTAGTAGCACTAACAACTTCGATAGTGGACCCTTGTCTGTTGGCGACTATCAGCACAATGCCACTCACTTTTGTCCCTCGTGAGTCTACTGGTTGTGGCGGCAAGCCTCTTTTTGATAGCCCCTGACAGTTAACAAGTCTTTTAAGCCCTTTTTTAATTTATTTTTAACTTTTTTACTTCCAACTTTGCCAACCACCAACTCCCCAATTTTTGCTTTAGCTCAATTATGACCCTGTGGCTCTTTTGTACGACAGATGCCATATGTCTTTTTTTGTCAAGGTGTGTAGAATTTGTTGTGTTCTCGTACAATCTTATGGTCACTGGCTTGATTGTGTATGGTTTGGCCTTCCTGCAACTCCTATACTTCATCTATGTGCAATACAGATCTAACTTCCCTTCAGAGAAAATGCTTTGATACCATGTTAATTTTTCTAACCCCAACAATTCAACAATTTAATAGTAGCAAATTTCCTTGCAGTCAAATATTTATTACACGGATCTATTGAATAAAATCTCTATTAGGATTTTAACACGTAAATAAAATAAATAGCAGAAGCAAATTAAATCACATACCAATTTCGCACATGCATAAAATTATTTTGTCCCTTCAAATTAGTTCTTCATTTAAATAACTTCATAACTTACAAGGGCTCCCTTCCTCAAATAATGGCCTTTTGAGAAAAAAAATACATACAACAAGAACCTAGAAATAATCCATTTGATCAAACCCTTGACATGTCCTTTGATCTGCTAGCTGATTTGGATCCTTCCCTTGTTGTCCCTTGTACTCTTTTGTTAAATTTGGAAACTAGGGCCAAACTCCATGTTGCACTACTCATATGATGGAGATGATATTTTTGTTGTATTCCTCTTTCGGAGAGGTGCAAGATTGATCTAAAGATCATCTTGTTTGGATGAGCAGAAGTTGGATTTTGAATTTATTTTCCACACGTGCAATTTGTCAAGGTCGGCCAAAGTTGTTATGTAGGCTCACAAGCCCCAAAAGTTATATCACACACCCTCGGTCATGAATATAAAAAGGAGAGACATGATCCTCATTTCATCATTCATTTATCTCACACATCTCTCTCTCATCTGATTGGTTCATACAGCCTTAGAGGCTTCTCTCTCTCCTCCACACGTGTGACGGACTTATCGAATATTTCAGATTGTTTAGGGCTTTTCTGGACAGCGGTGACTTTGGGTCAACACTTGTCATTTAACTGCGCTTTTGGGGTCAAAGTTCCGATTTTATGAGGCCGTAGCTGAAGGCACAAAAATCAAGGTGAAGCATTGACTTTGATTGTTGTTGACAACAAGTTTGACTGGTAATTTGACCGCAAACTTTGACCCCTACATTGATTGGATTTCAAGACTATTTTGGGTTGTGTTTGACTATGATTGGAGGCCGAGTTTGACTAGGTTTGATCAAGCTTCTTTGGAGGTTGTTTTGTTGGTTTGACCAACGTTGACTTTGATGGCTAGGGCATTTTTTTGACCGTTGTAAATTGTCCTTTATCTCTCTGCTAAATTTGAAGAATAATAAGAAGATTTGATCAAAGGGATTTCCCCGCATTGGGGTTTTTCCTTGGCATCCGCCAATTTATTGTCTTGTCTTCCGTCAATTTATTTATGTTCTATCAGCATTTACTGTCAATGGTTATGTGATTGCATATCTGGAAATTGAATTGAGCTAATTAAGAAAGATTGAAGTAAACTACTCTAAGCATAGAATATACCATGGTTAACTAAATTTAACAGGGTATCAGAGCTAAGGTGAAGACAAAGCCCAAGAAAGAGTGAGAAGAGAAATCACCGAAGTTGAATAGACAAGGACCAAGGTCAATGGCTTCCTCATCATACTTCAAATCGAATGACAAGTTGACTGATAAGTCTAATTATCATGCTTGGAAAATGTCCATGGATCTGACATTGGAGGAACAAGATGTTATGGATTATCTGCAAGGAAAGATCACTGAGCCTCCATCAAATGCACCAGCTGCCACTAAAACAAAATACAAGAAAGGGGAAGATAATCAGGGATTCTATTCATAAGCACTTGGTTGCTTATATCTCTGTGCTGAGCACATCTAAAAAGATGTATGATAAATTGTTTACCACGTTCAGGGCTAGCGATGCTAATCAAATTCTCTTTTTGAAGAACAAGTTGAAGAACATCAATATGGACAAGGGAGAGTCCATCCAATCCTACTTCATGAGGATCACTGAAATCAAGAATGATCTCGAAGCTAATGGAGAGGCTATAGCTAACCGAGAGCTCACCCTCATTACTCTTGGAGGTCTTCCCCAACCATGGTATGTATTTGATACTACTATTCTCAATAATAATATAATTCTTGATTTTGATGAATTGTTAGCGAGACGCACTCAAGAGGAGACAAGGATGATGGAGGGAGACCATCCTTCAAATGGGAATGGAAGTGACCCTACTACCTTCACCACTCATGCAAAGAAGAAGAACAATGCTGGTCTGAGAAATCAAAATCATGGAAGAGCGGGTCCCAAAGGAAGGAAGGGAAGATGTTACAATTGTAACAAGTTTGGTCACTATGCTAGATAGTGCCCCAATAAAAGGGACTCTCCCCGAGATGATGACTACAACAACAACAACAACTTCAGGGGGAATGGAAATCAAAGGAACAACAGGTTCAAAGGAAAGAGGAAGGCTCCCTTTGATCGAAATGGAAATGGAAATGGTCAATCTTTCAAAAGGTCAAGGAACTCCAGGTATGATGAATCTAATGTTGTTGATAATAAGAGAAATGAATATATTCTTATATATGCCCTCTTTGTTGCATCTCCTCCCTATACCCTGGATAACTGGTTGATTGTTAGTGGTGCCTCAAGGCACTTCATTGGATATAAAGAGGCCCTCTTTGATTTGATTGAAAAGGATACTAATTTGGGAATTATCCTTGGAGACAATGCCACCTATCCCGTGAAAGGGACAAGCACTATGACCCTTCATCTGAATCAAGGTCAAGTCCTCTGTTTGCAAGATGTGTTGTACGTACCTGACTTGTGTGAAAATTTCTTAATCTAAGAAACCCTACTGCTAATTCTTGATTTACTTCTCCTACTTGATTAAATACACAAGTTAATAATCTGATTATTCAGAAAAAACAACTAAGTAAATACAAATAGAAACCTACACATACAGATCATTTACTGAATAACACACTCATATGACAAAGTGACACAAATTTTTCGGACAAATGTCCCCGAAAAAACCCAATGCAGGAAAACCAGTGCAGCTAGCTTTGGAGGGTTTTATTATTAAGCAGATTTTGAATACAACATTTTATGGGCACCAGACATGGTTGGCCCTACAGAGAAAATCATTGCAGCTATACCTCTTTCTCTCTCAGAGACAAAAAATATGGTTGAATCAACCCTCACCGAGGAGTTATGAATTCGAGCCCTTTCTAGCCCATTGGAAACCCCAACGCTGCTCCTCAGCCCTCTACGTCAACCTTCCTGGCCTGCATCAACCTCTCCCTGCTCTGGAAAGGCCTGCGTCAGCCCTGCATGGCCTCTGCTGGACTGCGTGGCTCTGGCTTGCCTCTGCGCTGCTCGGTATGTTGCCTCTCTTCTATTGTTGTATTCTTGGCCTGGGATCAAATCATCCCCTTGCCAATACTGCCCCTCGCTACATTGCAAACTCTTCCTGAAACTCTTGGCAAACCACGCCCTAGAATTTCAGCTTAGCTTCAGTGCTCCGCCAATGTGTGTGTTCTCCAGCTGATCCCAAGCCCTTCTCTTATACTTTTCTCAATGGGAAACCAATGGCCGTGATCTAATCTCTAATCAATAGCTAAGATTAGAAGTTGCTTGATCCGCGTCACTTATGTCATTCTCATCACATGTTTAATTTAATTCACTTTAATCTTTTAATTTTCCTAAGTTAGACTTAGGGTCCTTGGTTAAAAATATTAATTATTTGAATATCTTTTAAACCTAATGGAATTTCTCCAAACACTTTCTGGGTCTTGGAGATCTCATGTACTCCAACACCTCCACAAAATTTGGGAGCTAGAGCACATCTGATGCTATCCCAAAATCTCAACAAACCCTCTTAGCGAGGAATGTGCTCTAGCAATACATCAACCCTGAAGTACTGCTATGATCTCTAGCATTGGTCTCCGTGTTGATGCTTGGTCCATTGCCTCTGCATCACTGCATTGCTGCTGCATTATGTACTGCTCTACCACAATCACTACTACATCCATACTGCAGCGCCCTCTCAAATTGTTGCATCGTCCTGCCAACTACTACACTACAACTCAATTGTTGAGAGTAAGCAACTGAAGGACCCTTGCCCGATGACAGACAAGTCAGTCGAGCTGCATCTCATCACTGAAACTCCTTAGGCTATTGTTCTACGCTAACCTCCTGAAGCCACTGCGTTGTTGCAGCTCTGCACTGCGTAAGCATGCCTCCTTTGTGCTATTGAAGTCCCATCAACCCCTCTACATTGTTGCTTCTACGTTGTTGCTGCCTCTGCACTGCGTTGCTCCCTCTATAGCATCCCAGCCTCTACCTCTGCTTCATTGTGATCCTCTGGACCCACTGCTCCAGTTATTCCTGCTATTGTCTTAAGGCCCCCATAGCATGGATGTGATCTAAGAGTTGGGCTACTCAAGGATTCCGCCACCACTCTGTAGCTACTCTACAGATCGATATGGCCCCACCTCTTCTCTCGAGGTACATGAGTGCTCATAGCTACGTCATTGTCAGAGCCATCGTCTTCTTTAGCTACCACAGCCTTGGAACTAAAAGCTTCCTTGTCCTTCTTCCTTAGAGGACAATTGATGGCGAAGTGTCCAAGTTCACCACATTGGAAACATTTGATCTTTTGATAGATCATGCTTCTTTTTCCCTTGTTGCTTCTTAGATGCCAGGGTTGCATCTTCATCTTCCTCCTTCACCTTGCTTGATCCAGTGTTGGTTTGTCTCTTGGTCATTCAGCCTATTTCCTCTAGTCGGAGGATAGCCCACATATCGTCCCAATTTGGAAGGTCTTATCTGCCCAAGATGCTTTGGAAAAACGTTTCCCAATCCTCTGTGACTGCATTTAGAGCAATCCTCAACATGACATCATCATCCACCTTGACCCCCATGTCAATCAGCTGATCCCGAATCGCCTGCAACCTGAAGAGGAAAGGATCGATTTCCTCTCCCTTAGTCATCATAAACAACCTCATTTGGTTCTCCAGAAGCATCTTCTTCTGGATGGATTTCCCTTGATACAGTGTGGTTAAAGCTTTCCACATTTCATTAGTCGTCTTCTTCTCGGCTATGTGTGGTACCACATGATCCCTAACCCCGTCCATGATGAAGCGCTTGGCATGTGTCATTGCTTCATTATGATTCACGAGAAGAATAGCATCGGTTGGTGTAGCCAAGAGGCTTTTTGCATGTTCCCGTAAATCGTATGCCTCCAAGACTGTCAGAATTCTGGCCTTCCAGATAGTAAAGTTGGACAGGTCGTCCAACCTATCTTGATCACGCAGTCCATATGGTGCCATTTGCTCAGAAATAATCTGTCGAAGCAGATCCTCCTCTCCCTGCTTCTGTGGCTACCCTCAATAGAACTCGGATCTAGGGTCCTTAGCGAGAAAGGCACCCTTTGCTCCCTTTGACAACTGATTTCCTCCATTGGAAATCTTCTGAATCAACCCTCTTCGATCACCCTACGATCGATCCTTAGATTTCTTTGGCAAAAATCTGTTGAGCAGTTGTTCTCATCCCGCTCTTAGTCAACTTAGCTAGGTACGATTCTGAACCAACAGAATCTCCACCACACCAGCAACTGCTGAAGATCTGAAGCTCTGCTTCTAAAACACGACAACTCTGCACAGCAACTCAACACTGGACTACGTCCCTGTGGCTGGCCTCTCCATAAGCAGACTGGCTCAGCGCAGCCTCTACGTAGTGACTGCAAAGCGCAATCTACTCTTGTGTCCCTCTAGAAGGCTTTGCGCTGCCTTTGCGTCACCCAGTTGGGTCAGTGTCAACCCCTGCGTGGCCTTTGCTGGGATTGCGTCGTCCTGGTGTAGTGCTGCCCTCTCCGAATTCACTGCTGCTTCAACTACTACTCTGCAACAAAAATTTCTTCAACCGATTTGCTGGAGATCTAGCTTGATTTGCAATCGCTCTTATACCATGTGAAAATATCTTAATCTAATAAACCCTACTGCTAATTCTCGATTCACTTCTCCAACTTAATTAAATACACAAGTTATTAATTTGATTATTCAGAAAAACAACAAAGTAAATACAAATAGCAGCCTACACATACAAATCATTTATTGGATAGTACACTCATATGACAAAGTGACACAGATTTTCGAACAAATGTCCCTGGAAAAACCCAATGTGGGAAAACCGGTGCAACTAGCTCTGGAGGATTTTATTATTAAGCAGATTCTGAATACAACATTTTCTGGGCACCAGACATGATTGGCCCTACAGAGAAAATCGCAGCAGCTATACCTCTTTCTCTCTCGGAGACAAAAAATATGGCTGAATCAACCCTCACCGAGGAATTATGAATTCAAGCCCTTTCTGGCCCACTGGAAACCCCAACACTGCTCCTCAACCCTTTGCGTCAGCCTCTGCGTTGCTCTGGAAGGGCCTACGTCACCCTTGAAGGGCTTACGCTGCCCTGACTGGGCCTGTGTCAGCCCTACGTGGCTCCTGCTGCCTCTGCATAGCCTCTGCTGGATTGCGTTGCTCTTGCTTGCCTCTGCACTGCTCGGTATGTTGCCTCTATGTTGTTGTTGTATTCTTGGTCTAGGATCAGATCATCTCCTTGCCAATACTGCCCCTCACTGCACTCCAAACTCTTCCTAAAATTCTTAGCAAACCACACCCTAGAATTTCCATTTAGATTCAGTGCTCCGCAATGTGTGTGTTCTCCAACTGACCCCAAGCCCTTCTCTTATACTTTTCTCATTGAAAAACCAGCAGTCGTGATCTAATCTCTCATCAATGACTAAGATTAGAAGTTGTTTGATCTGCGTCACTTAAGTCATTCTCATCACAAGTTTAATTTAATTTACTTTAATCTTTTAATTTTCCTAAGTTAGACTTAGGGTCCTTAATTAAGAAGATTAATTATTTGAATATCTTTTAGGAGTTGTCTACCGACACAACAAAATAGCCTGGACGGCAACTTTTTGCAGTGTTCCACGGGGATGCGTCCACCAGGGTGGGGGATGCCCAAGATGTGGAAACTCCTGGGGAAACTTTCTCGACTTCCCCTTTTTTGGAAAACTTACGGAAACACTTAGGGGCGTTTTTCTGGTGACGAAATGCGTCTCTCTTGTGGGGGGGACGAGGGGATGCAGGGGGGATGCAAGAGGGACGCGTCCCCCAAATTTTTTCGCTAATAACAATTAAAAAAAGACAATTTTTGTATTTCACTGCTTTCTATGTTTATTTTTAGGTCAGTTTTCAATGGTTGTTTTAGACTTCAAATGTCATTGTCATATGATGAATTTAATTTTTGATGTTCATTGCGTAGTTTTAATTGTCAAATGATGAATTTAATTTAGATGTACCTTGCATAATATTAATGCCCATTTCCAAATGATGAATTTAGATGGAACATTGCATAATGTCAAATGATTGATTCAATTTAGTAATTTATTTTTAGATTTACATTGATGATTGCAGAAATGTCAAATGATAATTTTACTTCACAATAATCTAATACGAAATCATGATCATGTTTACATGTGCATTTCATAACTAATAAGATTTACTATCTACTAATTTATTTATTAACATATTGTTGGGATTTTATTATTTTATTTTTTATATATTCAATTTTTAATAATTTTATAATTTTTATGGCTCTGACGTCCCCCCCTTTCCCAGAAATTTCCCTAAATTTTGGGGTTGCTTATATACGTCCCCCTTGTGCATATCCCCGCTCCCGCGTTTTCCCAGCCCGGAAACTCGGTGGAACATTGGTTTTCTGCCATAATCCGGTAAAAAAAAAATCAAAAAACCAAGTAGTTGGAGCGTTTGAATTGCATTTTTTATGGTGGAAATGGATTCAACACCATCAAAAACCCTTAGAGCACCCAAAATACTGAAGTTTAACAACTGTAACCCAGATTTTCAAAAATCTTTGCTAGAATTTTTCATAGTCTTATTGGAATATCTAGGTTATTCTATGGGTGTTGTAGACTATGGCTATCTTTTAACCCTGGTATAATTTCTCCAAACGCTTTATGGGTCTTGGAGATCTCATGTACTCCAGCTCCTCCACAAAATTTGGGAGCTAGAGCACATCTAATGCTACCCCAAAATCTCAACAACTTGAAGAAGAATCTAGTGTCTATCTCGGCAATGGAAGACAGAGGATTCAAGGTGGCATTCATTGATGGAAAGGTACACATTCGGAAGAGGAACTTCAAAGAAGCGTTCACTCTTGGTTTCAGGGTTGACACACTTTATCAGGTTGGAGGAAGTCTATTGGGAGCCATGACATGTGACACAACTCTTCAATCTGAGTTATGGCACGTGAGGTTTGCACACCTTCATTATAAATCCCTTCTTGAAACAAGGAAGGTGGTCATGGGTATGCCCAATTTCAAAGATGATCATGAAGGTGTATGTCAGGGTTGTGCCCAAGGAAAGCATGCAAGGGGACCATTCCCTCAAGTGTCACTAAGACATCTGATATTACAATTGATTCATTATGATCTATCTGGTATGCTGCCCATAACATCCTTAGGAGGATGCTTATATTATATCACTTTTATAGATGACTTCTCCCGCAAAACATGGATATATTTTTTGAAGAAAAAGGACGAAGCATTCAAATGGTTTTGCACCTCCAAGGCCTTGGTTGAAAATCAAACAAGGAAGAAGATCAAAATTTTGAGAACCAATAATGAAACCGAATATGAGTCAAATAAATTCAACGACTATTGCAGGGAAGTTGGCATTAAGAGGGAGACCACTACTGTGTATACTCCCGAACAAAATGTTGTTACTGAAAGGAAGAATAGAACCATTTTGGAAGTTCTCTGTGCCATGCTTTATGACCAAGGTCTTCCGAAGTTCCTATGGAACAAAGCTGCCAACATTGTTGTGTATGTTCAAAATAGATGCCCACATTCTGCATTGGACTCCAAAACTCTCGAAGAAGTCTTCTCTGGTAAGAAGCCTGATGTCTCTCATTTTAGAGTTTTTGGAAGTCCTGTATATTTTCATGTGCCGAAAGAAAAGAAAAGCAAGTTCGATGCTTCCGGAAAGAAGGGAATATTTGTGGGCTACAGTGAAACCTCGAAGGCATATAGAATCTATGTGCCTAGTCAAAGAGAAGTGGAGATATGTCATGATGTCACCATTGACAAAGATGCTGACCTCTGGAATGTTAGAGATATTCCTAATCTCAAAGGAAGACAAAGAAGAAGAAGAAGCAGGGACGCAGGAAGAACCAAAGGATGAACTGATGCCCGATGTTGAAGGTCGTATAGATCCAACTTCTTCAAATAAAAGGAGGCCCTCATGGCTTATAGACACTCTTGAGATGTCGAGAGACATATTGCTCCAAGGGGAACATTCCGTGAAAGTAAGAAGTCGAATAGGTACCAAGGGTACCTAGCAACCATGAGCACCATTTTACAATTTGAGCCTGGATCGTTTGAAGAAATCGTGAAGCATCAAGTGTAGAACAATGCTATGAACGAGGAATATGAGTCCATCATGAAGAATGATGCCTGGGATGTGGTCCCTAGACTGAAGGACAAATTTGTTGTCACCTCGAAATGGCTCTAGAAGATCAAGCATGGAGCCAATGGAAGTGCTGAAAATTTCAAGGCAAGATTTGTTGCCCAAGGCTTCTCGCAGAAGGAAGGCATAGATTATGATGAAATATTTGCACTTGTTACCCACTACACCACCATCTGATCGATCATTTCCCTTGTTGCATAGCAAGGATGGAGTCTACATCAGATGGATGTTAAGACTGCCTCCTTACATGGCTCAATCAAGGAAGAAGTGTATGTGGAACCACCTCTGGGGTTCAAAGTTCAAGATAGAGACACACATGTATGCAAGTTGAAGAAAGCCCTCTATGGGTTGAAGCAAGCCCCCAGGGCTTGGTATGAGAGAATCGATAGCTACTTGATGAAGTTGGGCTTTACTCGAAGTGATGCTAATCCAAACCTTTATTTTAAGGTTGATAATGACAAGCCTCTCATTTTGGTTCTCTATGTGGACGATCTCTTCCTGACAGGTGCTGACCCTCTTATTCATCAATGTAAGAGGGAGCTAGCTTCCGAGTTCGAAATGAAGGACCTAGGACTGATGCACTATTTCCTAGGCTTAGAGGTTTGGCAAAAGCCAAGTGAGATTTTCCTTTCTCAAGGAAAATATGTTGTGAAGCTGCTAGAGAGATTTGGGATGGTGGAATGCAAGTCCGTGACTACTCCGATGGAACTCAAATTTAAGAAGTTGTGTGGAAGTGTTGTTGGGCCCGAGTTGGGAAATCCCACCGAGTATCGTCAACTCATGGGGGCCTTGATGTTCTTAGTGAACTCACGTCCAGACATATGTTTTGCAGTGAACACATTGAGTCAATACATGGTCGAGCCTCGTCACATTCACTGGATTGGTGCCAAGAATCTCTTGAGATATCTTCAGGGCACAATCAACCATGGGCTGAGATACACTTCTGAGAGTATGAAGCTCCATGGATATATCGATGTCGATTGGGCAAGCAGTGTGGTGGATCGTAAGAGCACATCTAGATGTTGCTTCACTCTAGGTTCTCCTTTGATCTCTTGGACGAGCAGGAAGCAAAAATCGGTTACTTTGAGCACCATCAAGGCTAAATACATTGCAGCGAGTATGGCCTGTCGTCATGTTGTTTGGTTGAGAAAGCTTTAGGAGCTCCAGAGGGCTTGGGGATAGCCACTTGGAGCTATAAGAAACCACAGGGCTAGGTTCGCCTTACCTTGTTAGTGTGTTATTTCCCCACCGTTATGATATTGAGTTGGTTCACCCTTTCTTTGATCTATGCCCCACATACATCCTATCCATGTAGTCTGAGACTAATGGGAAGTACCTCTCATCTGGCCAATGAGTTGGGAAATGAGGATAGAGACCATAGCATTACCGATGGACACATCATGTATTGTCGTACTCTCTATGTCTACAATGGAATGTGTCCAACAACTTGATCCGAGATCAAGTCTGGTTGAGGTTTTTACTTCTAAACTTACTTCGGGTCAGTGGAGAGTGGCAAGGTCTTTGTGACTCACTCTCGATCATATCTTCTTGTAGCAGAGCAAAGGCAGCAAAGCAGAGACAACAGGATGACACGAGATTGAAGGATGATATACGATAGTACATGATGGCACTGGATGACAGGATTGCACAGGTTGACAAATGGATGGACAGGTGGAGTTCTCTCTAGTTGAGAGGGAGTGTTAAATTTGGAAACTAGGGCCAAACTCCATGTTGCACTGCTCATATGATGGAGATGATATTTTTCTTGTATTCCTCTTTCGGAGAGGTGCAAGATTGATCTGAAGATCATCTTGTTTGGATGAGCAGAAGTTGGATTTTGAATTTATTTTCCACACATGTGCAATTTGTCAAGGTTGGCCAGAATTGTTATGTAGACTCACAAGCCCCAAAAGTTGTGTCACACACCCTCAGTCATGGATTTAAAAAGGAGAAACATGATCCTCATTTCATCATTCATTCATCTAACACATCTCTCTCTCATCTAATTGGTTCATACAACCTTAGAGGCTTCTCTCTCTCCTCTCCACGTGTGAAGGACTTGCTGAAGATTTCAGACTATTTAGGGCTTTTCAGGACAGCATTGACCAGCATTGACTTTGGGTCAACACTTGTCATTTGACTGCATTTTTGGAGTCGGAATTCCTATTTTATGAGGCCACAGCTGAAGGCACATAAACCAAGGTGAAGCATTGACTTTGACTGTTGTTGTCCGCAGGTTTGACTGCTGATTTGACCACAGACATTGACCACTGCGTTGAACCAAAATTGTTATGTAGACTCACAAGCCCCAAAAGTTGTGTCACACACCCTCAGTCATGGATTTAAAAAGGAGAATCATGATCCTCATTTCATCATTCATTCATCCAACACATCTCTCTCTCATCTGATTGGTTCGTACAACCTTAGAGGCTTCTCTCTCTCCTCCGCATGTGTGAAGGACTTGCTGAAGATTTCGGACTGTTTAGGGCTTTTCTAGACAGCATTGACCAGCATTGACTTTGGGTCAACACTTGTCATTTGACTGCGTTTTTGGGGTCAGAATTCCTATTTTATGAGGTCACAGCTGAAGGCACATAAACCGAGGTGAAGCGTTGACTTTGACTGTTGTTGACCGCAGGTTTGACTGCTGATTTGACCACAGACTTTGACCACTGCGTTGACTGGATTTCATGACTTTTTTGGGCTGTCTTTGACTGTGATTGGAGGCCGAGTTTGACTGGGTTTGACCGAGCTTCTTTGGAGGCTGTTTTGCTGGTTTGACCAGCATTGACTTTGCTGGCTAGGGCATCTTGTTGACTGCTGTAAATTGTACTCTCTCTCTGCTGAATTTGAAGAATAATAAGAAGATTTGATCAAAGGGTTTTCCCCGCATTGAGGGGTTTTTCCCTGGCATCCGCCAATTTATTGTCTCTTGTCTTGGCTTGTCTTCTGTCAATTTCTTTATGTTCTATCAGCATTTACTGTGAGTGGTTATGTGATTGCATATCTGGAAATTGAATTGGGCTAATAAGAAAGATTGAAGTAAACTGCTCTAAGAATAGAACATACCATGGTTAACTAAGTTTAACATCTTCCATGTACCCTGCACACTTGAATGGAAGTCCCTTTCCACCCAATAATTGAAATCTCATTCTCACTTTGTCTTGTGCTCAAAGATGTGTCTTCTCGCTTAGCCTAGGCTTCCATTTATATGTTTAAGCTATTGACCGAATCCAGAACCCTAATCTCCAAAGTGATTGATGGTTGAGACTAGATCTCAACATCACTTTAGATCAACAGTTGAGATTCATCTAATTCACCAATGCAAATACCTTTTGCTTTCATTAGATTGACTCACTTTATCTTATACAAGTCAATTACTTAAATATTAAAGTAATTGTTAAGGTTAAGAGTGAATTAGGCAACTTCCACACGCCTGGACACTTGAACCTGTGCAGAAGTACCTGGTCGAGCTACAAACATCATCAAACATTCAACCACAACAAGAAAAGCTTAGCTTTGAGATTTGGTTGGCTACTGTCTGGAATGAAATAGCTTTAAAACCAGCACATTGGCAGTGCACTTTGAGTAGGAAAATAAACCACAAACATTAGGTCAACAGGACCATAAAATTTCTTTTAACATAAAGGCCAATAAGTTGTCGTCAAAAACCATACACTAGATAACAGAATATTATAGTGGGGTAAAGACACTAAATCTGTTATTCCAAGTTTGAAAAAATAACCACATATGTGACATTTCAATCTACATAAGATTCTTATGATTACCTTGGAAAATTGACTTGAAGCAATATGTTCCTGATTGTTTACTTGGGTTTTCCCAAAACTGTATGTATCTTCACACTCTGATCCCTCTGGATCAGGAAACGAATCCCTCTGACTTGAATCCAGGTCACTTGAACCAGACAAATAATTAGCCGCCTGCAAAAACAAAAATTTAACAGCAATAGCTATCACATCCAAAAAAGATAGTTCTCTTAAAGTAATTTGTAAAATTACAAATGGGAAAGAATGTGAATGGATTAACTCACTTGATAAGCCAGTACATAATCTAGTATGTCTGCTTCATTCTCTGTTCCTAAAACATCGAGAAAAAGAGAATAGTATCTTTCGAAATTTAACCATTAGGGAAAGCATCAGCGAATGCACAAATACATTTGAACTGAACTTAATTATAAATCATTTTGAATAACCAGTCAAGGAATGCATTCATACCATGTATCTTAATAGCTTTTTCAACTAAGGCAGAAGCATATCCCATATCCACAAACCTACTCTTAGTGCTACTCCAGGATGTGCTAGATGAGCTTGCCTGTAAATAAGGAATTAAATTAAAGGGATAAAAAGTCAGAATAATTATTTGAATTTTGGTATTTGTCTCATTAATTAGAAAAAATCAGTCTTTCAAATATCAAAACTCTAGATGCTGACCAAACATCCTTTGAATAGGCTACTCAAAATGTTAATCGCATGGTGTCACCATTGATGAATTTGTTCAAAAACTCACTGTAAAATGATGCAGTTTCACAAACACCAAAAAATAAGTTACCATTTTAAGTGAAAGTAAACAGGAGATTAAGGAGCACTAATTTATTGTCATTGAACTTACAAAGCTGAGAATATGTTGAAATGGTTGGGTATATCATCCAAGTTTGGGAAAACCCATTCTTCAAACAAGAGAACAGGAGTCAAACACAGAAATTTCTCCTTTCCAAAGGTATCTTTGAATGGGATAGGTTTAAGCCACTAAAGAAAAAGTAACAATAAATGAAGAGAAACATGTGTTTAGCATATCCTTCAAGTTGGGGGAATCCTCTATACCATGTGATCAAACAAGAGAACAGAACAGTCAAACAGAAAAATATCTCAAGTCAAAACGAGTGTTGATAATATCATTCTTGGCAAAATATCGGCAAGGGTCCTGAAAACGTCTTTTCGGCAATATTGGAAAACAACAAAAATCATTTTTTTCTTTGCTGAGATTTTCAAAATATCACAATATTTTCAAAACCAAAAATATCATGATATTTACCTTCCGAAATATCGTTTGCCTGAAAATCACACGATATTCACAATAGTTCCCGAAATATCACCAATAAAATCAACACTGGTCAAAACAGTCAAGGTATCCTTGCATGTAGATAAGCTAATGCCTATACAGAAAAGGTAAACTTCTTACTTCGCAGGTTTCCTTGAAAATGACACACCTACTTGTTGACCCCAAATTGTGTATTTGGAGCAATGTGGTATTTCAAGTCATCCTTCAGTGGAAGTAGCAGGAGCAAAGAGTTTTACCCAATGTTGCAAACATCGGCATCAGGATAAAATCGGCAAGGGTTTGGAAAACCAAAATATTGTAAAAATCAGGAAAATAACAAAAATCGGCAAAATCAAGATAGCACCAAAATATCAGTAAAAATCGGCATACATCGGCTAAACCAAAAAATCACAATTTCTGCATTTTATCGCGATAAAATCAAGATGTTTGCAACACTGGTTTTGCCCTCTGTCAATTTCAATGATGCAACTAGGTTGCCCTTTAGGATAAACTTAATGCACCTGGTTATCACCGACCTTACCCAGTTATCCCACTTCCAGGAGTGAGTTGACTCATCCTGATGACTTTTCAGACCGTAGCAATGATTATCTCAGTGACACTCTTCAGTTTGGGTTAGTTTCACCTCTATGGGGTAAGTTAGATTGCCTAGTGGGACCCACACCAGTTTATTGGATTTTCAGATTATTTTTCCCAAGCATTGGTCAACCCACCCTAAATGATTGTCATAGTCCTGGCAGTCAGTGTACTTGGTAGCACCTTGCTGATGGGAAATTTTTACTCAATTTGGCCCATTTGTATGCATCTCAGTGTTATATATTTAGCAATTAAAAAAGGTTACTTTTTAAACAAGAACTGGTAGATAATTTGTATATTGCACAAAAGGCTGAGACTTTTGTCAATTAGCATCAGTACAGAGAGATTACAGAAGTCCATAAAGCCTGGAACCTAAAGGCTGTACATAACTGTTATGCTAAGTGGTAGTGGAAAAAGTCAGCCAGTATGTAGACAAAACAAGTACAAGAAACCTTGCGGTGTAGATTTTACACAAGGACCCAGAAATCCATAAAACTCTAAAAAAATTAACTGGAGGGGTAGTGGGGATACACCATTGTCTTCCGCTGTACCTGCAGGCTCCGTTGAAGAGAGTCCTGCACTGGTTCATTTAAGTCTGGGAGGCCAGACTGATCATCTTCTTCAGCTTGCCTTGCAGCCAGTGTTGCACGATCCTTCCCCCCCCCAAGGATCCAAGGTCGGAACCGCATCCCGTACCAATCCTTGGGCGATCCTCCAACGGAACCGCAGATCCAAAAATCAGATCCGCAGTTCTGCCGTTTTGAGGCAATTCCTGGAAATCTGGAACCACATAAGCCCGATCCATGGTTCCAGATTCCCGATCCGCGAATCGAGAAAAGGATCCGTTGGGGATCCATGGAGGTTTGGGCACAGATCCGCGCAAATCACCAGTGGATCCAAAGGGAGATGGGCAACTCCGCAGGGTTCTAAATTTTTATTTTTTTTTAATTCTTTGACTTAAGTTGGGTTGGGGCTTCCCAGACACTCCCAAAGTGCTCCCTTGATGCTCCTTAGATGCTTCCTAGATGCTCTATCATGGTAATGTTAAATTTTTAAAGTAAAAGGATGAAAATGAAAGATAAACGAGAATGTCTCTTTTCATCCTTTTACTTAAATTTTTAACATTACCATGAAATGACTCAAGATGTTTGAGAGTGGTTCCAACCCCATCGGGCTTCATATGGAAAAAATAGAATTTCATATCCTATTCAAAATTCAACAAAGTTAACAGTTTTAAGGAATTCAGGATCAATGAGATTGTGGCTTTTCATTAGATTATATCATGTATGAGGGTATGTGATTGGCATTTAATCAAGAGCACCAAGCCCTCTATGTGCTCTTGTACCCTAGTGTTGGTGGTGTTAATTGTTGAACTCCTTTGTCATGGCCTTAGCAAAAAATTACCTTCTAATCAAAGTCAAAATCATTGATCAAGCATGTTAAGCATTTTCCAACATATTTTAAGGCTTGGATTAGGTAGTTTGATTAAAATTGGGAAATGTTGACTAATATCCCTGGACAATCGAGAGGCGAGACAAGAGGATAAATAACTAGATTCTGATGGTGGTTGATGCTCATCACCAACCATTGATGTACAAAGGATGCTACATTCATCTTTGATTTGTATACAACATATGTGCATGTTTTCACATCTCTACAAACTGAAGTTTACCTTGATTTTTTTAAATATAAATGCAAAAAAATATAAATATTATATATATATATATATATATATATAGTAGACAGTTCCGAGTTGCTTCGCTTCCTAGATTTTCGGGAAATGACGCTTCCGTGTATCCGCTTCCAAAAAACATCCCTGCTTCGTGAAACATTGCTTGCAGCTAGAATTGCTTGAATAACAGAGGGACTGGCTGAGTTGTTCTGGGTCAACCTGCTAATGATGGAATGGAGAGTTGTACATTCAGCTTCCAATTTGCTGACTTGCCTCTTAAGCCTGCCACCATGTCCACTACAATGTCTCTGCTCTGTATCAGAGCATTGGTGTCCATTCAGCTAGCATGTGAAAGAAAGGAGAGAAGCTCTATTCTCCTTAATTTTGGTGTCCTATTGACACATCAGAACACGCAATGGCTCACTGGTGCCCATGAGAGCTCTCAGAGATGGTCCATGCTTTGAGGGAGTTGGGCTGTCGATGAGAGTGAAAAGAGACAGAGCACCAGTCACAGAGAGTTTCAAGGGGGGAGGCTGAATGGTTCCTCACCTGAACCAAACCCAGGATTGAATCTTCTCTAAGGTAGGAGACCACAGAAGCACAGTGAACCAACCACAAGATGGGGAAAATAGACCTCAAACCTCTGTTCAGCCTCAATTCAAAAATCCACCTTTGAGGAAGCCACGAGCAGTCCTGCACAGAAAGAAAAGTTGGGCAAATAACAGAGAAACCACAATCAGTTTGAGAGGGGGGGATACCTGTGATCTGAGAGAGAGAAATCAGATGGCTAGTGCTCCATCCTCCCCCACATCCAATACCTATCAAAATCAACAAATTTCTGGGTGAAATGAACCAAGCAACCCCCCTAACGCTAGACTGAGAACTGCAATTACTATCCATCCCCAACTTATTCATACTACAGAGGCATCTAATTCATAGTTACAGCCCGGGTTTGACATGAATATGAAGTTGTGAGACCATCACATCGTCCCAAGACCAATGACCTGCCATCCATATCCTTGCACGGGTGCCAAGTGCTCCATTAATTGTGAATTGACATGGAGTGATGGGCCACACGTCATCAGGGTATTGGCCGTTGATAAAGTTTACCATTAAGTATAATAAAACCTTTTTTCCCTTAATGGCGAGATTAGCATAATAATCCACTTTCTTGCTGTTTTGTCAGAGAATGTGGTAAAAACTTGCCTCTGGAACACTCAACAACACCCATCTAATTCTAGAGAAGATCGTTGCAGCTCAATAATCAACCAGTTTAGTGTCCAGCACCATATGTCATAATACATTTAGTGAGTCTCCCACGATGAGCAGCTTAGAGATAAGGAGGCAGCAACTCGAACCCCTAAGCATATGTACACTTGATGTTTCCTCCTGGGTTTATGAGAAAACCCCTTGCACCTACCACCCCTAACTAGGAAAGGTTATTACCATCTGCGAGTTAGCAGATTTTGAATTATACTGTGTACTACTCATTGAGAATTTTCTAATGCTGTGTCATATGCTCCATACTGTCTCCCATTGATTCACTGGCAACTTTAAAAATTTAAGTAACTTGCCTATGGGTGATTGATAGCTTAGTTGCAATTTGCAGGAATGAGATACAGTTTTAAAATCACTTCGAAAAGGGAATATTTCACAATTTCATTGAAGAAAAATTGGAAGCATTGGAACTGGGGAATATTCAGTAGGGGGCTCATTGCAAACAAGTTTGTTCTAAGTGGTATGTAAGCAAGATATACCTCAAACACCACCTCAATAGATCACAATCATTGAGTGGGCATAATGGTTAAGAACATATGTTTTCTCCTTTGGATGTCACAAATTCAAATTCAAAGAAAGTAAGGTATGTACACGCTCTTAAACCAAGCAGTCAAAACACTGCACGGAGGGGGATTTCATATGCCAATTTAGAATGTGGATAGACTATGACCTTAAGTTAGATTATTATTATTAATTAGAGACATTGTTGGGGACTTAACTGCATAATAGTGTGATCAACCTTTTCCTGAATGATTAAAAGATAAAATATGAAAAACAATTAAATTAAGTTCCAAAACAGACTTTCATCAGTCCTCACACTGCACACTATACACTAAACATATACTTAATGAAATTTGCTGATTTCCTGAAAGATGCACGTTACCATCAATTCCGAAACATGGTGAAGATTGATGCATCTAGGACTCAGGAGTTTTGATCAAGTTTAAATGAACTTACACCTTTCACACACTAAGCACGTGGTTAACCATGTACACTTTACAAACATTTAGAATTTTTTTACCCATTTGCTTTTATTTGTAGAATTCTTTACCCTCATCACTGAATCAATACTTTCTTCCTTAAGCTGTTAGTAGGAGAAAGAGACTATACCTATTTCAGGCAGTTTTCAGTAGGATTGGACAAATTCTTTTGCCTCTCCTTTCTTTCCCTAAACACCACTTTGAAAACAAGACCATCCAAATCAAGGGTATCTTTTGTTTCTCTTGTAACTCAATCTACCAAAGAGATTGTAACCAATTTTGAAACTCAGTTTTGTCACTATGCAGTGTTGATCTGCTATTGCAACAAATTTACTCTATAACACCCTCTTTTTGGCAATTTTATAGGGGATCAAAGCTAGAATCTTTGGTTTCCCTTTTTAGTTCCTTATCTATAGGTTGTTTGGGGGTCACTTTGTTTACTTTTGCTCTTCTTGTTTTTCGAATTTTGTCACCACCACTTCGATGGAGACATCTTCCCTTCAAGTTCCAGTTTGAATCTTGTTGTTCTATTAATATTATTTATTTTCTCCTTTTGAAATAGTTGTCAACACTTTTACCTTCTAGACCTGCAGTTCAAAGATACTCAAGTCCAGTATAAAGATGCAAACCTAGGGCAACATGGAAATTTCACCCACTGTCACCTTAGTGAAATTTCCCCTTCTTTAGGCTCGCTCTCCTCCAGCACAAGGGAGGATTCCTTATTTGATTTGTCAAAATCTGTCCTTATTCACAATGAAATTTCCATATTTGACAAACCAGAACTCCTCTTATTCACTGAATGTTAGCAGTGATTTCAAGCTGCTTAGTGCCTTATCCAAGGGATTATCGAGTTGGAAGCAAGAAATATGCTTGGAACCTTAATTTAAATGTTCAACACAACTCAACAAACATGCTAAACAGCAGTATTCACTATTTAAAACATATCTGAAATAGCAATTACAACAGAATATAAATGCTCAAAATAAGACATCAACACCACCATCACTCCTTTATGTGACTTTATGACATCAAATAAGACATTGGCAGAGTTATCCCCTAACTTGCAGGGATAACTACAGGATTTTTTTACATGTGACTTTCATCACAATCAGCAGTTCCACAGATGAGATCTACGGTTATCCATGGACATTTGCCAAAGATACTCCTTACTTTTGCTCAAAAGACTCTCGTGATGATAGGTGACGGAGATTGTACCATGCATTACTATATCTTATGTTTTGCTCGTATTTGATGATATTGCTCTCTGTGTTTGTCATGGATGTGATGATCATTGGTGTAATATGATAATGGCTCATAACACTAAACTATTGTCTCCTACTAGGTTGTACTATGGTGGGTTCATAGTTTTCCAATAGAAAAGTGTGTTGCCTTTTGAGTCAAATGAAATGCTAACAACCTAGGTGGGTGTTCCATGTAATTTCCCTATCACCCATAGCCAATTCCATGCACATTCATCATATTTCCACTCATGGTTGGCTTGTCATATGTCATACATCAAGGTCTATACTTTAGTCCCACAGAGGAAAGCCTCATCTTAAGAGCTGTAAACTTGAGGTTAATGCAGCTAAAATAAAATTAGCCAAATAATAAAGCTTGAGCCATGCCACCATGAAAAAAATCCGATGCCCCAAGTCCCATGCTTAACAATGAGTATCTAAAGAAAGGGACCAATCAAATAACGAAAAAGGCAAGAAAGGAGAAAAAGAGGCTCAAGGAATGGTGACTCAATGCTAGGCATATCCTCTCTTTAAAGGCAGTCGTGTGGATGAATATCTTAAAAAGACCTTGTCTAGCTATGAGAGTCAACTCATCAAGTTTTCTTCCCTTAACATCACATCCACTTCATCACCCACACCTAACCTAGTGCTCTAGGAAATGCATCTTGTCTTAAGATATGGGACACGGGCCCTGTTTGGCAGTGTCCTGTTACTTAGAGTTGTTCTAAGTCCAAACCAAAATGTAAGCTAAAGGTAATAACTGAAAGTCACTATTCTCTATTGTCCAGACCTGTTGGATTGTTCAAAACTTATGCACAGGTTACAAAGATATCCAGTGGAAGATTTTGAAGAATGATAACCACAATTTTGTTGTGGCTTGTGAGCAGTGTCAAAGATACAAAGTGGAAACAATTATGAGACCAGGTTTACTTCAGCCATCACCCATCCCCAGTGAGGAATGGGAATCTACCAGCATGTACTTCACCATAGGTCTCCCTAATGTGAGCGTTAAGGATTACATCATTGTGGTTCTTAACCAATTAGCTAAGTATGTTCCCTTTATCCCTACAGATATCACTTATAAATCCCATCAACTGGCAATTGTTTTATGGAAAATATTTATTAGTTGCATCGACCACCTAAAAGTTAAAACATTTGTGAGTGATAGGGATCTAAAATTCACCAGTAATTTTTGGAGAGAACTTTTTGTGTTAATTGGCACTTTGCCATTCAGTAGCAGCGACCAAACTACCACCCTCAGATTGATGGGAAAACAAAGATTGTCAATCAATTATGTGCATAATTTACAGGTTGCATGGTTTTAGTGGTTGCACTGAGCAGAGAATTAGTACCACCCATCAAGTGTCAATCAGAATAACTCTATTCAGGGCTTTCTATGGATATAGGCTACGATCATTGACAGATCTGCGGTATCCAATACACCAAGGTTCCAACCAAATGAGACTTCATTCTAAAGATTCAGTAGATCTTTCAAGCTCTAAAGGATAATCTTAAAACACTTCAAGATGCGATGAAATCAAAGGGAGATTAGCATTGCTCTAAAATAGAATTTGCAATAGGAGATCAGGGTTTTCTTCAATTGTGGCCTTATGAACAGACCACTCTTCTGAAAAAGGCATGTAAGAAACTATCTTCTAAGTGTTATGGTCCCTTCACGATCCTTCAGCAAGTTGGATGAGTAGCCTATTCTCTGCAATTACTAGCAAGCGCCATCAAGGTACATAACCCATTCCACATTTTTAATTTAAAGAAGGAAATTGCCGAGTATTCGATAGTTTCATAAGATTTGCCTCCCCTTGATGAGGAAAAAATTAATCCTGATAGCTGAGCATATCCTGGTTTCCAAAGATGAAAGGTTAGCAAATCCAAAGATCTACACATTGAAGATGCCTCTTGAAAGGAACCTAACAGGCACCAACATCCTTCATTGCTTACATTGATACAAGCACTTTCAGGAGAGCCACCCTTCCAATGAACTAAGTTCCTCTCACAAGCAAAACCAGAGCCAAATAAATGGTAATTTGAATTTACTAATGAAATTTCATGGTATGACACTTTAGTCAAAGGACTTTGTTTTTGTCGACTTGCAGGATTTATTAGCCAGCTCATCCAAGAAGTTCAAACGTCTTGTCTGACATAAAAAATAATACTTTTTGCCAAAAGTAAAGCTAGAATTATAATTTATGGCTCTAGAATCGAACATAGCTGCATGCATTCAAAAACGAGGGTTTTTCTAAAATTAGACCTGGAAGTATGAACCTTGAATCCAATGTAGTTGCAAGAGTTAAAAAACAAGAACTTTTGTAAACCTAGAGCTAGAATTGTGGAGCTTGAATACAAAGTCGTTCTTGTGGCTTTTAATTGTTTCTTGGCAACAACAGTGTCATATAGAAAATTTGTGGTCTAGCTGAACCAACGCTATATTCGTTCAAGATTAGTTTGTCTTCACAATTGGGAGTGGCTCACCTGAGAGCTTTGGCTATTCTGTTTATTGTGTATATGATTGGAAGCCTAGACTTCATTTTCTTCAATTTTTCATTCTAAATTGTCTTCCCAAGCTTTTAGTTCATAAACAAGTGCAAGCAAGAGTTTAATTGTTTTACGGTTACCCATCTTTCGGGTATCAGCATCAAGCTTGAAATTGCATTGCTCGTACAACTAGGGACCACAACTGAATTGGAAATCAAAACATAATTCATTTGGGTTTTTTACACGATTTCTGTCGGATACAAATTCAAACCTTGTTGGACTATCTACTACAAAATTTAAGATCAAAATTTCAACTGAGATGCACTTTTAATCCGAAGAGAATCATTATTTTGTTGCTGTTGTGTTGTCCCAGAGGTTTGTAATTGTTTTCATTGCATAACTTCATTCCTATACTAATGTTTCATTTAGTTGGATCGTCTCTCTCCTCTCCGATATTCCTTAGATGCTCCTGGACACCTTTTACCTACTAGACTCTACTAGACAGGAGCTGAACAAAATCATCAGGGAGGACATCTACAGACTGTTCGTCCAGGTCACTTGGGTCAATCCTCCAAGAGGGTTGCGCCCAAAGATGGCCTTCTACGCTGAGCACTTCTTGGAGTTGAAAGACGGGCTCATTGTTCGACCTCAGTATACGTTTCACCACTGGATGCATGCTCTCTGCTTTCCTCTAGGCCAGTTCAAAGTAGGTTCTCATAGACTTTAGGTAGAGAGTCGAGACAAACAACCAAATTGACAGAACAGACAGAATCTGCCAGGTATGTCATTTACAGGAAGTGGAGACCGAGGTGCACTTCATTTTTGGATGCCCTGTCTACTACGAGATCAGAGAAGGTTCCATTGCTTGTTTAGAGATTCTCAAACCCTCGCCGACTTTTTTACGTATCCCAATCAGAGATGTTTGGCCATATATATGCAAGAGAATCTTAGGTTTTGAGTGCATATTCTTCAACCTCCCATCAGACCAAACCCCAAACAAAGGATCACGACATTTTTCAGGGTACTACCTTCAACCAAGGGCACCAAGAGACCAATTGATACCAGTTCATATCCAAACTCTACATCAGTGAGGATCCGTGGAACGTCACCCCGCCCCGCCACACGAGATTTCAGTGGCAAATCCATCTCAGATCTGTTTCTCGGAAACGGACTAGGTCCTCCAGACCTCAACAATGCACAAACTCCCCCAAGCAACGATCTAGTGGACAGTCCGCACTTTCCACCGGCCCTTCATCGGACCAACAGACTTTGTGGAGTTTCTTCAATGTTCATTCAGCCTCAGATGTTAGGAGAGATGGGTCTAATCCTCAGACCCATTAGCTCCTAGATCCTCTCCACCAAGGCATTCCAGACATTGTATTTTTATGTTCCTGCATTGTACCTTTATATTCATGCATTGTATTTTTACAAGAGACCGTTTGGTTCTCCCACATTGTATGGACATCATTGTACTCAACAATCCCTTTGACCTACTTTGTAGTCAATAGTTGGGCATAAATATAATTATCTTATCTTATCTTAGGAAAATTTTGGTTTTCCAAAGTGCCCAATGTAAACTTTTGGTGTTTACCATTCTGATTCACTACAGTGAATTAAAGATATGTATACTACACTGGATTAAAATATGTATTAAGAGTCGAGACATGACATGTGATGTTAAGACATGACTTGTGACGTAAGGCATAAGCTATGAATCCCAGAAGCCATTTCTGGTGTATAGGAAATGCATTTAGAATATAATAAAAATTTCCTAGCCCAAGAATTTGTCTTGGAACCGTTTATGGCACGTGGCAGTTTGCAAAAGCATCCAGAAACCACTCTAGTTATTTCTCAATGGTTTTCAGAAACAACCAAATACTGCTGGCCAATTTTGACAGTTTGACTCGGGATTCTTTAAACCTAAAATCATTTTGAAAAAACATCTGGCCTTATCTAAACCTAAACCTAACCGGTCTACATAAAAGGCATCTAACTCAAAAAGAATCTAAGGACGGGACACGTTTCTGATTTCACAAAAAGGAGCAACAGACCGGCAAAAAAAATAAGCACTTAACAGTCTTTTTCGGACAGCCTTAACACCGGATGATGAATATAATCTCGATATTAATCGACCACCTATGTGTTAATGCAGTTGTTGGTCAAGCCATGATGTTAACCCTAGAATGTTAAATTTTATGATTTTGCTGCTTGATCCCTCACTATATCTATTTTGAAGTATGATCATAAAATAAATATATCGAGTTCAAATTTAGCTTATGTGCTGTGATTGCTTTTCCACTTTGTGTTTTATCGTTTATTTCTTTCCGTACGAAATAAAATTACGAATGATGATTGATAATGACAATGCATACTTGAATTTTATTTTCTATTCTAAAAACCCAAAACCCTTGGTTGATGTTTTTCTTGTTTCCTGCACCTTCTGAAGAAGTCTACCCAAGTTTTCGATTCTTTCAAGACCTTTCCCATACCCGTTAACAGAAACCCATTTTCTGTTATTTCCTATTTCCGGTTTTCAATACTTGGAGACCGGATGGGCATAAGAGCCTACTTCATCTTGGTCCTTCCAGGTCACTATGTTTTTGGAAACCTATTTCCTTGCCATTTTTCATTTGCGGTTTCTGTTACCTGGATACCCAATGAACATGAAGGGCTGTTAAATATTAATCTTTCCAGACCACTGTGCTTCTAAAAGCACATTTCCCTGTCGTATTCCATTTTCCATACTTGGAAACCTAACGAGAATAAACGCCTACTTGATTTTGGACCTTCCAGAGCACTTCACAAAAAATTGAGAGGCGGAGCTCAAGAGAATGCGCAATGAATTGACTATTCTTCTAGATTGGTCTTTGTAACCAAACCAAGAATGCGGTAAGTTTGATACTGGAGTTCTGATAAAATGTAAAAGGGCTACGGTAGGGGATATGTACAAAACAGTTTAGAAAAAATTGAAAGCTAAAAGTAAACTGAAAAGAACGAAAATGAAAGGTAAAATCAGAAATCTAATATGGTGCCAGCGCCGCGTCGAAAAAACATTTTAAAAAAAGTGGAGTCAAGTGCCACAATGACAATATGAGCCCACATTAAAAGTTTAAAAGGAATACACATTTATGGAAAACTAGATTAAAAGGAATACACATTTATGGAAAACTTGTTAAGGATTTGTGCTTTTGGACTTTAATGGATTTCATTGGCATATATTGGTAACCCACAGTCCAATTTCATCAAATGCAGAAGAATAAGAAAAACATGGAAATAACTATCACCTCATTTGTGTTGTTTGAGTAGAGTGGTTGCCATATAGACTTTCCATTTTCTTTTTTGTCATGTTCCAGTTTTGAAAACTCGTTGCATTCAATCGCATTTTTAATAGAAGATTCATCTTCTAAATCACTGTCTTCGTAATCAACTATGTTTACCTGAAAATTAAAAAAAAACAATATCACTGTCTTCATGACCCACAAGAGATTTCGAAAAACAAAAAAACAAAAACCAGAAAAAGAAATACTAAACAAAAAGCCAAAACAAAAATTACTGAAAATCTCTGGAACATGCTCACGAGTACGTACCATTTTGAGTAGCAAACTGCAATATGCAAGCACCTTTGGGCCGAATGTTACATGAGGGGGATTAAAATAACTAACGAGTCCAGAAAATGTTCGAATGCAAAAGCATGCAGGATTTCTTAATATTGGGATGTGAGAAAAACTAGTTGAATGGATTGATTGACAGGTGTGAACACTTTAATGCACAACACATGCATTGGAGCGTACGACCAATTCCTTGTCCTTCCCGTTCCTAAAGGGCTCGGTTGGAAATGAAATTGGAGGGGATTGTTAATGACGTTCCTGGAACGTCCAGAAATTTCTTCTCCATTCCGACTCTTAAAGGGCTGGGCTGATATGAATTTGGAGAAGAATTTTAATGACCGTCCAACCAGAGTATACTTTAAAGCTATTTGCTGACACGCTTGCTTTGATAAACCAAATTCTTGAAACAACAAATGACAGGCGTATGTATGTTATGTTGCTGTCATATAATGCTTCATTGTACTTTGGCATTGCATATTTTTTTATCACTTTTCAAATTGGTTAGTAATGATAATGATGTTAAATATTATTAAAATTAAATTTTTATTGTTTTTAGGTGTTTTTAAATCATTTTAATTTTGATAAATTAAAAAGTTAAAAAAAGTTATAATAGATGTTTTGAAATTATGATTTGATATAGTTATTTTTTATGAATTAAAAATTTAGAAATTTGAATTGTAATAAATATTTTGAAATTGTGAGTTGATGTGAATGTACATAAGATATTTTAAGAAAAGTGTTTTGGATTCAAAATATTTTGAAAAATAATTCGATATTTTATTCTAATATAAAATTTATGAAATATTTGTTTTTTTTCTTTTTCTTTTTTTCTTTTTTATGTCATCAATTACAATTTTTTTTGTAAGTTTGGTGGGACTACATCTTCATCATGTCTAATATATCACCTCGATCAAGGCTGGGAATGATGTAGGAATTGAACAAGTCACTTCACATCACGGCTCCATCTTCATCATGTCTAATATATCACCTCAATCACCTCGATCAGAATGATGTACGAATTAAACAAGTGACTTCACATCAAGCTGGAAATGATGTAGGAATTGAAAAAGTGATTTCACATCACAGTTGGAAATGATGTAGGAATTGAACAAGTGACTTCACATCATCAGAGAGTGCCTTAACAGAACACCTGTCTATCCAAGATCCAATGCACATGGTTGATTACATTTTCATAATATCATAATTTTCTTTATTTTCTAATTCTTAATCATTCCATAATGTTTATTTCCTTCCACATAAATAGAGACGTGATTTTGATCTTTTATATTACCATTGATTACGTTTTTGTAGTATCATAGTTTTCACTATCTTCTAATTCTGAGTCACCACATAATGTTTATTTTATTATTTATGTTGGATAAAACACCATGATGATTTTGATCTTTTATATTACTATTTATTATGCCTTTATAGTATTAATATTTTATTTATCTTATTTTACCTCCTTTCTTTTTTCTTTTTTTTTAATCAGTGATTACACCCTTATAGTATCATAATTTTCTTTATCTTTGGTCTCCTTATATCGATTTTTTATATTACCAACTTAGATCCATCTTAACCCCGGATCTATCAAGCGCCGAGAGGGATCAAATCTCTCAAGGTGCAAACCTCTTTTTTTAGTGCAAAACTTGAGGAAAAGTTTGCACCTCAAAAGATTTAATCCCTCTTGCTACTTGATAGATCCGGGGTTAAGATGGATCTAGGCTGGTTATATAATATCTATATTTTCATGTAAGTGTCTCTTTCTTATTCCCTCTCTCTATCTCACCCCCCAAACATACACACTCTCTCTCCATGTCTATGTATCTCTCCCTCCTTCTTCCTTTCCCTCTCTCTCTCTTCCCCTTCTCTCTATGTCTTCCCCTTCTCTCCCTCTCTCTCACCCTCTCTCTCTCCCCTTCTCTCTCTCTTCCTTTCCTCACTCCTCTCTCCCTTACTTTCTCTCCATATCTCCCTGTCACTCTCTCTTTCTCTTCACCTTTCTCCCTCTATGTATTTCTTCTTCCCTCCCTCTCTCTCCCCCTCCAACTCCATCTCTCTCTCTCCCTCTATCTCCGCCGCCCCCGCCCCCGCCCCCCTCTATCTCCCCCGCCCCCATCACTCTCTCTCTCTCTCTTCCCTCCAGCTTTGTCACTACCTCCCTCCATGTCACATTCTCTCTCTCCACTCCATCTTTGTGTCTCCCTCTTTATCTCTTCCCCTTCTCTTCCTATCTCTCTCCTCTTCTCCACCCTCTTCCCTCCTCTCCTCTCCTCTCCCCCTCTCTCCATCTCTCTCGCTTTACCATCTAACTCTATTGCTATCTCCCCCCACTCTCTCCCCCCTCTCTCTTAAATTTGATCCCATTGTATTTTGTTTAAGAAAGTATAGAGATTTAAAAAACTCAATTGGTTGTAAAATACTAAACCTATATTTTGGATCAATCATGTCAAAGAAAGCACAATAATGAAAAACTAAAAAGAATTGTGCATTATCTTTCCTCTATTACTGTTAGTCACTTTGTTTTCTCTCGTCATCTGGATCCTTAGTTAAGGGATCTATATTGGTTCTTAATAATATTGATGAGTGTTTGAAGATTTTTGTTGTATTATACACCGATAATTTCACATGGAAATGCCAGGAGTTAAAAAAATTTATACAAGTTACCCACAAGTAACTATCCAAATCACTATTAAATATTCCTTACTCGTCATTATATAGAAGGTTCACCAGTTCATAGTGTAACCTTAGAATAAGAATAGTAAGTTGTTTAACCATTAACAACCTCTATTGGAGTACATTAACATAAAATTGTATGATGTAACCTTCCATTCATTTCATTACTCATGTAGTCATCACATACTTGACATTATGAATAAGAATAGTAAGTTGTTTAACCATTAACAACCTCTATTGTAGTGCATTAACATAAAATTGTATGATGTAACCTTCCATTCATTTCATTACTCATGTAGTCATCACATTATGAACATCACAACAAGAAAGAAATCAACATCATCAATTTGACACAATAATCAATCACATCATTGAACACCAATATACCTTGGAAACCCCGTAGGGTGAAAACCAACAACGTTTAATTTATTATTAAACACTCCTGAGGGTGTTCAACCCTCACTCAATGGCTTATAAGGGAGACCATCCCTTAACCATTGTTATAAATCTTACAAAGAAATATACAAATATCTAGCTTAAATCCATTACAATAAATAAGATAGCATTTACCCACTAATCTTCATATCTTCATATCTTGGCGGCATGGATGTACCTACAATGGACCATCATACATTGGATCATCCTGCAGCTCACACTCATCTGCATGAACCATAATCATTTACCTACAATGGACCATCGTACATTGGATCATCCCAAGTCACCTTCATTCCCTGCTAATGTTCCCTTCAACATTCACATGGATGTCAAGATTCATAAAATATTAATCAACCATTTCATAAATCTATGCTAAAGAAGCTTCTCCATATACTCATGTATATTCATGACTTGAAAGTAAAATACCTTGACATTCTCCCTTTAAGAACACATACTACATATGTGCTAGTAATAATTCATCACATTAACTAATGTTTCCCTCGCATAAGCACACATTCCTGCAAGACAATAGCTACATCTCCCAAGTTTTTCTTTAAAAGAAACTGATACATCAGTTACGATATTCATGCATGCGGTTTACATAAATTTAATCAAAATAACTAACCCTTAAGCTATTACTTTTGGACCATGTAAATAAATCTAACACAACAAATGTTGTTACTATGCATACAAATGCATATAGTTTCCAAAAGAATCCTCCCAATGAAATTCTTTAACACAATCAAGCATGAAAACACACTTTTTCCTTTTCGAGGGAATTTTAGCATAATAAGGCATGCATAACACGTTTCTTCATAAAACTTAGGTAATAAAACATACAAATACATGTATTCTTTTCCAAATATTATTCAAACATTACCCATATATATTCCAAGGAAACCAACACATTAATATGGATTGTTGTGCATGTAATTCATCTTCCTTTCCAAAGAATATTTTCCAATGTAGTCTAGCACAACATGCTATCATTTCTCACATACTAATATGTATGATTTCCAATGAAAGATAATACAAATCTTGCATGCATATACATGTTCTTATTCCAAAAGACATCTAACATAATGGTTATGATAGCATAAAGTACTCACATATAATTCTTCCTAAATAACATTATAACTTTGCACAACATATTGCCTTCTTTAGAATTCTACCATCATTTATTTATTATTTTCATGTAATCAAATACTTACCTCTTCTTCATAAAGAAGGAAATATAACCTAATTTCTTTGTCTTTCTACAGGTAGTTCCTCATGCTTCCTTTTTAAGAAATTATCATAGATAACCTTCTTTTATACACAAAACTAGGAAACCATAAGAAGGTTAACTTAACCTTTTATACACCTAAGTCAAGAACTAGCCATGCAATATTTTCAAGAAGTTACCCTTTTCAAAAAAGTACCATAATTAACCCTTATTTTGTGCATAAGCACTAGGAAGGCCTTTTTTTAAAATAATAACTAAGTTAAACCTTTTATGCAGTAAAACATGCAATTAAGTCAAATTGTCTTATCTTTCACAATGGACTTATCTTTCACGCACAAGATAAAGAGATTCTTTCCAAAGAAGATCTTGTTACTTATGTTATCTTTGTGTATAATTTTTAGAAAGTAACTCCACAATTACACATTTCACCTTAAAAAGGGAAATCCCACTTCTTATATCTTCCCATGAAGATATCTTCTCATATATTTATTTCATTTTGATATGAGAATAAATTGGAAAATAAGTCACGTAAATAATCAATGGTGAATTTGTTTCAGTCACATCCCAATAAACTAATGAAATACCATTTTCTTTCATATATATAACTCATCCTAAAAAATTGAGCGAAATAATTATTACTCTTTACTATTTTCCCATAATCCAAGGAAAATATATATGATATATATATTTTTTCATATATATGCACTTCTTTCCAAGAAAATGGATTCATTAATAACCATGAATTTGTTTCAGTCACATCCCAATAAACTAATGAAATACCATTTTCTTTCATATATATAACTCATCCTAAAAAATTGAGCGAAATAATTATTACTCTTTACTATTTTCCCATAATTCAAGGAAAATATATATGATATATATATTTTTTCATATATATGCACTTCTTTCCAAGAAAATAGATTCATTAATAACCATGCAAATCCATACATTTTTTTCTCAAGATAAAACGTAATGGATGCTTACCTCTGAAGAACGCTCTTAATAAGAACTTCTATTATGCCATAATACTGCATAGCAACTCCCACCACTGTCATAGTTGTATCAACAAAGGTGGCCATGATGTGGGATCGATACCTCCAAAGGATCAACGCATCCTCTTTACTCTTTTCATCAATGCACATTATTTTCCTGGAATGCAAATGCTCGTCCTTTTCTTTTAAACCCACTAGTCTCCCTTCCATTTTCACACTCCTCTCCATCCTCGTGAATGGAGAAAATAATAGTATATATTTTATAATGGAATACGTGTTACCATTTTCTTGATAGAGATCATAAGTTAGTTTCTAACTAAATCATAACTCTAAGGAACTTATGAATTAGTTTCTTGAAAACCAATCGATTCATAATTCATGGTAACTACATGATAATTAAAATAGTTCCGTAAAAATTGTGAATGCCAACGGTTTTACAAGGGTGTTACATTTGTAGTGAGAATCTTGAGTATGGTGTTATATCAAAATTTGTTCCACAATAGTCATTTTTGTATAAATTCAAAATCTTTATATATAAAAGTATTCTCATTTTTAATTTGATTAAAATGTTGATTTAATTTTCATGGGAATATTTTTAATAGTGATGAAGATAAAGGGTTTAGATATATCTCAAAAGTAATTATAACCTTTTACCTCTTATATTTAATACATAAAAAAAAATGTTATTAAATTAAATTAAAATAATATATTCTCAATGTAAAATAAGTTATGGTTTTTGGGCATGTGGTATTGACACATGGTATTGTAACAAAGCCTATTTACAAATCAATAATATACATGGTAAAATGGGGTGAATATCCATTGGTTAAGAATCTTGTCATATTGTTATAAACTAGCAATTGCCTATAAAGGTGCAAAAGTACACCCAAGGAATAGAAAATTTGGGGAGATCTTCTAACCACAAACATAGGCATTGTTGAATTCATGCACATAATGGTTGTCAAACTCTCCAATAAAATCGGTAATTAATATATAAATTATTAATTATTAAAGATCATATATGTTGTTGTAATTAAACTTTGGCTGAGTAAAATTAGTTACAATAAACATTATCACACTAAATCTCAACCACTTAAATTATAATTAATTTAGAAAATATCATTTTCCATATAGAAAAATAAAATCAGTCATTAAATTATTATAATGACAATTTAATAATTTGTTAATTTCACAATAATAATTTTTTTTTTAAATAACTAAATTTTCTTTTAAATTTATTAAAATTATATAATTAATCATCAATTTTACTCAACTCAATTAAAAAAAATAAAAGAGTCAAATAACTATTTAATTGTATTTCAGAAAACACTAAAAAGACTCATTTCCACATAGATATTTATTTTACATAAATATGGTTTTTAGCTTTGACCTTTTCATTTTAATAACTCATGTGGGTCAGTGTCATGTGTTTACTTGATCTTATAAAATTTAGTATGGGAGAGATGTTGTCACATCTTAACTCTCTAACTTCCAATCCCTCAGAGGGATCAAATCTGTTTTCAACAAGTTTGCATCTCAAGAGATTTGATATCTCTAGACTCTTGGTAGAACAAGCAGATGAATGAAAATGTGTTAATAATTTGGCTATTTAATACTTGAAATAGATAAATAGATGAAAAGTCATAAATTACTTTATAGTATATTTTGAATTATTTAAATTTTCATAAATAAATGTAAATTAATAAATTATTCTTCTATAAAATAATATAACATATTATTTTATAATTAAAATTATTATAAAAAATATATTCATATTGTAAGTGGAAAGAAGTGGTTACCTCTAAATTTTTTACTAAGAATCCATGAAATACTTTTAATTTTGATGGGTGAATCATTGGTATATCTTCTTAAAACGATTACCAAACCTATATAGTTTTGTTGCTTTATGCCAACGTTGCTCAAAATTTGTGAGTATGTCGTTTGTAGTTGGATCTTCTATTTTGAGTGTAAATCCTGTCATGGTATTACAATATTTTTTTTTTTTAAAAGTGAGTTTCAAGATCCTCGAACAAACGTTAGGAGTATCATAACGGCCATCACAAAGATCAAGCCCCCCAATAAATGTAGTTATTTTTCTATAGTTTATATTAGCTTGTGAGTCCACTATCACGTTTTTTTATGATGAGTATACAAGGTACCCATAACCTATTGTTTGAACCAACTCAATTTACTAGCATAACGCGGAGCTAGCACACATTAAACAGATAAAGCTTGATTTTTTTTTGTTTCCTCATCATGTGTTTGCATGACTCTTTTTGTTTTAAGAACCATGACTCTTTCGGTTTTAAGAAGCATATTGTGATGTGAAGTTTGATCATCCCACACTAATGAGCGGGTGAGCGTCGGGACAGGGTAAGCGGTTATCATGTAACCTCCCTCTTTCCTTTCCACCATCGGATTAACCCTGACAGATCTCAGCCACAGATTGCTTTCCCATTTTGCAAGGTACCCAACATATTGCCAAGTGGCAAGAGATCAAACATGTTCTAGAGAGTTTGATTATTAAAGTGTCAAATATAGAAAGTCACAAAGGTCGGACATAATTCCAGAAGGAGAGGAACATTGTTCCATGCGAAGAAACTATAATGCATTCCCATAGCCAAATTGAGTAAATACTTGTTACATAAACCTAGTTTGCAAACATAATGTTACTATGCCTGCCTGAGGGTAAGTCGCAACATGTTATTATATGTTTCGCATTAAAAATTAAAAAATATATATATATTCTTAATCCAATGAATAAGTAAAATAAGCAACTTACCATACTATAGCATAGTATAATTGACACGAGCCATAGCTAAACATAAAATTACTGGGGTGTGTTACAGAGAGTCCCCCAGTTTTAGATCTACTACTTTTGGAAGTGGCTTTGTGGGTTCCCTCACAAGCTTTGCTTTACTTTATGATATATAGACCATCCAATAATGTAAACCAAATGATGGGCTTCAAGTATAGCATGGCAGATATTTCCCCAGCATTTTCCATGTTCAAACACCTTTTTTTATTTCCAATTGAATCTTACGAAGTAAGACATCAATGACATGAGCATCCTGATAAACTAAAACCATCCCACCTTAAGTATTGAGAACCCCACCACCATCTTTGCACAAGGCTTCAGTTTCCATTAGACAGAACTAGATTGACCACCTCAACGCAAAATAAAGCTTAAGAGGCTTGCCATAGGATTAAGCATTGCAAACCAGTCGTGGACCTTGTCTCCAATCAAAACCTTCTAGATAGGGATCACCATAGTTCCTATGAGCTCAGCTCCAAAAACATTAGTGTCCTTAACAACGAACTCCACTTTCAATGCAAAATGACCTAGGTCAACATGAAAATGCTCATTCCAGTGAGGATCTTGGTTGTTGTTTATGACACGCGCAAAATTTTCCCCTCCAACTAAAATCAAAGCATAATTTTTTCATAAAATTCTACATATGCCATAATGCCAACAAACACTCCTTTGGACCTATCTCAAATGGTGTAAAATAAACCATTTGAACGTGCAACATGGCCTCATTCCATGAGAGAACAAGGACGAGGATTTGAACAAACGCAACATAACCCCAATAGCAATAGTCAATGGTATTAAACAACAATCGAATTTCATTCTAGCTTGGATTCAATAGACAAGGTTAAAGAGAGAATATTTAAGAAATAAGAGAATATGACCCTGTAAACTAAGTCTTTTCCCGCGTCACCTTCAGCATCTTAGAATGTAAGGTAAAATTTTCTCCGGTTTTCCTCCTCTAATTGAACCTTTAACTCGCAAAACCCCCTAACTCTATCCCTATCCATCAACAAAAACATTAGCACAACAACCAAAAGCAAAGATAAATCATAAAGGCCCACAAATTAGACGAAATATTGAATTTATGCACGCTTACAAGAAAACAAATGGGACACTCGTCAAGATCGATAATGGATTTCTAGCCTCCGGGATAACAAGGAGACAATTTGACATTAAGAATCACCTTCCTGAGCTTTTTGTGATCAACATCTCTATACGGTTAAAACCCTGTGACTTCGTATACCTCTCATCCACAAAATCACGCTTCTGGGTCAATTTGTTTCCCATAGCTTCAATATGACTCGCTTCCATTCCCTCCTAAGCCCTAGAATTACTGGCACAAACCTCTCCACTGCTCTTCTTTGCTTCCATGAACCCAAACAAACAGTAAAACACATGCAAGGACGATCGGAAAGCAGAAAATTGAAGATATAAAGACGCCAAAAATCTCAAACTAATAGAATTTCTTCCCAGCAAACCGCAATTTGAACCATGGGGATGGCATGCGAGCAACATACTGCAGTAGTTTTTTTGCTTAAATGTAATGGAAACTTCGTCCGAATGCAAAAAAAAATGGTGTCAATGGATAGCCTTAGCGACACGCAACCCGAATTCGGTGTTGATCCACACCCCTTACACTTTGTATTTCGTATTTTTTGCACGCAAACCTAAAGAATGTTTCCCGCATAAAAACTTTCGGAAGTTGAAGACACGGTATATAACCCCATCCCCTGGATTTTTTCAAAACGAACAGTAAAATCAAATGTACGTCAGCTAACGTGGAAAAGCAGACATATTGATGGTGAAAGAAAATAGGAATATTAAAGTTACCATCGGTCCAACGCTAAAATCTTGAGGTCCTTGCATTGCCACATGTCAGCTTTTATTTGGCGAGAATGATGAAAACACAACGCACGGATTGGATGGGATGAACAACGTTTGTCAAAGTCATCCAAGATAACACCTTCGGTGTAATAATAATAACTTGCATTGCCATGTGTCAGCTTTGATTTGGTGAGAACAACAAAAATACAACGCACGGATTGGTCGGGATGAACAACGTTCACCGAAGCCATCCCTTCAAAGATAACACCTTAAGTGTAAATATTTTGATTGTAAAATGAATTATGTTTTATGGGCATGTGGTATTGATAAGCCATAGTATTGGCCCATGGTATTATAACAAAGTCTATTCAAGTTTATAATATTAATGGCAAAGTGGTGGTGAATATCCATGGTTAAGAAATTTGTCATATTGTTATAAAATATTATGATTGTGAATAAGTTATGTTTTTTGGGCATGTGGTATTGATAAGTCATGGTATTGTAACAAAACCTGTTTACAAGTTAATAATATCCATGGTAAAGTGGGGTGAATATTGTTATAAAATATTTTCATTGTGAAATAAGTTATGTTTTTTTGGGCATGTAGTATTGATAAGCCATGGTATGTTAACAAAACAAATTTTCAAGATAATAATATCTATGGTAAAGTGGGGGTGAATATCCATGGTTAAGAATTTTTCATATTGTTAGTCAAGTCCCGCTAGCACAACCTGTTGAGGATGGGCCTCGTCGGCAAGGCGACCTAGGATCAAACCTCACGAGGGGTGGTTATTCCCTGTGCTAGGGGGAGGAGACATGCATAAACTCCAGTCAGTATAAGAGTTGGTACAGTCCAGGTCGGGTGCGATCCCTAGGTGACTTTGACGGCTTAGATGCCCCTAGGTCGCGGCTTCTTAGGCCACAGGTCAAGCCTGGAGGATCACAGACAACTTGACAAACAAACAAACAAAAATGTGTCATATTGTTATAAAATATTTTGATTGTGAAATAAGTTATGGTTTTTGGGCATGTTGTATTGATAAGCCATGGTATTGGCCTATGGTATTTTCAAAAAGTCTATTCACCAGTTAATAACAAAATCAAAATATAACAAATTGAATTTTATTATTTTTATTACTTTAACATTTTATTATTAATTGAGCCAATATTAAATGTTTACACTCATCTCCAATACTAGGGTTTATATTACTTTTATCTTTTTATTGATAGTTTTTAACTTTTTTATTATTAACTAAACCAACAATTAAATGTTTACACTCATCTTCAATATCATTTTTAACTTTTTATTATTTTTTGATTGAGTCGACATTTAAAAATATTTACATAGTTACATTACACCTACACATCTACTCTATACAAGTTTGTAGAGAGACTCTGGCTACAACCATTATAACCTAATTTAGAGAGACTCTTCACCCCATAATTTATTTATCTTCTAATTCTTCATCACCCAGTAATGTTTTTTTTCGTCTTTATGCCAATAAAACAAAGTAATGATTTTAATCTTTTATATTACTCTTAATTAAATCGTTATAATATCATAATTAATTTATCTTCTAATTCTTCCTCGTCCATAATTTAATTTTTTAAATTTATATATTACTCTCGATTAAGCCTTTATACTATTATAATTTTCTTTATTTTCTAATTTTTTATCACTTTTATAATTTTTCATAAATTTAAATATAATAATTCTTCCTCATCCATAATTTAATTTTTTAAATTTATATATTACTCTCGATTAAGCCTTTATACTATTATAATTTTCTTTATTTTCTAATTTTTTATCACTTTTATAATTTTTCATAAATTTAAATATAATAATATTTTTAATATCATGCAAAACCATCTTTAATAATTTTATAAATTTTTCATAAATTTAAATATAATAATATTTTTAATATCATGCAAAATAATCTTTTTCATATTACTCGAGATTAAGCCTTTATATTAATATAATTTTCATTATTTTCTATTTCTTTATCAATTTTGTAATTTTTTCATAAATTTAAATATAATAATATTTTTAATATCATGCAAAATAATCTTTTTCACTGATTTAGTTAATATTATTTAAAATTAACAACTTAAAATAGATATATAATATTGATTTATTATAATTTTTTATTGATTTTTTTTTAATAATTTTATTGGATAACAATTTATTTTGGTTATTAAAGAGTAGTTTTTATTGTTAGATCTAAGACTTTTGTGTTCCATAATGTAGATAAATCACATAATTAGGATTTGGTCGACTTTCGAACCAACTGATGTGGTTCATCCTAGAGAAAAGGTGAAGAAGAAAATCGATCTCATTGAATAAATAGTAAGGATGCATCATTGCCCGATGATAGGTGTTATTTAGTTAATTGGTTAGAGAATTTAAAAATTTTAATTATTTAAAAATAATAAATTGGTTAGAGAATTTAAAAGTTTTAATTATTTAAAATATTATTTAGAAGAGTCAACAAATAATATAATAATCTAGTAAATTGATTAAATTACAAAATTAATAATAATAAAGGGAATAATATTAAAATAAGGGAAAGGGGTAAATGAATAATATAGAATAATATAAAAAGGGAGGGGGAAGAATTATAAAAATGAGGAGAGAGAGAGGCAAAATAAATAACATCACACACACACACATATATATATATAAGAAACATAATAATAATAATAGAACAAGGGAAAAATTCTAAACAAGAGGAAATTGCATAAAAACATAAACCAGAGAAAAGGATACAAACAGAAGAGGAAAAATCAAAACAAAGGGATGAGGATAAAATTAGAGACAAAAGAAAACAACACCGGGGGCTGAATCACGGGCCTGAATCCAGCTCTTACTTAATTTCCACCCATCATCTTTGTTAAGATTTTTAGGATGTCTCTCAAATCGAGCTCTTACTTAATTTCCACCCATCATCTTTGTTGAGATTTTTAGGATGTCTCTCAATTTCAATAGCCTCTCTCAACTTTCTATGATGGAAGTGATCCATCCTGGCAATGACTTTGGAATCTTCAATGCAAATATGGTGACACGATTTCCCAGCATGTTTTGCAAGAGCAGATTGTGCTTAATGTTTGTAGCATGCTCATGGATTCTTTATCTAATAGATCAACCAGAAATTATTGATAACCAATAATCTATAACTATATGAGAATTGTCTCTTTAAAAGTAGTTGTATTGGATTACAATCCAATCCATCTTCAAATTTATAATAATTCAATACAGTTTGAAATTGAATTTTTTTTTTGATAATTTGTTAATAATCATTTTTTTTATTATCATAAAGTAATTATTATTGTTTTTATATTTAGTTGACAAGTTATGTTAGAATATATTATGTTGAAATGGTAAATTTAAATTATTGAATTTGTTTGAGACTGATTTTTGGATTAATGTATAGAATTGTTTTATGTCAATCTTTTGAAGCTACTAATGAGATTCATATTTAGGAACAATTCAATAGGTTTGAAAAGTCAACCAAAAAATAATTATATGTGATTAATATGAAGTAAGTTTCAAACAATCATTATGGATCACAAAAGTCTGAAATCAAATTTTTTTGAATTTGTTCTATTTGAATATCATAATTATTTTTGAATGTGTTTGAGTCTATATATACATATTAAAATGTAATTTAATAAGCAAAAAAATCATGACTTCAACCAATATATATATATATATATATATATATAATTTTTTGTGAAAAAAATCAAAATGCAAAACATTTAAATTTCAAAAGCTATATTTTCATATTTAATGGAAAAGTCAAAATGTAGAACATTTAATTCTATCATTTTATAGGTTGTTATTATTTTTCATTCCAAAAGACTTATAATGAGATCTTCCTTTATTTCTCAAATAATTAACCAAGATTATCTCTAACACCTTGATGTTGAGAACTTTGATTTACCTGTTTATTACTTCTTACTTTGCATAACTGGGTAATTTATAATTTGGTGATAAAAGTATGGTAAGGAAACTTTGTATTAAGATAAATGTATGAAAAATCAAAATGAAAGAAATGATAGTAAATAAAAGAAAAAGGAAATTTAAAAAATGTATCTTTAATTCCCATGCAATTAGAATTAGTTATCAACTTTTTCTCTCTACTTAGATATGGACAAAATCCCCATCCCAATGGAAATTCGGGGATAACAAAAAATTTGGAGGACATGGAAAGAGAGGGAAAATTGGAACTTGTCACAGTTCTTGGTGACAAACTAGAATATTGCTTGAATGAGGTGTTCCTGAGCTGAACCTAAAGTTAGTGGGACCCTCAGACTAATTTGTGAGAGTACAGTATTGGATTGGACTGGTGCGGTCATGAGACCCACATACCGGTTACCTCAAATTGTATTTATTTCTCCAAACTGTCGGGTGAGTAAAAGGCTTGGGGGAGAGACCAGACGTAATTTCCAGTCTTAAGGTTGGGTGGCAAGACCAACCTTTTGACAAATATTTACAACACATTCGAAAATATAAGTATTGCTGCAAGTATTTAGTCCCTGATTTCTTTTTAAAAAAGGTTTTTGTGTTTTTATGGATTGCTGGAAAACATATAAGCAAGGAATAGAGGGTTATCGTGACTTTTCTTTAACATTTTGTACATAGCCTTTTAAAAAAATGAATTTGCAAAATAACTATATAGCCATATATTTGTTCAGAGAGACAGAGTGAGTACACACTGCTGAAAACGTAGCTTATACATAAGAATCTGACTTGAATGGGTAGAAGCTTGGAAAGGTTGATTCACCTCAACTTAAAAGAAACCCGGGACACGTGGTAGGTAATAGGATCTCGGTTAAGTGTTAACATTACAAGCGTAAAGCTTGCAAATGAAGTTCAGAATCAATCATATCATTAGTTAATCACATGAAGGACAATGGGTTGGTCCTGTTTCATCGAGGTCCTAGTCACTTTCGGTTGAGCAGGAAGGAAAATATAATAAAATTGGTTGAGAATTTAGTTATGATCTTCTTATAATAAAGGGTAATACATTTGAACATTCTGAGCAATAATTAAAATAATACATATCTATTATACCCGAGGAAGGGTATTATACCGAACCATAACAACAAAACCCTCATAAAGTTAAATACAAAGAATTTTAGACATGTAATGAAAGTTACAAGCTAGTGCGAATAAAAAGGGCTTATCTAGGAGTATGATCATATTCACAACAACCCAGAGGAATAATAAGAACCTTAATTACAAAATTCATTGAGAACAGTGGAGTTATCGACAAGCTTATCACAAAAACATATGCACTAGAATATGGAACAATAAGTAACACAAGTCCTTTCATTTTTTTCACAAAGAAAAAATTCGTAATTTTATTTATGAGAAAACAAAATTACATGTTGTATGAGCTGGTATATGTCCAAAGACATTCAAGTTGCCGCAATTAAAAAAACAAAAGAGATACAATTAGGATTTTCTCCTCTTCTTCTTTTCAACCTTACGCCAAGCACCAAGTGTTGGCGTGGTCTCGATAAGGACAAGATGATTTTCCTCCACTTGTGCTCCATTATCCTTTTCAGAGTCTGATGTGTCTGATGTATGTGTTCTTTTATATCCCCCACTGTCTAGTGCTCCAGGTACCATATCCTGCTGAGTCTTTGTGGTGGTGTCGTTAGGATCTTGCATTTCCTGTTCTTGTGTGCCCAAGGAGGTATATGTTTGTTGATTCTCATGTGGTGATGGTTCCACCTCTTCTTCCTGTAGATCGGGCCCTTCAGAGGGAAATTGCCAACCTTTAGCAGCTTTGCCTGTTTTCTTCTTTTTTCTGTTGTCCCTTTTGGCTGTCGGGCATGAGTTTTGGAGGTGTCCTGTGCACCTACATATCCGGCATCTGAAAGCTATGTTCTCATAATCTAAATGTTGTGTCCATCTCTGTTGTTTTTTATTCAGCATAATGGACTCTGGGAGTCCTTTGCTCAAATCAACCTCCACACAGATTCGTGCGAAGGTGAATATGCGCTTCTCTAGGCATTGTGTATCTGTTTTAATGTAACTACCAAGGGTGTTTCCAATGCAGCCAAGAACATTTTCATTCCAAAAATGTAGCGGGAGATTGTAGAGCCTAACCCAGACCGGCATTTTGGTCACCTCCATGGTGTTGGCATCGAAATTAGGGAACCATGGTGTAATGAAGAGTCCCTTGGAGCCCCAGAACCATGGTCCCTGACTGATAATGGCATATCTGACCTCAGTGGATGAAAATTTGACAATGAAGAATCCCTTAGAACATAGGTGTATTTCACATTCCATGGTCCAGTTTGTAAAGATCCAATGGAACAACTCCATTGGTTTGGGCCAGAAGCAGTTGAATCTTCTTATAAGTGCTTGGGATTCGTAGGCTGTTCTGTGCATATCAATTTCAAGACTGTCAATATTTATTTCTGGCACGCTGTCCTGTAGTTCTACAATGTATGGCTTGGGGGAGCTTTCTGTAGGGGCAACAGGTACTATGGAATTGTTTTTGTCCCCCTGTAAAACATTCCTGTATGAACCTTTTGTGTTTACCGTTTTGGATGCACCAACTCCCATGGATGATCCATGAGCTCTGTTCTGACCCATCATTCCACCCCTCAGTCTAAGGTTGAGGCAGATTGAAGACCTAGTTACAATGGCGTAGTCCTTGAGAGTACAATGGTCAGCTAAAGCTTTCCCCCCAAAAATCAGTGACTGTGAATGAAATGGGTACCTCGCAATAGATTGGATTTCTTCCTTCAGATGTAGTATAGTGTCTGTTGCTCGAATCCATAGAATAATGCTATTACCTACAGGAGGCTTAATGAAAACTTGATATGGTTTCGAACCTACCTATGAGTCGATGTTGCAGATATGCTGCCTGCATCTTTTGTCAATATGCACATCATTCATGGCGTGGGCCTGTGCCTGGCTTGGAAAGTCCGAGGATTGCCGTAGAGTTTGTTTATAGTCGGTAAGCCCATTATCTGCGGCAATGGAGTAGATAGCAGGCCCTAGCAGTATATGTTTTGTCTGTAGCTGTGGTGGCCACAATGCAGTTAACCCAAAACGGAGGTGACTCGAAGCCCAATAGCAACCAACCAACGAGGCCCAGGGCGTGGATGAGAAGGCCGACCAGCAAATATAGACTGATGTCCCAGCGTGAGCATCCTGCAAGAAAAATAGAGTATTGCGCCCATTGTTAGATCTGCAGGGTATGCGTGAATCAGTCTCAGCCGGATAAAAATACCTCCCAATCGCGAATGGTTCCCCATCCCCAACAAAGTCACAAGGAGCAGCAAGTGTAACACAGTGGCCCGGTCCATGGTAGCGCTGCCAAAGCATCGATCTCCAGCCAGCGGCAGCGGCGATGGAGGACTGTAACCCTAGTTCAGAAGAAAATTTGCCCACGCGCGCCATTCTCCACAGGTCCTTTCATTATAACTAAATAGTCAACCATTAATTTACGATGCATGGACTGGGGTTTGATCTTTTAAAAATAAAACATTACTATGTATACCACCCTCATATTTGGAACAATAAACTTAATTTTTCCATTGTAACAGAAAGATAAAATGATGTAACGCGTCATCTACTTGAGGGCTTCCTGTAAGGAATGCCTAACTCGAGAAACCCATAACTCATATGAAAATAAAAACCTGGTAATAGAGCTACAACTCTATCTTATTTTTTAGATGTCGTCAATGGTGTGATGTGAAGGTGGTGTAGAGTGGCACGACCCTATTCAACAATCAGAATGGGTTAGTGAAGACCCAGAATGAAACACAAATACCAAATTCTCAAAATAATTCGTGGAACATGAGCAACATGTTGCATGTGTGAGAGTAATGTTGCAAGTAGTCCCTATGCCAAACCCTGTAAATAATCCATGCGTTGAGTGTAGGGTAACCTGCAACCAAACACTGAAACCTCAGATATTATAAGACGTGAAACCCAGGTAAAGGAAGGGCATGTATAGAACCTTCAATTCAGATAGCTCACCAAAAAATAGGGAAATATAGTCAAACCCTTGTCGACAATCTGGGAATGAAGCCTGTCACCACTGTTATTAATCAATTCCATGATGTTGCTTGCTCCAATGAGGAGACAAAATTTGGCACTAAGGTTTACCTGTGTACATAAAATGCAACAAATTATGAGGAGAGAATCATCAAGGAAACCTAGCAATAATTTCATCAGCGGAAAGGGGTTACAATTACCTTGTTGGTGAAGAGGCAGATGTGTTCTTATTCGCAGCGGAAGCTGGAATGGAGTAGGTTGCATAGCTTGATTCTGCACATGCGACGAAGCAAATGGAGAGACTGATCGATGGAAAATGTAGGGTTAGTTACCCTAACCATATCCAGATGAATGGTGATCGTTGGATCAATTACCTCCCATCCCACGATCGAGATGCATCCACCTTCCAATGGTCTCATTACCAACATCTACTAGTGGAAATATCCTTCGATAATGTTCTAAGCCTTTCTTATTATTCCGCTTTGGATAAGGCTTGTGAATTATGTTTAAAATCTACACTGCACTATAATATAAATATGTATAATGTTAACTTATGCCCCACTCTTTGTACATGAAATACTTAATAGATGACAACATTAAACGAATGAACGAAAATCCCATTGTTATCATAAATCAAGTGTACTAACAATATTTTTTTTTTTTTGGATTTTAACTTTGGAGTTATATATTTATACATGTTAAAAGTTGTATCAAAACACGGTTTCAATATTATAACCTGATTGGGCAATTGCAGTGATGATGGGTGTGTTGATGTGCACAGAGAGAGAGAGAGAGAGCAGGTAAAATAGATCATGACGAGGAGAGGATTTGGAGGTTAGTTTCCACCAAGACCAACGATATAATCAAGTTCTATACCAAATCCTAAGAAAATCCAGAAATGTGGGTGTAGTTGGGCACAAAACAAAGGAACCAAACAAGTATGTTGCTTTAAATTGTCCAACAATTGTAGGCCAAAATGGTTCGGCCAAGAACAAATAATGAAATATTAATGTGTGAACAAGATAGGATATTAAAGAGTCTCTCAAATAGACAGAACCATCGAACCTCTCCACCTAGTCTTGACCACAGAACCAGAGATAATGAAGAACATCAACACAGAAGTGAGGATACTCCATAAGGAAGTCACACTCAGAGGATTGGTGGAAATAGAGTTAGCAATGAAGAGGAATCAGGAAATATCTATTATCAAAGGAGAATGAAGAAACAAAAGTTGGAACTGCAAGGGGAATTTAGAAAGATCAAACCCCCAACATTTGATGGTGAAGCGAAAGAAGCTGTGGAATCCTGGATCATTAATATGAACAAATACTTCCAAATTTATGAATATGACAATAATCTCAAGGCCAGATTGGTTATCTATCAAATTCAAGGGAAAACCACCTTATGGTGGGAGGAGGTAAATACATTGCAAGGGATAGAGGAGCAAGATGTAACAAATATCTCATAGGATGATTCTATGAAGAAAAAGCTAAAGAGTTTCATGACTTAAAATCGGGGCAACTAACTATGAATGCATTTGTGACAAAGTTTACGCCCATGCTGAAATATCTTCCATATATACGAGAGGGAAAAGCTAAAGTACAACATTTTATGAGCAGTTTGACTTTATTTATGAAGGAAAAAATAGAATTCAACAATCCCAAGATCATGGATGAAAAAATTCAGAAGGCTCGAATGTGCTATCGACAGATGAAGAAGAAAGGGGATAGTGATAACGGTTGGCCCTAGAAGAAAGGGAAGAAGAAATATCATAATTTCAGGGGCACTAAGTTTTCAAATTTTAAAAATACGCAAAAAAGTAAGCCAAACAAACAACTTGGAAGAAATCAACAAAAACCTAGATAGCAAGCATAAACTAAGCTTATAGAAGCATCCAACAAGTTGGAGCCCATCCAAGTGTAGAAGCCCCCCTTACAAAGTTGGGGTTGTGGAGAACCCTATTATTATAAGAATTCCCCCCATCATACCAATACTGAGCAGACTGCTAAATGTGCAGGAAGTATCTACAGTTGGGGAGGTGGCAAGATGTGTGCCTAGGATCAACACTGCGTTGAAAGACCATCAAGTAGATTATCAAATTACTATGATATAGCTAGAAGGTAAGTTAATTAATAAATATATGTCTATTTTAGTAGATTTTGGTGCAATTTTTAGTTATGTCAGCCCCAAAGTAGTGGAAAAATGTTGTTTGTAAACTTATAAATTTAGAAACCCCTGGATGGTAAAACTAGCTACAAGAACTAAGAGAAGGGTAAATGTTAAGGTACCAAATTGCTCCATTTAGATAGGGAGTTAGAAAATCAAGGTTGATTTGAATGTCTTTCCTTTAGGTTCAGATGACCTACTGATTAAGATGGATTGGTTGGAAGGGCATTGGTCCATAGTAAATTGTAAAGAAAATTCCATTATTTACCTCGTTGAAAATGGTCCCCGACAAGAGATCCAAGGAGTTATAAAACCCATGAGGTTATGTACCATTACTGCCTCTCAAGTAGGCAAATGAATTATAAAAGGCTACATGATTTATGTTGTTCAATTTGGGTATTCTACTTCTAAATACAAGACCACCACCATGGGAAACATACGAGAAATTCAAGATTTTGTAGATGTGTTTCCTGAAGATATACCAAGGCCGCCTCCAAAACGATACATTGATTTTACGATTGAATTAATCCCTAGAGAAACACCAGTATCCAAATCTCCTTACCACATTAGTGTACCTGAGTTAACTGAGCTTAAGATGTAATTACATGAATTGTTCAATAAAGGATATAGTCATCCTAGTGTATCACCTTGGGGAGCACTAGTATTATTTGTAAGAAAGAAGGAAAACATAGTGAGATTGTGCATTGATTATACACAGCTTAATAAATTAACCATAAAGAATAAGTACCCCCTGCCATGAATTGACGATCTTTTTGATCAGGTCAAGGGTGTAGCAGTCTTTTCTAAGATTGACTTACGGTCGGGATACCACCAAATTCAGGTAAAGGAAGAAGATATTTGTAAGATGATCTTTAGGAATTGTTATGGTCATTACGAGTTTGTAGTCTTACCTTCTGGGCTGACTAACGCACTAGGGACATTCATGAGTTTGATGCATGGCATCTTTCATCCTTTTTTGGATAAGTTTGTTCTGATATTTATAGATGAATACTAATTTATTCTAAAACTTTAGAAGAACATAAGGAGCACTTGCATACGATGCTTCAAGTATTAGAAGACCATCAATTGTGTGCAAAATTTAGTAAATGTGAATTTTATAAAAGTCTTATTAAGTACTTGGAGCATGTCATTTCAGCCAAGGGAATAGTTGTTGACCCCGAAAATATCAGAACCATTATGGAGTGGCCTATGCCAAAAAATGTAGCTGATATACAATATTTTATGGGTATAGCGGGGTATTACCACCATTTTATTGAGGGATTCTCTTAGATCACGTATCCCATCACCTCTTTGCAAAAGAAGGGGAAAGTTTCTAAGTGGATTAGTGAACATTAGCAAAGTTTTGAACAATTAAAGCACATATTAACTATTGCCCCTGTACTAAATATTGTTGAACCAAATAAGGAATTTTTGGTTTGCATAGATGCGTGTCAAGAATGGGTGGGGGCAGTACTAATGCAAGATGGGAAGGTGATAACATATGATTCATGAAAGCTGAGGAATCGTGATCATATATATTTTGCATATGATTTTTAATTAACCCTCGTAGTCCATGTGCTAAAAGTATGGAGGCACTACCTGCTAGGAAAAATATTTCTGATAATGACAAATCATAATAGCATGACAAGTTATTTCAAGCAACCAAATTTAAATGCCCATCAAGCAAGGTGGAATGCATTTCTTATTGAATTTGAATTTGACATCAAACATTTAAATGGAAAGGAGAATCGTGTTGCATATGTAATAAGAAAAAGAATACATTGTGTTTATGAACTGCATTATAATCAAATAGAATTTATTTTTTCTGGAGAAAATTAAAGAAACTTCCTAGAGAGATGTCGAATAGAATTTTTTATGGAAGCAATCTCATCAAGCTAACAACCAGGAAAAAAAATCAGACTTCATTATAACTAAGGACCAATTATTTACTTTTAGGAAAATAATATATGTACCCAACCAAATTTTAGTTAGGAAACTTATTTTGGACGAATTTCATAGGAGTCCTTACACTATTCATCCTGAATACTAGAAAATGTTTTCATAAATTAAAAAATATTGTTTTTGGCCAGGGGTGCATAGGGATATTTCAGAATATTTGACAATATTTTTAGAATGCCAACAAGTGAAAGTTAAACATCTACATCATGTTTCCCTTCTTCAACCAATACCTATACCTGAATGGAATTGGGAATTCATTACACTTGACTTTATCACCGGATTACCTAGATCTAAAAGGCATAATGATTCAATCATGGTAATCATGGATAAACTCATTAAAGCAACTCATTTCATTCTAGTACAATCCACTATCAAGGTAGTAACTCAAATTGTTGATATTTTCATGAAAGAAGTATTTTGATTGCATGGTATTCCTAAGATAGTTATATTAGATAGAGATGTAAAATTCACCTCTGCATTTTGGAGAGCCCATTTTATGAGACTGGGAACTCAATTTTAGTTCAACACTGCATACCATCTGCAAACTGATGGGTAGACTGAACGTGTGAATCAAGTACTGGAGGATATGCTATAGATGTGTGTTATGCACCAACCCAGTAAGTGGTAAGAATATTTGCATTTGGTATAATTTTCATATAATAATGGATATCGTGAGTCTCTAAAGATGAGGCCTTTCAAAGTGTTATACAGGAGAATATGTAGAACACCTGCGAATTGGAATAGTCCTAAAAATATATTAATGTTAGGGCCATAAATGTTGGAGGAAATGGAACAAATAGTAAAGAGAGTATGACATAACTTAAAGGATGCCCAAGACAAGTAGAAAGCTTATGCTGATTAGAAAAGAATTTTTTGGGAGTTTGAGGTGGGAGATCATATATGTGTGAATCAAGCCTAAGAAAAGCACTTTGAGGTGGACTAGTTGTGCAAATATTGCCCCTCACTTTTGTGGTCCTTTCTAGTTATTAGAAAGAATTGAACCAGTGGCTTATTGGCTAGCCTTACCCAGTCATATAAAATTTCATAATGCCTTTCATGTCTCATTGTTAAAGTGATATGTGTATGACCCTAGACATGTGATTTACTAGAAAGGTGTTCAGGTAACACTTTAAAGATTTACTTTGATATTGATATGATGGTTTCCATGCATTAATTTTGGTATGGTTGTTGTAATAGGTCAAACCGGATGGGAAGTTCTTGGTAGAGCCTTAGCGCATCCTCGAACATAGAGAAATAACACTACGGAGGTGAGCCATCACCCGGGTTAAAGTGAAATGGAAGCACTTCAGCCCAGAAGAGGCCACTTGGGAGGACGAGGAATTCATATAGAAGGCATATCTAGAATTATTCCAAAAGATTGGATTAAAAACTGAGGACGATGTTTTGCACGAGAGGGGGAAGATGTAACACCCTGATGTTTTGAATATTTGTTTTACCGGTTAATTACTTCTTACTTCGCAACTCGTTAATTTATAATTTGGTGATAAAGGTATGATAGGTATACTTTGCATTAAGATAAATGTATGAAAAATCAAAACAAAGAAAATGATATTATGATTTGGAAGGCCATGGTTGTGAACCAAGAATAGTAAATAAAAGAAAAAGGAAATATTAAAATGTATCTTTATTTCCAAGACAGATAGAATCAGTTACCAATTTTTTCTCTCTTCCTAGAGATGGACAAAAACCCCATCTCAGTGGAAATTTAGGGATAACAGAAAAGCTGGAGGATATGGAGAGAAAGGGAAAAATGGAACTTGACATAGTTCTTGGTGACAAAGAAAAATACCGCTTGAATGAAGTGTTCCTGAGCTGAACCTTGAGTCAATGGAACCCTTAGACTGATTCGTGAGAGTACAGTACTGGACTACACTGGTGCAGTCTTGAGGCCCAAATATAGGTTACCTCAAGTTGGATTTATTTCTCCAAATTGTCGGGTGACAAAAAGGCTCGGGTAGTGGGGGGGAGACCAGATGTAATTGCTAGTATCGAGGTTGGGTGGCGAGACCTACTTGTTGACAAATATTTACAACACATTTGAAAAGATAAGTATCTCTACAAGTCTTCAATCCTTGTTTTCTTTTAAAAAAAGGTTTTTGTGTTTTTATGTATTGTTGGAAAATAGATAAGTAAGGAATAAAGGGTTTTCATGACGTTTTTTTTAACATTCTATACATATTCTTTAAAAAAAAAATCCAGAATAAGTAAATAGTAATATCTCTATTCAAAAACATAGAGTGAGCATACACTGTTGAAAATGTAGCTTATACATAAAAAAATGACTTGAATGGGTAGAAGCCTGGAAAAGTCCATTCACCTCAACTTAAAAGACATCAGGGACACATAGTAGGTAACATGATCCTAGTTAAGCCTTAAGGTTACAAGCGTAAAGCTTGCACATGCAATTCAGAATCAATCATATCATTAGTTAATCACCTGAAGGACAATGAGCAGGTCCTGGTTCATCCAAGTCCTAGTTACTGTCGGGTGAGCAGGAAGGAAAATGTAAGAAAATTGGGATGAGAATTTAGTTATGGTCTGCTTATAATAAAGAGTAATACAATTGAACATTCTGAATAATAATCAAAATCATACATATGTATTATACCCGAGGAAGGGTATTCAACTGAACCATAACAACAAAACCCTCATAAAATTAAATACACAGAAGTTTAGACATGCAATGACAGTTGCAAGCTAGTGTGAATAAAAAGGGCTTATTTATTGGTATCATATTCACAACAACCTAGCGAAATAATAAGAACCTTAATTACATAATTCATTGAGAACAATGGATTTATTGAAAGGCTTATCATCAAACATATGAAGTAGAATGCGAAACAATAAGTGACACCTTTCATTATAACTAAAAACAAACTAAGTCAAATACAAGCCGAAAGAGTCGGTCATTAATTTACGGTGCATGGACCCAGGTTCAGTCTTTTAAAAATAAAACATTATTGTTTATACAACCCCCATCTTTGGAACAATAAATTTTTTTTTTTTTTGTTACAACAAAAAGATAAAAAATGGTGCAAAGCCTCATCTAATCGAGGGCTTCCTATAAGGAATACCTAACTGGAGAAACCCAAAACTCATACTAAAATGAAAACCTGGTAATAGAGCTACAGATATGCCTTATTTTGTAGATGAAATCAATGGCGTGACGCGAGGGTGGTGTAGAGCAGCACAACCCTGGTCAACAACCAGAATGGGTTAGTGAAGATGCAGAAAGAAACACAAAGACCAAATTCTCAAAATCATCCGTGGAACATGAGTGGCGTGTTACCTATGCGAGAGTAATGTTGCAGGTAGTCCCTCTGTGAAACCCTGTAAATAATCCAACAATGAGATTAGGGTAACCTGCAACCAAATGTTGAAACCTTAGATAATATAAGATGTGAAACCCAGGTAAAGGAAGGGCATGTATAGAAGCTTCAATTCAGATAGCTCACTAGAAAATAGGGAAAAATAGTCAAACCCTTGTCGGAAATATGGGAATGAAGCCTATCACCACCGTTATTAATCAATTCCACGAGTTCTGCTTGGTCCAGTGAGGAGACAGAACTCAGCACTGAGGTTTACCTGTGTACATAAAACCGAAACAAATTAATAGGAGAGAATCATCAAGGAAACCTAGCAATAAGTTCACCAGTGGAAAGGGGATAGTAATTACCTTGTCGGTGAAGAGGCAAATGTGTTCTTGACCACGATAGAAGCTCGAATGGAGTAGGTTTCAGAGCTTGAATCTACACAGGCGAGATAGCAAATGGAGAGATTGATCAATGGACACGGTAGGGTGAGTTACACTAACCATCTCCAGACGAACGAAGATCGTTGGATCGATTACCTCCCATCCCACGACGAAGATGCATCCATCTGCCGATCCTCTCATTACTAGAATCTACAAGTGGCAACCTCCTTCGAGAATGTGCTAAGCCTTTTTGGTTATCCGACTTTAGATAAAGCCTGTGATTAATGTTTGAAATATACACCACACCATAATATAAATATGCACAATGTTAATCTATACCCCACTCTTTGTACACAAAATACTTAATAGATGGCTTAATATTTAATGAATAAACAAAAAAAACCATTGTTATATATATATATATATATATATATATATATATATATATTTTTTTTTTTTTTTTTAATTTTTTAACAATATGTCAATTTAAATTAAAACAATTTTATATTGATAATGTAACATCTAAAAATATAGAACTCCAATAATATATATATATATAATATTTGATTTTAATTTTGGAGTTCTATATTTTTAGATGTTACATTATCAATATAAAATTGTTTTAATTTAAATTGACATATTGTTAAAAAATTATAAAATCACTTTTCAAACATTTGATTGGAGTTTAGTATTAGCCATTCCGCAATACAATGCAATGTGTATTTGAAGCATCTAACAACTTATGGAAAATGTGTTGTAAGTAGTGTTAATGGGAAAAGTTGTTTTCAATCTATTTGTCATTTCAATTTTAATATTACTGTGATGATTTCAATTTTAATATTATTGCCATGATTTAATATATAATTTTTATTTATCCGAGAATTTTAATACTTCTTATTATTTACACTAAATTGGAAATTATTTTTAGGTTTTTTTTAAATAAATAATTACTAACAATAATAATTTTTATATAAAATTAATTAAATCAATTAAGTTGGCTCTTTTTATATTCGTTTGCTCTATTTATTCATGATCTTATTCTTCTTTCAATTTTTCATCATTCAACCATTGATCCTGAAAATAGATCTATTAAAATTCGAAACATCAATATGATTCTTTTTACACTAGATAATCCGAAAATCTTACCAATGATAACCAAAAAAAATTAAAAATTAAAAATAAAAATAAATAAATAATCTAACACCTCCTAAATATTTGACTTTAATACTAACAAACCACCTTAAAAAATATTTGAATTGCAAAACAATTGTTTGGACTGTTATGACAAGTACTCGTAAGAGGATGGTCCTTAAAATAATGGAAAGTTAATTTCCTCAAGCATTGCATCGTCTTCAAATGAGCTTCACTTTCGAAGTATCTCTTAATTTTTTATGTGCGGTGTGAGGCCTTGACGGAGTGGAGAATTAACACTTTGGTTTCTTCAATGCAACGTTGTATGCCATTACTATTTCTACATTTGGCAAGTTTTATAGGTGAATTAGGTTTGCATTGAGATCAATAGGATTAGTGCTTTTTTTGGTATTTTTTTTGTATTATACTTAAGGTATTATGAATATTTATGCAAGCTTTCTAGGCGGATTAGGTTTGCAATGAGATCAATAGGATTAATTGTTTTTTTGGTATTTTTTTTATTACACTTAAGATATTATGAATATTTAGGTTTATTTATTAGGAAAATTAAAGATATTTACAAAGCAAAGTATAAATATCATATTTTCATTTTTCATTTTAAAATTAAATGTTTTATTTATTTATTTATTATTATTAAAATATAAATATATATTTTTATTTTTTACCATAAAAATGTATATCTAAGTTTATATTAATGGCATTTAGATTTAGTTAATTATATTGTTTATATTATTTATGTTTATTTATGCAAATTTACATTAAAACATTTATATTTGAATTTATGTTGAAATGTTTATAGTTAGATTTACAATATTATGTTATTCAATAAAAAAATTATATTATTTTTGTATTTATATACATTTTTGAGTATTAACTTTGTATGTTTGATATAAGTATTTTTCATAAATTTATAACTTTAACATATATTAATAATAATTTTGTCATAAATATGGTAACTTCAAAACATTTAATTAATTTTTTAAAAATTATGTTATTAAAATTACATGACAAGCAAGTGTAGTTAAACACAACCAAATGTAAATTTCATATTTTCAAATTTTCATTTGTAAATTTGATATCTAAAGACAACTATAGATATAAATTCCATATTTTCAATATTTAATTATAAATTTGAGACTTTGATACCTTAATTTTTATTATTATTACTGCATAAACTTATGCATAACTATTAGAAACAATATTTTTAGTATTATAAGCTTCAATTTTGTATTTATAGTTTTAATATTATAAACTTCAGTTTTGCAATTATTCTTTATTTTATAAAATTTTAATAAGCTTCACTTTTACATTTCAATAGCTTTAATGTATTCTAGTGCACATTGATAGTATATTATAACCTTAGGTTTTGCATTTATTTTTTTAAACCTTAATAAGCTTCACTTTTGCATTAGAAATAACTTCAATACAATCTCAAGCACAATGATAGTATTTTCAATGCATTTATAAAACATTCTAACCAAAAACGTTTATATTTTTAAAGCATCTAGTTATTGAGTGCAAAGGTTTTCATGGAAAACTAAAATGGTTACATCTAACTCTACATTTACATTTAAACATCAATTATTTAGGGCAAACGTTTACATTGAAAACTAAAATTTGAAGTAGCATGCAACTTGTTTCATAACCCTTCACAAGCATTTTTATACACACTGATGTTACTATTTAACCATTTCTATATTCGAATTTGTTTATCAGCGACTAAGCTGACACTCGTGTAAATTGTAATTGTTTTTAATGCTAAAATTTTTTATAATATTGTGGAATTAAATAAAATATTATTTATTTGTTTTTATTTTATTTGGGGTTAAAAGTCTATCATATTTTTTTATTTTTCTTTTCATTTTTTAAATAATTTTTATTTATGTATATAACTTTATTTTTTAAATTCATAAACGTATGTATCCCCATATAGATGATGATGGTGGGTAATAGCAACATGTGGTGGGAAGAAGATGTCTAGTCCCAGCGGGAATTAGGGCCAACTAACACCTAGTGTCAAAGATTACATTAATTCATGAAAGGTGTCTGCTTGTGGAGACAAACAATTCATGCAAGTTGGTGGAATTGGACGATGACAACCTTGACATCATTTTTGGAATCTATGCTTCTGTGATCCATCATATAATTTGTAAAAAATCTTTCGGTAATAATCACATGCAATGGAACATTGTCGACACGTTTCGAACCAACCTTGACATCAACTGAAAATTATGGTGGAATTCTAAAGGATTGGAGCACTCACATGGTTCATCAAACGGTTCGGAAGCAAATAATGTGGATTCCACTTGGATTTTGGGTCATTAGCACTCTTTGTCTCTATTTAGAATGCTTTTCGATCGACAAAATCTCACAAGTTCTCAAATCTATCATTATATTCATATTGTGAAGCCTTTGTGGTCTAGTAAATCTCTCTTTTCACGTGGTGATGAGTCCGAGCTAGATTTGGATTGTAGGAGAGAGTTTCTCCTTCCCTCAAGGCCTAGGTGGCTAGTTAGCTCTAGAATTCTCAAATTTAGGTCTCTCTTTAGCTTTGAGTTGGCTACGGGTTCGAGGAAGAAGGTGCATCACTCATGGTATTCCCTTTCATAGACCAGTCGTAATCCTTTTTACCTCGTTTTGGGAATCTTGTCTTAACTATGCTTTTTAGTTTTAACGTTATTATTCTTATTCTTGCATGGGGCTTCACTTTTCCTTACTTTGTTCCTATATTCTCTCATATTGTGAGCCCTTTCATTTTTTATGGTGGTTGTTTTCTTTGCTAATTGAGGTGACTTCCCTTATAAATTTGAGATTAGTTTCTTTCTTTAATGAGTAAACTTGGGTTGGTCGGGTTTATTCTCGAGCCAATTGAGATTTCCCTCTCTTTTTAACTTGGTTTCAGCTCTGCTATAATGAGTTCCTTATAAGATGTTATCTCTCTTGTGAAGTCACTCCTCCCCCTCAGAAGTTTTCTTTGGTTTCTTTTTGGTGTAACCACCCCTCCCACATTTACCCGAATTCACAAGCTTGCCAGTGTCAACATGAGACGAGTGTCACTATGACATGACCCGACCTCCAAGTTCCAGTTATGGAAGTGGGGTCGATAAATCAACAACTTTAATGGCATCCCACAAGGACTACAGATCACTTAAGAGCTGAGCAACCACCCCAAGTGATCAATCCCTGAGTTGGAACTAGTTTTCTCTGACCTAGCACCCAAACCACACACACAAGGCAAGAGTTCGGTTATAGGCCTTCAACCACACGCATAGGCTTGCTTCCATGCGATTATGGCCTAAATCCTTTATATCTGAGCATGCGGTCTCCGAATTTGTGCCACCTTTTCAAACCAACCTCTAGATCACTACCCATAATTTCCTATAACTTTCCAGAATGATAATTTACGTGATGACAATGCCAAGCATTCAAAATTGAAGCAAGGACTTAACCTATACTGTCTAATCCATAATATACATTTCCTCAAACATATGAAAAACATCTAAGTTATAGGTCACGAATGCATATATGATCATAAATTGATAGTCTTCATCTGAGAATTGTCAAGAAGGCTCTAAACCTTCTCTAGCTAGTTGCAATAGCACTTGTTAATCCATGCATTCATCAACTAATCAATAAATTATCAAAAAATGTCAAGAGCCATAGCTAGATTACATCATATAACCAACAAATAACCAACATATAAACCATGGCCAATCAACCATAATGTCAACATGATAACCAATACAAGTGCTCATAAATCATAATGGGAAAATAACTCTTATTAACATATGAAAATGCCAACCAATTCAAGGAATTCCACGTACCACCCGACCATATATTAGGTTGAACCAAATCTCTCTTTTAGCCAATCACCCCCACGCTATATTCTAAGCATGAATGTAGGATCTCATGGGATAACCAAAACAAAACAAAACCAGGGCCTTAAGAGGCAAAATTGCCTGAACTCTCATCCACAGTGATTCCACCTCTACGATATGGAAATCACTAACATCAACCAGATCAATCTCTACCCAAGTTGTCTAGGGCTCCAGGAACTAGTAACTCAACCTACAACCTTCCAAGGCTCCAGAGTATTTGTTCCAACCACGGCTCTAGGGACTAGTAACTCAACACACCAACGAATCTAGAGTGTTTGTCCCAACCAACAACTACAGGAACTAATAACTCAACCCAAATTGGTCTAGGGATTCTAGAGCATTTGTTCCAACCCGCAACTATAGGTAACATGAGCACTAATCAGAAAAACAACAAGTGGAAAAATATACAACACCATGGATATCCAGGAAATGGAGAGGTAAGGTTAAAACCACTATCAATCCAATAAAATCCCCATGCCAGTGACAATACATAACCAACAAATCACACGCATATATCATGCATCCATAAATCAACAAGGAAATCACACATGCAACTTGTTACTTGCAAATTAATCCAGTTGTAGTTGTTGATCCAATTGTTTCCTTGTGCTCCCTGCTTTCCTTTGCCTTTTTTCTCTAAATCCTAGTGAATGCCAAAGTGTCCCAAGGATGCTCCAAGAATGCTCTAAGTGTGCAAGAGTATGAGAGAGAAAAACTAAATTTACAAATATTCATGAACTGATTCTATGAATCCTTCTAATCATTGATGCCTCTATTTTCTTCGTTTTCCTTCATTTTCCCTCTAATTTCCCTTGCATGCAAATATATTTCCCTTCACCTTCCTTTTCTACTATTTTCCTTTATTTTCATAAATAAATGCAAATTATTGTCTCTTTTCCTTTGCAAATTTCTATAGCCATTATTAATCACAAGTGATGCCCACTAAAGTGTTTTTCACAACATTCAAATTGAAATATGTGTCCCATGACCTTGGTCTTATTTTTTTTACATGGTAAATCAACCAAGTTTGTTACACTTGGCCATTGTTCCTTTACCCATAGTGAGACCTGGTCACTTGGGAGGTCACAAGGGAGGGATATCTACCTTCCTTCCCCCTGGCTTGAGGGCTCAATGCAAAGTTGAGCACTCTGCAACCATTTATTTCCATTCCATACCTCTAGAAAATATGGGCATAAATATATGAGGCAGAGAGAGAGAGAGAGAGAGGCAAGGGTGTTAGTTTATAACTGATATAGATGTGGATGTTGTAGTGGGGGGTTGGGTTCCAAACACAAGGAACACCAAAAACTGACACACAAGATATATGCAAACCAAATATATCTATAATAACTCCAATAAACTAAATTAGCATTAATACAAGATCACATAGACTCCGTGTTCCTCAAATAAACATTATAATTCGACCTAGACTCCCTTTTGCAATCATCAACACAAGCATAAACCTTAGCTTCACTCCATTCCATGCTAGGGGAGCTAAATTGGGAGCATGTCTATGTTTTTATCCTTGAGCAAGAGCATCAATAAGTTGCACATACAAGGGGGGAGTGTCGTAATTTATAAATGTGTCCTATGGAACTGACTTTTCCTTCACTACATTGTGTCGAAAACACCATAAACGAGTAGGCATCCATTGACACTAACTTTCCACTGTGCATTGTTTGCGACAAACTCCGAAGGAAAGTACATATTAAATGGAGGAACTATGCAAATGTGAGTTTAGGACATGTGCCTTAAGGGAGGATGAATTTCCATTTGAATAAGGAACATAAGCCATGGAATATTAAGTTTACTTATAATCCAATTTTCTAGGAGGTTTCCCTTGGCTAGGTTTATCCCATGCTTGGCTAGCTCATCTACCTTCGTGTCATTGGATCTCATAACATGGAACATTGAGTGAATAGAAACATTTTTTATAAGGAGATATATTATTTTGAAGATTGTTTTAAACTTGAAGTCCCTAGGATAAGATCATGGAATGAGGTATTACAGGATGATCATGAAATATCCCATAACTATTAAGTTTCTTATGCCCATCATGGCTGCCCAACTGAGGCATTGAAATAATTTATATTCCTCTGCTAGGTTATTAGAAGTCATCCCAATCTCCAAGAGTAATTATGTTCATTTTGTTTTCTAGGGTGAAAAATCACCCCCTGTTGCTACCACTCTTATAAAATGTTTACATTTTAAGTAGTAGTAGTAGTAATAGTAGTATATATATATATATATATATTATAATTTTAAAATTTTGATATATCAAAGTTAATTTAATGAAGTTTAACTACAGTTCCTACATGGTGTTGTTTTAATGGAAAGTTGGGTGCAATTCCTTGTGCCTAGGTGGCTTACAGACATGGCAGCATGCCCCCAAAACAAAATGAATGACATTCATCCTCATAACACTTCGCCTAAGGTGAGTTGTACGTTATATCCTCAATCCCAAGACCATGCAATTCAGATTCTTTGGAGAGTCATCATCTTGCCAGGATAGTCCTATCCTTGTGTGTGAGATGAACAAAGTTAGAATATTTATAATTTTTGTCTTCCTTTTGGTGCATTTCTATTCAGATGTTGATACATGACAAACTCCGCTACGGTATATATTTCCTTCCTTAGCTAATGGAATCAACATGGGGGGCTCTAACTAACTCACCTTCATGAACTCTGCCTAGGCTCTATCATGTTTACCCATATTACTCTCAGAAACTTTAGTTTAATTCAAATTTTCCTTCATTCTTGGAATTACATTGACACTTTCCTTTCAATTCCCTAATTTGCAGGCTAGGGCTTGTTGTTTCCGTTTTTTGGAATATTCACTTTACATGTAGATGGGAACATTGGGCCATGCATGTGTGGAAACTACATGATTGACACCACCCACTGTGGAAGTTTCACTCCTGCAACATCTTCTAGTTTGAAGGTTTATGGTATGTGTATGTTTCCTTATTTAATTAATACCTTTATTTCATATTTCAAGTTAAATCATTTTTAGCTTCCTCCTTCTTTGATGTCCTGAGCATCTGGCTTTATCTACTCTTGAAGCTTTATTTCCCCCTTTTACTTTATGAAAAACAATGTATCCCCCCCTACTCAACCACTGGGTTTTTGCCTCTTGCGGCTAGCCTCCCACGTAGGCTCTCCATCTGTTCATGTCCATACCCACACCTTCTTTGTATTCACGTGGTTAGCTGGTAATTATTACATCATCATATTTTGTTTCCCTTTGACTCCTTGCTATTTCTCCCCCTCCTCCTTACATAGATTCCCCCTTTGAGTCCAACACCCACTTGTTTATCTTCTCAACTATACCTCTCAACATTTGCGCTTGGTCCCTTATCATGCCCTCACAATGAGCACATATGTCGAGGGGCTACATATTATCAGGAGAAAGCCTCTTGAGCACATATGCATGCACATCATAGGATTCATGAATATGCCACTAGGTTTTTGGACCTCACCCCAGGACCCATCCAAGAGGAGCTTGCTCGCATGGAACAGGAAGGGGCCTCCAAATGGCAGCAGCTTTCAGATACATAAATTCTGGAAAATTTGGTTCTTTGGATGCCACTTTTTTGGCACATCTTAGGTTGGTTTAATAAGTACATGTACATTATTGATTTTTATTGGCATACAAAGTTCCTACTAGGCAAAATTTTAATGGATCTTTTTAAGCATGTGTGTAACAACCTGGTTAAAAATACATGTAAGAAAAAAATATAAGACCAAGGTCATGGGACATGTATTCCACGATGAATGTTGGGAAACACATCTTAGTGGGTGTTCATTTTGGTTATTATGGCTAAAGGAAATTGGAAAAGGCAATGGAAAGCCTTTGGAAAGGCATGAGGCATTAATTGTCATTTTATTTAAGAAAATAACGGAAAATAGGAGAAAAGGGAGGTGAATGGCCACAAGTTGCATGTGAGGAGGAAAATGAAGGGAAAAAATGGAAAATGAAGAGAATAGAGGCCTCATTGATAAAAAGGCTTATGAGGATAAGTTGGCAAGCTTTTGGCTCAAGATTTTTCTCACACTTATGGCACTCATTCTATTCTCTCTCTCTCTCACACACACACACACATAATCTTGGATAATTAGAGTTTTCTTTGAGCACTATTGGAGGGTGCGACATACTTGGTGATTTGGAGCAAGAAGGAAAATAAAGAGTAGGAAAGCACAAGAGTAAATTGGGATCAACAACTACATTGGGTTTTGATTGTAGGTACCGAGTTGCATTTATGTTTTCCTCACTATTTTTGGCATGAATGGTGTATGCATGTGGTTTATTGGCTATGATTTATCAATGGCATAGAGGGTTTCCTTGATTGATAGTGGATTTTCCTAACCTTTCCATTTCCTGGATAGCCATGGTGATGTAGGTTCATTTTCATTATTTGTTTTATGGTTGGTTCTCGTGATTCCATTAGCTATGGGTTGAGTTATTAGTTCCTGGAGCCTTGTTTGGACAAACGCTCTGGAGCTCGATGGATAGTTGTTGGGTCGAGTTACTAGTCCTGAAGCCTTGGTTGGAAAAACACTTTGGAGCCCTAGGTGGGTTGAGTTACTAGTCCTAGAGCCTTGGCTGGACAAAATCTTTGGAGCCTGGAAACAACTGGGGTTGACTTACTAGTCTTGGAGCCTTGTTTGGAACAAACGCTCTAGAGCCCTGGACAACTTGGGTAGAGACCAATCTAGGGATGGTTGTGATGTTTGACCATGAGTTGGGATCATTGGTTGAGGGTTGAGGTGGCTTGGCCTCTAGAAGTCCTGGTTTGGTTTTAATGGATTTGTTTATGAGATCCCACATTCATGCTTGGAATATGGCATGTGGGTGATTAGCTAAAGAGAGATTTTGCTCAGCAATGTCTACGGTCAGGTGGAACGTGGAAGTCTAAGACTTGGTTGCATTTTTCTTATGGAAATAAGAGCTCTTTTCCCCTTGTATTGATGGGTAAATATTCTTGTTATACTATGGAATATATGGTTGTTATGTGCTGGTTATTTCTGTTGCTTTTATGTTGGTTATGACTAAGATTTATGATGGTGATGAAGTATGGCTCTCATCATGTTTTGATTCATAATTGATTGAACAATGTATCTATGCCTAAATAGACTATAATGTAGTTAATGTGATGTAGCGCCAATGGTTCTTAACGATTCTCAGATAAGTATGAGACCCTATGCTCAAATATGTTATTTAAACCTGTAGATTGCATTGATGCCAAGTGTTTGACATAATGTTAGTCCCTAATGGGGATGGTCAGACCTAGTACTAAAGTTAATTTTTGGTTTATTAGTCTTGTCCTCATGTGTTTAATGGATTTTGGAAGTTATAGCAAGTTCTGGGCAGTGGCCTGAATTCTGGGCTTGAAAAGTTCCTTAAATCGCACAGACTCTTCCACAGGTCTGCTGGAAATATTCCCCTAACACAAGAATGCAGGCTTGTGCATGCGTCCAGAGCCTAAGTGGGTTAAAAACTCAGTGGGACCCAGGGGAAAAATACTTGAGTGGTTGGGATGGATCCTAGGAGTGTTGTTGATGATGTGGAGGGTATGTTTGATGTGTTTCCGCCGATTCCACTCCCTTACGGTCACCTAGAAGGTTGAATCATATCATAGTAGCCTCTCGTCGCATGTTTACCCTGGTTGGATGATTACTTGGGTAGATGTGGGAGGAGGGTGTTACAGAGTGGTATCAGAGTGTGGTTGCGCTCTCCTTGGGTGGTGTGTGTTGATCGTGCATTCATATCGATTGCATATGTGTTCCTCATGCTTATGTTCCATTGGCTTGTTGCATATGCATGGCGTTGGTCATAGTTGTAGTGGTGTCGCCATGTGAAAGTTGATGGTGATTGGATGTGGTTTCCATGAGTGGATGTCAGTTGTATATGAATTTGTTATGCATTTTAGGGTCGATACGTTGTTATACTTGCATTTTCATGATTAAGGTGGTTTTCCATGAGGTCATTGTATGCATTTTAGGTCATCATGATGTTGTTGATATGTTATGACACTGGTATGTTGGTTGAGATAGAGTAGGATATGCAGACCATCAAAGTGAAGTTGCAACACTAGACTTCAGGGTAAGAGAAGATTGTCATACATGTATTGTATGTTTGTCATATAGGTATGTTAGTTAATGGATTGCTATATGCATGAGGGTTATATACATCTTTGTCATTTTATTGTTGTTGTCGTTACATGCAGGGTAGATGTTAGTGAATCAGTGTGGTCATATGAACTTGTGTAGAATAGTCATGAATGTTAGTAATGTGTTGTTATATGCATTGTTGTTGTTGTTTTACATTAGTTAACTTGATGATTATGTTATTTGTTGTTAATGAATATGTTATATGTAACATTTTTTGTTATATGTTATTTAACTTGATGATTAGGGTAATGGTTGATCCAGATTTATGTAGGAACGCAACAGAATACACAGATAACCTTAAATAAAAATATGCAGCGGAAATAACACTTCATTTCATTAATATCAAAGAACTGAAATTTGCTTACAGACAAAATGGGAATAAACTAGCTAGGGCGCTGGTAGCTTATCTCTGAGAAGAGATGTGGCAGCTACAAGCCTCTGAACTGTGTTACAATGAGGCTCGAGGGCCTATTTATTATTTAGAAACAATGGAAAACCCTAAAAATCCAAAACCCTAACCCTGGGAGATGAAGCACCAAAACTATGGGCCCCGTTTGGGTAAATTGGTGTCTCAACTTCTCGGGGACGTAACTTTGGCATACGATCTCCGTTTGACGCACACCATACCTCGTTAGAAAGATCTATCCAAGGAATACAACTTTCGGTGTGAGCAACATCGGTCTATGGACCCATGCTGCTCCCGATTTTCCCAAAAAACGTCTTTTAGGGCCTCAAAACGACTCCGGAAGTTCAGGACCCAAAAAAATGCTAAAAATAGTAAGTTGTGCCGAAACTGAAAAGCTGAAAGAGACAATGGTGGGGCCCCAAGTGGAATAGGTGGGTGACCATCAACATCCACCTGGATCAATGGCATTAAGATATTGATGTTATATGTATCATGTTAATTTGGATTGGCCTATGTAGATGGTTATGGTTATGACATACTAATATAGGTTGACTGTGCACATGTGATTGTTATGCATGAATGAAAATTGTTTGTGAGATTAGGATGTGAACATGTTAACTAGTTATTGTTATGGATATCATAACCTTAATTATGTTTGATTTGATATGTTGATAAGTTATATTGTGCTAATCTATATTGATTTTGCAGACAAGATGGCCTCCCCTAAGATACATTAAGGTATGAGTTTTCTTATGTCATATACTTGGTGCTTGAATGCTTGATTATGTCATCAATTTGGTGTTTTAGTGATTTGGTGTCTATTACGTCATCTAGATGATTTATTTAACATGGTATGATTGCAAGTTGTTTGAATGTCTGAGTAATTGCATGGCATGAATATAAGTGTCTGTAAGATTGCATGAAGGAATGATCTTGTTTTAAGATGGTTGTGCTAACACTTATCACTGAGATAGCCAGTATATACTTGAGTGTAAGTAGGTGATAGTTGTAGCATTATGTATTATGACCGATGAATGTGAGTTGATTGTTGATATGAAATGGTTGTTAGTCTTGGTAAAATTTGATTTCAAATTGATAGATATGTTGTCTTGATGTTTGGTACATATGGATAACATGTGTGTTCAGTTACAGGTCAATGTGCTTGGCACAACAAGGTAAGGTAACTAGCATGTTGTATGCTTATTTATGCACCGACAACTGTGTGTTTATGGAAATATGATGCAGGGGAGCGCATGGAAAAAGAGATTTCCATGAAATATTTGAAAATCTCGGGTTGATCTTTCCCTGGGAAGCATTGGGAACCCATGGGGATTGAGTCATGGTATTTGTTGCTAGTATTGTGCTTTTGGTCTTTTATGGTTGTTGCGCTTGATTTTCAGCTTTGTTAATGTCTAGTGTATGGCCATACCACTTTGTTTGTGGTGTTGTATTGTTATTGATTTTTAGGGTTTTCTTCTTGTTTGTTTCTTGCTCTTGCCTTTTGTTTGAGAGTCTTGGTAATTGGTTGGGAAAGAGGAAATAAATGGAGCTCAGGGAGAGATGTGTGGTACCAATAGGTAATGTAAGACTCAAATGGAGCTCGGTGCATGTATAAGGGTAGATGAAGGTAAGAATATGACAATTAGTTGGATTGGTTGGGTCCATTAAGGTAAATAGACGGTGGCAGACCAATCACTAGAAAGGTAATCAGGTAAGGTAAAGTAAATGGATTATAAGCGTCATATGCATTGGCTATGTTGGGAACTGTTGTTCTCAATTTTTTGCATGGATAAAGGGAGTTCTCTTAACCCTGACCTTATGCCATCTGGTAATTATGTTGTGATCGTGATTATGATAATGTTTATATACATATACATTTATGTATGTCGTTTCTAAAAATGTCATCATGGATCATGGTTGTTTACTGCTAAATGTTTATATGTATATATGTGTGTACATATGTCGTGTCTAATGAGATCATGATTGATTTATGCTAATGATTATATATGTATGTATGTATGTATCTATGTCACATCTGACAGGGTTGTCAGGGACAATTCTTGTGGAGGAATGATTGCTTATGCAGGTGAATGACATGAATAGGTTCATGGCTATGAGGAATCCAGTGGCATAGTAGCCTTGACATATCTATGAGGTCAGTATTATGTGGATATGATTTAATGTTATATGCTTGTACTATTCCTATGTTTATGTTATAGATAGGTAATGCTGAGGGGTACATTAGCGAAGTAAAATTAGTGTGATATGCAACATGCTAGGATAAGCATGGATAGTGGAAGGACACTAGAAGCAAGGTTTCTTGTGGGGTCAGTGTGTGGTCTATGGGTGAGCAGTACTGCTGTTGGGTATATGTTGCACATGTTTTATATTCAGTGGTTGTACCTATGGTGATGTGTACATGTAACATATGTAATATTGTGTACATATGTGATTGTCTGTATGGTGCATATGTAGTGCTAGGTATAGATGGTGCTATGTACATGTTGGATATGCGGTGCTATATACATATCATATTGTGCACATGTTGGATATGCATTTTTGTGTACATATGGTGCTATGTACATGTTGTATATGCAATGCTATGTACATATGGTGTTGTGTGTGTGTTGTACACATGGTGTTGTGTGCATGATTGTACATGTGGTGTTGTGTGTAGGTGGTGTTTTGTACATGTCGTTCATGTGGGGATGTGTACATGTGGTGTCGTGTACATATGGTATTGTTTACACATGTACAGGTGGTGCGGTGTACATTTGGCATTGTGTACACTTTGTGCATGTGGTGTTGTGTACATGTGACGTGTGAAAACATTGTGTAGGTAGTGTTGTGTACATGTGGTACTGTGTACATGTTGTGCATATGGTACTGGTATACATGTGGTATTGTGTTCATATCATACTTGCTTGTTGCAGGCATGTGGTACTTGGTATGTGCATGGCGTGGTCATGGTATCATGACATGTGTATTCGTTGTGTTGTACTCTGTATATGTATATGTATTGTGTTGTATTGTACACCGGATGTGGGTGTATGTGTTGTGTTTTATTGTACATCAGGTGTAGGTGTATGTGTTGTATGCCGGTGTAGGTGTATGTATTGTGTTGTACTGTACACCCTGTGTAGGTGTATGTGTCATATGCCAGTGTGGGTGTGTGTATTATACAATGTTGTATTTTGTATGTGGGTGTACGCGTTGTGATGTAAATTGTGTGTATGTGTACATGATTGAAGAGAAGCAAAGGCACTGGGTGCTCGCCGGGTGGGGAAATTGATTCAATAAGTGTACAAAACAACAAAGGTAGAAGTGAGGACTGATGCATAATAAGTATCGGTATTTTATTTCAGTTTTTTTATGCATGTGATATACAATTCTGACTTATGATTTTTACATGTGATTTATGATTATGGTTTATGATGATTGCATGTGATTCATGATTTTTAACTATGATGGATGTGTTTTGAGTTAACTAGATGTGATGTGTTTATACATGATGATTTGATCAAACAACTAGTTTGACTTGTTGTGATAAGTAGAAAACCAAAAGTGAAAGTGTACCTTATTGACGGGCAACCAATGAGGTATGCTTTGAATTTATTTCAATTTGTTTTGAATTTAATGGGAATTATGTGCTTGGTATAGGAATGCATGAACATGCCTGATTGGGTGATTGGAACTGACTGCAAGAACTAGCAGCGTCAACAAAATGAATTGAACATGTAATAGTATGTTGGTAAAGCACTTCAGGAGCAGGGCCATTGTGGTACACTAGTACCCAAATGTGTCCATTGATTTCCATGAGCATGCTATGACCAGTATGATGGTTTTTAGGCAGGGATATGCCTTGGTTTTTGTATCTGCCGATGTGAGGAAGCCTTGCCAACATGTGGACTGCCTCTGATGGGGGTGCCAATGAAACTTGGAAGGTGTGTGATATCACGAAAGGGGGTGACCGGATTTCCCAAGGGGCTGTGTAGTAGAGAAGGGAAGGTCGGGGATGGATTATTTGGTCATTAGCATTGCTAGATGGAATCATATGCACATTGGGAGTTTTCCCTATAACAATGAGTCGGTAACTATTTATTGAGAGGACAACAACATGGGATTGTAGTGCTGGATATTGGATGCATATTTGACTTTGAAAATGGATTTTAGACTTCCTGGGAAGGAGGAGAATCCTGGTATTACTTTGAGGGTGGAGGTGTGAGCCTCTAGATTCCTTTGTTGCTGATACGAACATCATATCCTTCTATTTGTTGGTTGAGTTAATGTGTATATTATTGTAAATATTTTATCGAGTTGGATTTATAAATCTCCATAGACAGTATGATATTTTACTAGTAGAGAAAATGTGATTTTGATTATAAATACTGTAATATGTTGTGTTATAAAGCTCCAATAAATGGTATGATTGTCATGTTTTTAGCAGTGGTAATTGTAAATACTGCAATGAGCTATGTTATAAAGCTTCATAGGCAGTATGTTTTTTTTAGCAGTTTGCTAGTTTGTAGTGTCATTGAACACCGAGGATGGTGTTCCCTAAGGGGGAGGGTTCTATAACAAATATGGTTAAAAATCCATGTAAAAAAATAATAATATAAGACCAAAGTCATGGGACATGTATTCCAATATGAATGGTGGGAAAAACATCCTAGTGGGTGTTCATTTCAGTTATTATGGCTAAAGGAAATTGGAAAAGGCAATGACAAAGGCTTTGGAAAGGCATGAGGCATTAATTGGAATTTTACTTATGAAAATAATGGAAAATAGGAGAAAATGGACACGAAAGGTCACAAGATTCATGTGAGGAGGAAAATGAAGGAAAATAATGGAAAATGAAGAAAATAAAGGCCTCGTTGATAAAAAGGCTTATGAGGATCAATTGGAAAGCTTTTGCTCACACTTATGGCTCTCATTCTATTCTCTCTCACACACACATACTCTTGGATACTTAGAATTTTCTTGGAGCACTCTTGGAGGGTGTGGCATACTTGGTTATTTGGAGCAAGAAGGAAAAGAAAGAGCAGGAAATCGCACGAGGACATCGGGATGAACAAATACATCGGGTTTTGATGGCAGGTATCAAGTTTCATGCATGTTTTCCTCACTATTTTTGGCATGCATGGTGTATGCATGTGGTGTTTTTGGTCATGATATATCAATGGCATGGAGGATTTCCTAGGTTGGCAATGGATTTTCCTAGCCTTGCCATTTCCTCGATAGACATGGTGTTGTGGGTTCATTTTCATTATTTGTTTTATGGTTGGTTCTCGTGATTCCTTTACCTGTGGGTTGAGTTATTAGTTCCTGGAGCCTTGGTTGGACAAACGCTCTAGAGCCTAGTGCAAAAATTTTGGGTTGAGTTACTAGTCCTGGAGCCTTGGTTGGACAAATGCTCTGGAACCCTAGGTGGATTGAGTTAGTAGTCATGGAGCCTTGGTTGGAAAAATGCTCTAAAGCCCTAGGTGGGTTGAGTTACTAGTCCTGAAGCCTTGGTTGGACAAATGATCTGGAGCCTAGGAACAACTGGGGTTGAGTTACTTGTCCTGGACCCTTGGTTGGAACAAATGCTCACAAGCCTTAGACAACTTGGGTAGAGACCAATCTGGCGATGGTTGTGATGTCTGACCGTGATTTGGAAACACTGGTTGAGGGTTGAGGTGGTTTGGCCTCTAGAAGCCCTGGTTTGGTTTTGATGGATTTGGTTATGAGATCCCATATTCATAATTGGAATATGGCACAGGGGTGGCTGGCTAAAGAGAGATTTGGCTCAACCATGTCTATGGTTGGGTGGAATGTGGAAGTCCCAGACTTGGTTGCATTGTGCTTATGGAAATAAGAGCTCTTTTCCCCTTGTATTGATGGGTAAATATAATTGTTATTATATGGATTATATGGTTGTTATATGCTATTTATTTATGTTTCTTTTATGCTGGTTATGAATGTGTTTTATGATGGTAATGAAGTATAACTCTTATCATGTTTTGATTCATAATTGTTTGAACAATGTATTTATACCTAAATAGACTATAATGTAGTTAATGTGATGTAGTGAAAATGGTTCTTAACGATTCTCGGATAAGTATGAGATCCCTATGCTCAGATTTGTTATTTCAACCTATAGATTGCATTGATGCCAAGTGTTAGAAATAATTTCAGTCCTGGTTGGGGATGGTCATGCCTAGTTATGAAGTTAGTTTTTGGTTTATCATTTATGCACTCATGCATTTAATGGATTATGGAAGTTACAACAAGTTCTAGGCAGTGGCCAGAATTTTGGCCTTGAAAAGTGCCTTAAATCCCAAAGACTCTAGCACAGGTTTGCTGGAAATAGTCCCTAGACGCAAGCATGCATGCTTGTGCATGCATCCAGAGCCTCCTAAACATAGGCATGCAGGCTTGTGCATGCTTCCAGAGCTTAAGTGGGTTAAAAACTTAGTGGGATTGAGGGGAAGGATCCCTGAGTGGTTGGGATGGATCCTCAGAGTGTTGTTGCTGATGTGGAAGGTATGTTTGATGTATTTTCGTCGATTCCACTTCCTTAAGGTAACCTAGGAGGTTGAATCATATCATAGTAGCCTCTCGTCGCATGTTTACCTTGGTTAGACAGTTACCTGGGTAGATGTGGGAGGAGGGTGTTACAATATGGTTGATATCTTACATTCTCTAGAGCACGTTCACTTTCACTTGAGGGAAATAAATCAATGCATGGGTTGTATTGAGCAGCATTTGGGCATTCCTCCACTGGTAAACAACACCTCCGACAACACTGAAGATCTTATTCAGGTGGTCACTACTAACTCTAATTCCTAGGCTTAATTTTTTTATGCTTAAGGCTATTTTTTATTATTATCTAGTTTTATCTCCAAGTCAACCTAGCCCATTTTTTAGTATATACTCTTTCTACATAATTTTTTGTAAAGCATGATCTCACGCCCCTCTCTACAAAGAGTGCAGTTTTGGCTATGTTGTGGTCTCCCTAGCCAAAGACTGACCTAGAATTTCTAAAATATTCATGTATATCTTAGTTTTTAAGGCAATACAATATTTACCCCACACAAAAAATGAAGGATAAACAACCATCAATATTTTCCATTATATTTATAAAAAATAAATATTAAAAAAAATTATGTTCAATTATTTTAATCATATTAAAAAAAAAAAATTAATCTCCATAAAATATCACAAATAAAAATTGATTTGAATACTAACTAATACTAATACTTTTATAAAATATTCTATTTTTTAGATTTCATTAAATAAATGTAATAATTAAATTAATATATATAGAAAATAAAAATACAATATACACATCAAAATATAAATGAAATATGTTATATAACATTAGCCGATTAAATTAACCACACACACACACACACATATATAAAGATAAACTTCGTGTTAAATAGCATAAATATCAACTCACTAAAAATAAATTTTGAAAATATCCTTTTCGCACAAAGCATTTAACTATAAACATCACTATCAATGCAATTGATACATAATAACATAATATATTTTACTAATTTCACATTCATAACTATCTGTCTTTTAAGCTAAATTGTATTACCTCACATAAACCAAAGGATATTACAGAGTTGAGCCTATCATTATCATCAAGACTTTACAACATTTGGTCTCAACCTGCCTATTGGGAAACCAAGTATTTTTGAACATCCTTCGACAAAATGACAAGTCCAAAATTGTAAAAGGAGCATCATTTGCATCATCACTAGAGAGTCTATAAGGGCGTCAAACCATAAAAGATAAAAAAATCTCATGCGTTGGCGTTGCATGGTGTTGGGCCAACAAGGAATAACTTGAGTATCAATAGAATATAAAATACAGATTGTAGAACACTAAAGCATAATCCACCACAAGTCTCTGAGTGCCAATACCATAGGGAAAACCACACAGCTTCGCCCCCCATTGAGGCAGAAACCTGTGGTAGCTAACAGAAGCCACACCAAGGAACTAGTGACCTTCATTCAACATAATGCAAGGTGTTGCGCATGATAGCCCACACCCTCACTTCTTTCACACCACACCCCCTTGGGGAAGTATAATTCCCAATCTTAGTCTCACATTGACAAACATATTTTTCTTCTTCCAAAATATTGAATAAATCTCTTATATCTTCCCTCTATTGGACCAAGGTCAACCATCATCAATACTTTTTCCGTGGTGCATGTAGCCCCAATTGGCTAGGAAGTCAGTTGCACAGTCCCTAGTTCTTTAAGTTTGATATAATATAACATAATTACAAGATTGAAGCATGAATTCTATGGGTCAAATTTATGAGTCTTCGACCCTTCGATAGTCGCTCAATGGGAACTCCTTCGAATAGCTTCTGGGAAGTCCTAATGGTGAGGTGAGAATCCCCATCTATATGAATATTCATCTATCTTGCTCATGGATCTATTTTGAGGCCTCTTTCTAGAGAATAAAATTCAACTTCATTATTGCTATCTATCCCATAATCAACTACAAAGATCATTATAACTTGACATCTTCAATCCCTGCAGGGCTAGAGCTGCCTCTAGAGTCACCGTCAAATTTTAATTTTATAAAGCACTCAAAAGGGGGAGAATAGACTGAGGGAATATAAGACTAAGGAGAGGGAGGTTTCAAAGAGTCAGGGGGGATCATACTAAGGGATAGATCAAGCTTACTCAGAATAAGTGCTTCATGAGGTTGTGCTTGCTAGTCATATTTATTCTAGGATTCCAGTAAGATAATATTTCTTATATTCTTCTTGATTGTGATCCATATTCTATCCACACACACCTTAGTGTTTTCAAATATGTGTTGTTTCCCCTCCCTCAATATATCCCACACCACCAAGCGACCGACTAGATTCCATGCTCTATTTATAACCGCACAAGCGAAAACGAATCACCTCCATAGTTATATTATCTCAATCATATTGTTGTAAGAAAAATCTGAGTATCCAAATAACTCTTGAATTCTCTGCCACATTGAGTTGGAGAAATTACAACTATTGAGAAGGTGTTCCATCCTTTATCATTTCTATTCACACATAATGCAATAAGAATGGCCCTGGATTCCTCGACGTTGTATTTGACCCGATTTCAGCATTCTTCTTCATCCCACTAACCACAAAAAATGTGCTACCTTCGAGCAAAGGTGATATGTCCAAAGCTTCCTCCATAGTGGTTCACAATTCAATTCATGATGTCCAACTATTAAAGCATAAGCCTCTTTTAAAGAGAACATCCCTTTCACTTGGTACCCCCATCTCAAAATATTTGGCTTGCTTTCCAAGGGAGTTTGTCGGGTTTAGAGTTCCTAGTCCAACACATCCCATTGTGTCATATCGGGTGGGTTTAGCTAATCTTCTCTCTTCTTCCATATTTTCCAGTGTGGCTCATATATTCCTTGTTTCGAAAAGTCTACCACCATAGAGATTACTTGTTTTATGATGAAAATGATGAGGTCCCTCATATAATTCTTGATATTAAGCTTAGGCCTCTGCTACCATGCATCAAGCCAAATGCAGGCAATGCAACCATCTCTCATCTCCCAGAAATCATGTTCTTGTATTAAGCTTTTGTTATACTTAGCAAGGTTACAAATTGATGATCCTGAAGGTAGGATCTCAACTCTTATTTTTTATGCATGAGAATGAAAAGTTCCCTATTTTCTATCTCACATTTGTTTCCACAAATCTCCCCCCTTTGGAGCTATCTACACCAAAAATTTGCCCCTAATGCTTTATCTAGTAACTCATGGTCTTGAAGTCCCAAACCTCCTACTAGTTTTGGGAGACATAGATTCTGCCATGCAAACAATGCCCATTTCCTAACCTTCTATACCCCTCTCCATAAAACGTTTCTGAAAAGGTTATAAATTGGATTATAGACAAATTTGGGGGTTGCAAGCACTAAAAATTGATAAATGGGTATATCTTGTAAAACTAATTTCAGTAGGACTAGTATTTTGGAGACATTAAGAGATTTGAAGGCCCATCCTTCTAGTTTATTAGATATTTTTTGGATGGTATCACACTAACAAGACATTCTAATAGGGTTAAAGACAAGGGGAACCCCTATTATTTCACTAGAAGGCTACCCACCTTGAACACAAGAATTTGGTCTGGATAAGATTGAACAATAGGGTGCGAATTAAAGAAAAATACAAGGTATTTATCTTTATTAATCTGAGTGCCCAAAGCATCCACAAAAAATTTAAGGATGGATTTCAAATTTCTGATTTCGCTCAAGGATATTTTACAAAACAAGAGGATGTTGTTAATGAATTTTTGATGGGTGATAGGTAAATCATCTCTACACATGTGGAGGTGGGGTGAAGCCCTTTAAGAGCCCCACAACTATAGGTAGAATTCAAGTATCTCTTGGTACCAACTAAGTATCTATCTATCTTTGTAGCCAAAACAAGAATTTAGTAAGTTTGATAAGTTTGATACCAGAGTTATGATCAAATGTAAAAGGGCTACGGTAAGGGATATGTCCAACAATCTACATGGTCAAAATTGTTTAGAAAAAATGAATACTATAAGTAAATTGAAAAGAAAAATAATAAAAAAGGCAAAGTCATAAATCTAATATGGTGTCAATGCCACATTGAAAAATCATTTAAAAATAAAGTGGAGTCAAGTGTCACAATGGCAATATGAACCCATACGAAAAGTTTGAAAGGAGTATAAATTTATGAAAAATTTGTTCAGGATTAAAGTTTTTGGACTTTAGAATGTCGATTTCATTGGCATATATTGGAAATCCACACACCGATTTCATCACACACACAAGGATAGGAAAACCATCGAAATGACTGTCACCTCATTTGTGTTGTTTAAGTAGAGTGGTTGCCAAATAGAATCTCTATTTTATTTTTTGTGACGTTCCATTATTGAAAACCCGTTTGATTCAGTTGCATTCTTAATGGAAGATTCATATTCTAAATCATTGTCTTCATAATCAGATAAATTTACCTGGAAATTGAAAAAAAAAACAACAACAACTTCACTATCTTCATGACCCATAAGATTTTTCCAAAAACTAACAATAGAAAAAGAAACATTAAATAAAAAGCCAAAACAAAAATTACGAAAAGTATTTGGAACATGCTCACGAGTATGAACCATTTTGAGTAACAAATTTCAATATGCAAGCACTTTGGGCTGAATTTTACATGATGGGGATTTAAATAAGTAATGGGCCTATAAAATGTTTGAAGGAAAAATCATGTAGGAACACTAGTTCATGTTAATATTGGACTCTGAGAAAAACTAGTTGGACATATGGAGTGACAGGTGTGAACACTTTACTGCAAAATACATGCATTGGAGCATACAACCAATTATTTTCCCGTCCCTTTGGATCTTTAGTTTTATGTCATTGGAAGGTTTAAATTCTCCACCCACATTCCAAAAAAGTATACTTTTCGCGAGGCAGGGTATTCATAACAGGATCATGGAATTAAGTGATAGCTCAAAATTCAAAGTGTTCGGAAGTGTGCCAAACTTGAGTGACCGGATACATCTCTTCTTCTTGATTACGACACCTTGAATGGTTCGAAAAATCGACACCGTATGAAGAAGTTATCGTAGTTTGAAAAGTCCAGTAAAACTGCAATTTTTGGACTTTGACAAGGTTTGACTGGAATTTTGGGAAAATTAAAAAGAGAATATTCCAGGTAATATTCATGGAATATTCCTTAGAATATTCCCCATAATATTCCATTCAGATCAGTCAGGTCGTGACAAGTGTCATGATATAATTTTCAGTTGGGTTGAACGTGTTTTGGTTCGGCCAATCACAGGCTACCACGTGGCAGGCCTGGAGGGCTAGAGGATCAAACCCGAGACCTCCAACACAGCAGGCGGGCGGCTTAACAAGCTCTACTACCATTTGTTTCTTACCCCTTAGGGGCGCTAGTTGTATTTAACATTTATATAATGTGCATATGGGGGTCGGAGGGGGGCTAGCCCCCCCATGTGGCCTTAGCGCCAGGAACCTCGAGTAAAAACGTTAAGCCCCAATAGTCTTTCGTCGGTGGTAAAAATTGGTCACATGACATAATGAAAGCTGCGGAATTTTTTTTTTGGTCCAATGGTTTAATAACCATAACATCTGGGGTTAACACTTATCCTTGTCACACGACATTTAAAACAACCTCTGCGCGGTTTATGGAAACTGTAACCTCCAACAATTAAAACTCTGTAACCGTCGTATATGGCCTATCACATGCAAAAGGTTAATGTTTATTTCCAATTGTTAGTTTGGTGGTATATTTGGAGCGGGTGCGCCAAATGGCATGGTGCTATCTTATCTACAGTTAACTTCAGTGTCTCCACAATTAGTGGAGCTTTTTTGGGTGTCATTGGGAAAATTGAGTTTATGCTCTATTTTGAGCTAGATTCGCCCAAATTTGGAGTGAAAATAGTCAATTTAAACTATCTTAGACATTATAGAATCATTGGTGAGGGTTGAAGAGCCATCAGAGGAATTTTGAGCAGGTTTTTTCTTCAGAGAAGTTCTAGGGGCCACCAGGGCCACCATGGGCCAGCAGTAATTTGAGGCCTAGCCAGTGCAGCTTGAGGCCTTATTCAGGAATCCAATAGTCAATTTTAGATTTTTTAGAGGTTTTGGAACTAATGGTGTGGTTTTCAGAGCTTGTATTGAAATTTTTAAGGCCTAGATGCTTCAGTGAAGTTCTAGGGGCCACTAGGGCCAACAAGTGCCAGCAACAGTTCAGGGCCTAGCTTGGGCAACTAGAGACCTTATGCAGCAAAAAAAAAGTCATTTCTGACTATAATGAGCATTATGAATCTAATGGAGGAGTTTTAAGAAGATTTTGAGGACTTTTAGAGGTCGAGAAACCATCAGAGAATTTTTCAGTGACCCTAGTGCCATGGGGTGCCACAAGGTGTTAGAGGTGAAACATGAGTAGTCGAAGGCCAATTGCAGTGAACCAATAGTCTATTCTGACTATTTTTTCATTATGAATCCAATGAAGGTATTTTTAGAGCCATTTGATGACTTATGAAGGTCGAGAACCTACAAGGAAGTTTTGGGCAGCTTAGGGCCAACTGTGGAAGGAGGCCTATATTGGGGATGTAGTGCTCATTTTGAGCAAAAAATCAGTCTATTTTTGGTGTCTGATGTGTGCTAGAGACAATAGGTGAGGTTTCAAGGACAGTAACAGAATTCTGGAGGAGTTAGTTCCATGGATAAGCTTAGTGTAGCTTAAGAGCACCGACAGAAGGAATCAAGTCTAAGGGAGCTTAGATCAGTTTTCGAAGTGATGACAACCATGAAAGGGATATAGATGGTATTCTAAACCCATTGGTTCAGTTCAATAACCATTGGAGTTAAGTGTGGAACTTGTAAGAGAAAAATTTCCATAATCCCAAAGAGCCAAGTCAAGATGACAAGAGCTCAAGGATATGTAGGCCACGATATTTGGGTGAAGTCCTAGATTAAATTTTTGTTATGTGTTGTTGTTTATTTTCTGAATTATATAGATGTTACACATGTTTAATTTCAGCAAAAACAAATGGACTAAAATCACCTAAACAATTAAAAATCATACTCCTGTTTCAAGCAATTTTTTTTGCAAAAGTCAAGTACAAGTTAGATATTTTATTTGCTTAACTGAGTGGGAGGTTCTTAACAAGCATAACAAGTTATCCAACCCATTTTTAGACCATTTTGGTATCATAGCACTTGGTTGCTTCATTGATAGAGCACAAGTTTGCTTGTTTGACTTGAAAGGTGTTTAAACAATGCAAAGAATTTGACTATTTGACTGTTTGCAAACTGACTATTGCTTGAGTTTGCTAGAGGTGAAGGGAGAGCTACTGATAGCTAAGTCTAGAAAAGGAAAAGAAGGAAGAAAGGCTAAAGGCATTCTCCTTACCCAAAGTACCTCAAGGCAACCCTTGAAGCACAAAAGGGTTTGTTTGCAAAAGGCTGCTTGAAGAAGAGCTTAACTCTACAACCATTTTGTTCAAAAGCTTGTCAATTATTTTCGAAAGCTTTGTGAATTTTGTTGAAGTTATTTTTTTCATTTTCATAATGAAAAATTCATCAAGTGAGGTTTAAAATCCTCCTCCTTCATAAGATTCTTCAATGAATACATGAAGCGAGACTTCTACATCCCGAAGGACATGGTGCAAATTCTGTTTGAAGATAGAAGAGAAAGCACTAGACTTCATGAACAATTGGTTGCTATGAAGCAAGAGAAGGAATAAATTCTTCAAATAATGCATGAGATGGAGATGTAGCTCAATCAAGACCAAGAGGATTTGACCAAGAGCATGCGTGAAGCAGAGGTAATTCACTCTAATTTGTCTTCAATTTCCTCATCAGAAAGATGTGTAAAAACACACTAGAGGTATAGGGTCAAAGTTAATGTTTAAAATGGGCTATGAAGGCAAGGGTTTAGGCAAGCATGCACAAGACATGATTGATCCTATTTTGGTTGAGGAGATACCTAATAAATTTGGTCTTGGTTATGTTCAATCTATGGCGAAAACTCGAAAGCCATGAAGGCATGTGAGACAACTTTGAGAAGAACTTTTGTTCCAAGTTCTACACCACAAACATGTCAAGTTTGTTTTCAAGTTGATTTCCATTGTTTGAAGCCTATGTTGCAACAAGAATATTGTAGACATGTAGCTTATGGTGAGCATGCGAGTTCGGACAACTATCAAGACGTAAACACTGATGTTAGTCTTCAAAGAAAAGCGGGAGCCACTACAAGTTCATCTCCTCATGAAGGTATAAAGTATGGACATGCAAATCATTTGAGGTATACTTCTTCCCATAGTCAAGTTTATTATGTTTATGTAAGGCATGACAATTCTGCATGCTTGAATGGAAGAAAGAGTTGTTGTGCATATTGTGGTATGTTTAACCATGATGTTTTGAGATGCTGGAAGAGGATGAAGGCATATAGGAAATGGTTGAAGAAAATACAACTTGCAAAGAAGGTGAAAAAGACTTGCACACATTGCCTGAAGAGTGGACATTTTGTTTCCCATTGTTGGACATTGCATTTAACTAATTTTCCCAAGCATTTGAAGCAAGAGGACATAAAAAATTGCGAAAGTGGAACCAAGGATTCCATCATTGATGTGAGAATGGATGTTTCACATGAAGAAGTTTTTCAACAACAAAATTCGCCGTGGAAGTGGCTTGGTAAGAAGTGGTTTGACTTCTTGGCATAGTAAGACATACTTTCATTTGTACATAATGCAAATTTTAGTCAAGTATGCATGTTTTCTGTTGTAATCTCACGTTTGTTTGAGCCACCTTGGATTGATGATCAAGGACATGATGTTCAACTACCGTCTATAAATTTCTCGCCAGAAATTTTTGAGTGAGTTCAAGGAAGACAGTTCTTAACAGGAGGACAAGCGCATCCAGGAAGGGATGTGTCGACTACCTTCGAGTTGTGGTTCAAAGGTACTAGCCATGAAAGGAAGGTGTATGGAGGCTGAAAATAAGAGGGTGGTGTACTCTCATCTAATATATAGATCAATATATCAGTCTTTTGGGGTCCAAAATATTCCTAATGGTGAGGTGTGATCAGAATTGGATCATGGACCTAAGTGATAGCTCAAAATTCAAAGTGTTCGGAAGTGTGTCAAACCTAAACAAATCGATAGATCTCATCTTCCTAATTCCGGCGCCATGAACGATTCGAAAAACCGACACTGTATGAAGAAGTTATCACAGTTTGAAAAGTCCAGTAAACTGCAATTTTTGGACTTTGACCAGGTTTGACTAGTATTTTGGGAAACTTAAAAAGAGAATATTCTAGGAAATATTCCTAGAATATTCCCCAAAAATATTCCATTTGGACCAGTCAGGTCATGCTAAGTGTCATGATATAATTTGCAGTTGGGTTGAACGTGTTTTGGTCTGGCTAATCACAAGCCACCACGTGGCCTAGGTTCGGTCATGTAAAATTTTTGGTGGGCGAGAGGATCGAACCCAAGACCTCCTGCACAACATGCAAGAAGCTTAACTAGCTCTAATACCATTTTTTTCTTACCCCTTAGGGGCACCGATTGTGTTGTCGCTCCTAGAGACAGTCTAGAGTTGTGATAGACCAGTGCCCAGGACATCTTAGCATAGCAAGGAGCATATAATATAATGTAGGAAGTTGTCAGCTTCAGCTCACATTCTATCTCCTGTAAACAGGGAAAGGAAATAGAATGGGACCAAACTCTCAGAAACTGACACAAGAAAAGAGATACTGCAGAGGCAAGATGAAAAACTCTAATACAAAAGCCACAGACAATTCAGAGACAATTTACTGCAAAGCGGGCCGATTCAGAAATACTTCACAGACATAAATTATCAGAAGGTGTATGTAGTGAAAGAAGTATTAAGAAGACACTAGTTAACATTGAGCTGATACCCAGATATACAATACCACCATGCATGGGCTTACCAATCTAAGAATCCATACATGATAATAGCATTTTAAAAGCACCCTCCCAAAGCAACTAATATAGCAGAAGTATGGTTTAGATGAGTAATGGAACAGAATATCATGCATGAGCCATATTTAAAGCGCTTGACTAATCCGAGCATGGGCATCAACTAGGATGAATCCATACCAGAAATCAGTGATCCACTCGCATTCCAAAACATGATACAAGAAAGATGGATGAAATGAAATGTTCTATTAATACGACACAATAAAAAGAGTTACAGACTGTGAAATACCAAAGTCCAAAATCCTCTTTGACAGATAGAACTCCTCCTCACTAAGACCCTATGGGCTCTAAGCCTTCATACAAGAATTTTACAAAATGTATGCAAAAAGCCTTTCACTGCATAATTTTCTGATAAAAATCTGGAACCCTTACAATGCGTTTCTTCATGGTTTTTATAGGAGAAAACAAAACCTAGTGAGAGAGGTAGGTGGTGAACATTTAATTTGCATAATTAAAACAAAATGGCGGAAACATTTGCGCCCATATTGCTGAATGACTATGCTGTGTTGTATGTACTCTATGGCCTGCTAACTGAAATAAATGTTCTGGGTGAAAATCTCTTCAGAAAGACGGTATAGGGATGACCATATCAACATTTTGTCCTTTTCTGAAGGTAAATCCTGCTGAAATAAAACCTGGAGGATATTGTTTTTTGTGCATCGTACCTTCTGCCTTCCCAACCCTGAATTAAGCTTTAAATTCTTCAACGTCGAACGCTGAATTCCTCAATCCTCCACTAATATTCCCCCTGCTACTTCATTAATGTTCTCATCTGTGAAATCGGTGCCTTGAATGACGCTGGGAAGCTTGCCAAAGTGTAACCCTATTTCTTTAATGGATGTCATGTCACGATAGCTACCCAGGACTTTCTTCATGAATTTTTCCTTTGAGAAATTGGTCCTTTGACGCATTCTCGGCTCTTGTAATGGATGCTGCAAATTATGATAATTCTCTGTCGTTGTAAACCTGCAAAACATACAAAGTTGTGAAGAAAACAAATGCATGGGGGACGACAATGCGATGGAAGCGACTGTGTAACATAGCGACGTGATGGAGCGGCGGAAGCATGCAGGGTGATGACGAAGAAAATGCAGTGGAATAATGGAGGAAAGGCTGGTCAGAGTTTATAATGCGGAACATTGAAATATAACGTATGAATGTGATATATAAATGGTGGAGGAATACATGCGGCAAACACGTGGGATGATGACGTGGAAGAAGACCGGGTCAACAGCGGGGGTGACGAAATATCAGCCGTCCAATCTCAGGAGGAGATCGACGGTTGAAAAAGTGACGGAGGCAATGGACAGTGGGCCAGGGATGCGATGGGCTTGGATTAAATCTCGTGCAACTTCAGAGCGCGATGATCGTCGGATGAAGGCTCCCAGATCAAACGGTTGTGATGAATATCGCTGCGCGTCTTTTTCCGAACAATAACGCGCGATGGAGAGCAGTTTCGGGGCCGTACGCGGATACACGTGGCAGGGAATGAGTGGAATCGCTCCGTTTTGAAGAATACCGCCTGCCGTTGAGAAGCGGTACGATATAAACCACAGGTTTCAGAAGGTGCTGTTGGGCACGGGGTCCACCAAGGCGGATGGGAAGCGAACCGTAGATTTTATGATTTGATCGGATGGTGAATAGGTAGGCTACGGGCGCGTCAGAGATGAGAAAACACTGTTCGATTTGCACAGATCGACGGCTCAGGATGAGCCCGATATGTATTGGATAAGCATCCGTCGGACTAGCGCCTGGTCTAGTGTCCAGGTTACTGGGGGAAAAGAACGAAGGGGCTAGGGCCGAAGGAGATATGCCTCAAATATTTTCAAATATGAATCTCCAGCCTTTGATAATGTGTTTTGGAGGCGGGAAATGGTAACGATGGGCGTGAGAATGATTTTCCCAGGCTGAAAGGGGGAATCTGAAAGCTCTGAGACAGATTGCCTGTGAAATTTTATAGGAAACGAATTATGATCAACAGATTGTATTTAAAATTTATATAACGTGCATATGGGGGTCGGAGGGGGGCCAATCCCCCCATGTGGCCTTAGTGCCTGAAACCTCGAGTCAAAACATTAAGCCCCAACAGTCTTTCACCGGCAGTCAAAACTGGTCACATGAAATAATGAAAGCCGCAACGTTTGTTGTTTGGTCTGAAGGTTTAATAACTGTAACATCCAGGGATAACACTTAACCTTGTCACATGGCATTTAAAACAACCTTCGCGCCATTTATGGAAACCGTAACCTCCAACATTAAAAAATTCGCAACCGTCGCGTATGGCCTATCACATGGAAACGGTTAATGTTTATTTCCAACGATTATTTTGGTGGTATATTTGGAGTAGGCATGAAAAATATGGCATGGTGCTATCTTATTAGCAGTTAAATTCAGTCTCTCCACAATTATTAGAGCTTTTTTGGGTGTCATTGGGCAAATTGAGTTTAGGCTATATTTTGAGCTAGATTCGTCCAATTTTGGAGTGCCAATAGTAAATTTTGACTATCTCAGATATTATAGACTCATTGGTGAGGGTTGTAGAGCCATTAGAGGAATTTTGAGTAGGTTTTTTCTTCAGAAAAGTTCTAGGGGCCACTAGGGCCACCTTGGGCCAACAGCAGTTCGAGGACTAGCCAGTGCAACTTGAGGCCTTATTCAGGAATCCAATAGTCAATTTTGGATGTTTCAGATGTTATGTAACTAATGGTGTGGTTTTTAGAGCTTTTAGAGGACTTTTGAAGGCCTATATGCTTTAGTGAAGTTCCAGGGGCCACAAGGGCTAGCAAGTGCTAACAACAGTTCAGGGCCTAGCCAGGGTAGCTCGAGACCTAATGCAGCAAACCAATAGACATTTTTGACTGTAATGAGAATTATTAATCCAATGGAGGAGTTTTAAAAAGTCTTTCAGGACTTCTAGAGGTTGAGAACCCATCAGAGAAGTTTTTAGTGACCTTAGTGCCAGGGGGTGCCACTAGGTGTTGGAGGCGAAACTGGAGCAGCCGGAGGCCAATTTCAGTGAACCAATAGTCTATTCTGACTATTTTTTGCATTCTGAATCCAATGAAAGGTTTTCAGAGCCATTTTATGACTTATGAAGGTCAAGAACCTACAAGGAAGTTTTGGAAGGAGGCCTAAATTGGGGATGTAGTGCTCATTTTGAGCAAACAATCAATGCAATTTTGGTGTCTAATGTGTGCTGGAGACAATAGGTGAGGTTTTAGGGACAATAAAATAATTATAAAGGAGTTAGTGCCACAGAGAAGCTCAGTGTAGCTCAAGAGCACCGACAGGAGGAATCAAGTCTAAGGGAGCTTAGATCTATTTTTCAGAGTGATGACAGCCATGACAGGGATATAGATGGTAGTCTAAACCCATTGCTTCAGTTCAGGAACTATTGGAGTTAATTTTGGAACTTGTAAAAGAAATTATGGCATAATCCTAAAGAGCCAAGTCAAGATGAGAAGAGCTCAAGGATATGTAGCCCACGATATTCAGGTGAACTCCTAGATTAAATTTGCTGTTATGTGTTGTTTTTTATTTGCTACATTATATGGTTGTTACACATGTTTAATTTCAGCAAAAAAAAAATGGACTAAAAGCACTTAAACTGTTAAAAATCATACACCTGTTTCAAGTAAAAATTTCCGCAAAAGTCAAGTACAAGCTAGATTTTTTATTTGTTTAACTGAGTGAGAGGTTATTTAAAAGCATAACAAGTTATCCAACCCATTTTCAGACCAGGTTGGTATCAGAGCACATGGTTGCTTGATTGACAGAGCAAAATTTTTCTTGTTTGACATGAAAGGTGTTTAAACAATGCAAAGAATTTGACTGTTTGACTGTTTGCAAACCCACTGTTGCTTGAGTTTGCTAGAGGTGAAGGGAGAGCTACTAATAACTAAGTCCAAAAGAGGACAAGAAGGAAGAAGGGCTGAAGGCATTCTCCTTACCCAAAGGACCTCAAGGCAACCCTCGAAGCACAAAAGGGTTTGTTTGCAAAAGGCTGCTTGAAGAAGAGCTTGACTCTACAACCATTTTGTTCAAAAGCTTGTCAATTGTTTTCGAAAGCTTTGTGAATTTTGTTGAAGTTATTTTGTTCATTTTCATAATGAAAACTTCATCAAGTGAGGTTTCAAAATCCTCCTCCTTCACAAGATTCTTCGATGAAGACATGAAGCGAGACTTCTACATCCTGAAGGACATGGTGCAAATTTTGTTTGAAGATAGAAGAGAAAGCACTAGACTTCATGAGAAATTGGTTGCTATGAAGCAAGAGAAGGAAGAAATTCTTCAAAAAATGCATGAGATGGAGATGTAGCTCCATCAAGCGGAAGAGGCTTTGACCAAGAACATGCGTGAAGTAGAAGTAATTCACTCCAATTTGTCTTCAGTTTCCTCATCAGATAGATGTGTTGGTTCATTTGAAAAGCACACTAGAGGTATAGGGTCCAAGTTAATGTTTGAAATGGGATATGAAGGTAAGGGTTTAGGCAAACATGCACAAGGAAATATTGATCCTATTTTGGTTGAGGAGAGGCCTAAGAAATTTGGTCTTGGTTATGCTCAATCTAATGGTGAAAACTCGAAAGCCATGAAGGCATGTGAGACAACTTTGACAATAAATTTTGTTCCAAGTTCTACACCACAAACATGTCAAGTTTGTTTTCAAGTTGATTTCCCTTGTTTGAAGCTTATGTTGCAGCAAGAAGATTGTAGACATGTAGCTTATGGCGAGCATGCGAGTTCGGACAACTATCAAGACATAAACACTGATGTTAGTCTTCAAAGAAAAGCGGGAGCCTCTACAAGTTAATCTCCTCATGAAGGTATAAAGGATGGACATGCAAATCATTTGAGGTATAATTCTTCGCATAGTCAAGTTGATTATGTTTCTGTAAGGCATGACAATTTTGCATGCTTGAATGGAAGAAAGAGTTACTGTGCATATTGTGGTATGTTTAACCATGATGTTTCGAGATTTTGGAAGAGGATGAAGGCATGTAGGAAACAATTGAAGCAAAGGAAACTTGCAAAGAAGGTGAAAAATACTTACACACATTTCCTGAAGATGGGACATTTTGTTTCCCATTGTTGGACATTCCATCCAACTAATCGTCCCAAGCATTTGAAGCAAGAGGATAGAAAAACTGGCGAAATTGGAACTAAGGATTCCATCATTGATGTGAGAACAAATGTTTCACATGAAGAAGATTTGCAGTAGAAAAATTCGTCGTGGAAGTGGCTTGGTAAGGAGTTGTTTGACTTCCTGACACAGTAAGACATACTTTCATTTGTACATATGCAAATTTCAGCCAAGTATGTATGTTTTCTGTTGTAATATCACGTTTTTTTTAGCCACCTTGGATCGATGATCAAGGACATGATGTTTAACTACCTTCTATATATTTCTCGCCATAAATTTTTGAGTGAGTTCAAGGAAGATAGTTCTTAACATGAGGACAAGCGCATCCAGAAAGGGAAGTGTCGACTACCTTCGAGTTGTGGTTCAAAGGCACTAGCCATGTAAGGCAAGTGTATGAAGGCTGAAAAGAAGAGGGTGGTGTACTCTCATCTATTGTATAGAGTAGTATATCAGTATTTTGGGGTCCAAAAGGTTCCTAATAGGGAGGTGTGATCAGAACTGGATCATGGACTTAAGTGATAGCTCAAAATTCAAAGTGTTTGGAAGTGTGCCAAACCTGAGTGACATGATAGATCTCGTCTTCTTGATTCCGGCACCAAAATCGACACCGTATGAAAAAGTTATCGCAGTTTGAAAATTCCAATAAATTGCAATTTTTGGACTTTGACTAGGTTTGACTGGAATTTTGGGAAAATTAAAAATAGAATATTCCATTCAGACCATTCAGGTCGTGACAAGTGTCATGATATAATTTGTAGTTGGGATGAACATGTTTTGGTCTGGCCAATCACAGGCTGCCACATGGCAGGCGTGGAGGGCTGCCATGTGGCCAAGGTTCGGTCATGTAAAATTTTTGGAGGGTCAGAGGATCGAACTTGAGACCTCATACACAGCATGCGGATGACATAACCAACTCTACTGCCATTTGTTTCTTACCCCTTAGGGGTGCTGGTTGTATTTAAAATTTATATAACGTGCATATGGGGGTCGGTGGGGGGCCAGCCTCCCCATGTGGCCTTAACACTAGGAACCTCGGGCCAAAATGTTAAGAGCCAACAATTTTCTGCCGATGATCAAAACTGGTCACATGACATAATGAAAGCCACGAAGTTTTTTGTTTGGTCCGATGGTTTAATAACTGTAACATCCAGGGATAACACTTAACATTGTCACATGGCGTTTAAAACAACCTCCGCGTGGTTTATGGAAACCGTAACCTCCAACAATTAAAACTCTACAACCGTCGCATATGGCCTATCAAATGCAAACGGTTAATATTTATTTCCAATGGTTATTTTGGCGGTATATTTGGAGTGGGAGCGCCAAAGATGGCATTGTGCTATCTTATTTGCAGTTAACTTCAGTCTCTCCACAATTAATGGAGCTTTTTTGGGTGTCATTGGGCAAATTGAGTTTAGGCTCTATTTTGAGCTATATTCGCCCAATTTTGGAGTGCCAATAGTCAATTTCGACTATCTCAGAAATTCCAAACTCATTGGTGAGGGTTGCAGATCCATAAGAGGACTTTTGAGTAGGTTTTTTCTTCAGAGAAGTTCTAGGGGCCACCTGGGCCACCTTGGGCCAATAGTAGTTTGAGGCCTAGCAAGTGCAACTTGAGGCCTTATTCAGGAATCCAATAGTCAATTTGGGATGTTTCAGATGTTATGGAACTAATGGTTTGGTTTGCAGATCCTGTAGAGGAATTTTGAAGGCCAAGATTTTTCAGTGAAGTTCCAGGGGCCACTAGGGCCACCAAGTGCCAACAAACAGTTTAGGGCGTAGCCAGGGAAGCTAGAGACCTTATGCAACAGAAAAATAGTCATTTATGACTTTAATGAGCATTATAAATCCAATGGAGGAGTTTTAAGAATCTTTTGAAGACTTCTAGAGGTCGAGAACCCATCAGAGAAGTTTTTAGTGACCCTAGTGCCAAGGGGTGCCACCATGCGTTGGAGGCGAAACCGGAGCAACCAAAGGCCAATTTCCATGAATCAATAGTCTATTATGACTATTTTTGCATTATGAATCCAATGAAGGGATTTTCAGAGCCATTTGATGACTTATAAAGGTCGAGAACCTACAAGGAAATTTTGGGCAGCCAAGGGCCAATTGTGGAAGGAGGCCTAGATTGGGGATGAAGTGCTCATTTTGAGCAAAAAATCAGTCTATTTTTGGTGTCTGATGTGTGTTGGAGACAATAGGTTAGGTTTTAGGGATAGTAAAAGAATTATAAAGGAGTTAGTGCCATGGAGAAGCTCAGTGTATCTCAAGAGCACTAACAGAAGGAATCAAGTCTAAGGGAGCCTAGATCTGTTTTCAGAGTAATGACAGCCATGACAGGGATATATATGGTATTATAAACCCATTGGTTTTGTTCAATAACCATTGGAGTTAAGTGTGGAACTTGTAAAATAAAATTTTCCATAATCCCAAATAGCCATGTCAAGATGACAAGAGCTCAAGGAGATTCTTGTTGATGAGCTCATAAACTCCTATGCGAGTGAAATCCTAGATTAAATTTGTTGTTATGTGTTGTTGTTTATTTGTTGCATTATATGGCTGTTACGCATGTTTAATTTCAGAAAAAAAAAATGGACTAAAAGCACTTAAACAATTAAAAATCATACACCTGTTTCAAGTAAAAATTTCCGCAAAAGTCAAGTACAATCTAGATCTTTTATTTTTTTAACTGAGTGGGAGGTTCTTGAAAAGCATAACAAGTTATCCAACCCATTTCAGATCACAGAGGGTCATATATCAAATGCATAATATAGAAGAAAAACACATTGATGTTGGTGTAAAGCGACACTCTCAGTGGCGTGTCAAATCCAGGAGTGCTGATATGAATCTAAATGTTGTTGAAATGATCCAATGGACATTTTCCTTCTTTGTTTGTAAAAACACGAGTTGAAAGAAATTATTTTCTTAGAAGTTTCTCCTTCAACATAAACAAGTTTACAGGAAATAGTCAATTATCAGTTAAACATATGCTAATATGTTGATTCTTGTTGATGAGTCCGTCCAATACTTCCTCTAAGGTCATGACACCACCCGTGCTCATTCCCTCCCAAAATTATTTGTGAAAATGACGACGACCTTCCAAAGATCGTTTATTGGGTTGAATCCTTCCCTTTTTGAGTTCACTCAATTCAAAAAACTATTGGTAGTGCTCAAGGACATTTTTCCTAGTCCTATGAGGACCTCACGGTCTTCAATGTGTAGGGGATATTTCATTCCATACCAGTAATCCCAAATCCGAAGTCTTATAAATGAAAACCTTAGAAAATAACCCCACCTTGGAATAAACAATTAGGGATAAATTAGATAATATGGAAGCAATAAAGGTTATATACTATTTTCATTACTTACAATAGGTATCAAATTTGGTTCCATTTAGGAATAAATCTAGGGATATTCAATTATTTGTGATTTTCAGGATAAGAATAAAGTGTTTTTAAAAGAAAACTACCCTATTCCATTGATGAAGGAGATCCTCCAACAAGTTTTCGGTTCCCAACCAATGTCTCTTTTAGATGGTTTGTTTGGATATAAACGACCTTCACCACTGATTGTGGCACATATACATGTCACAATATTTCTTTCAATTTGATTAATAGTAGAAGCTCGTTTTAGTATGCTAATTCATATCCACCTTTATGTCCACTTGAAGGAGGATTTGGGTAGATATATTTCTCCCCGTTTTGTTATGTCTTATTTTCATACTACTTATTGACTACTTGTATCCTTTTGACTCTAATTTCGGAACATTTTTTTCTGAAGGAGGGGTGTCTGTAATGCCCCTACTTGGTCTTATTATCTTACTTTATTTTATTAGCCTACTTGCCAAGTGATTGAATTTTGTGCTTGATTCCAATAAGTATTATTAGTATATGTATGAGGTATACAGATTCTAGTTACATACACACAACTCGCACAAATACACTAGTATTCTAAAGCTTAATAAGTTAGATGATTAATTAATAGTTAAGCTTGATTAATGATCAAGCTTATGGTTAGCCTTAAGCTTGATTAATGGATAATCATGATTAATGATTAATTAACCTCAAATATTATTTATAATTAATGATTATATTATAAACATGATTAATTTACTAATTAAATTAATAAGATTCTTCAGGTTTGACTAATATTTCAAGGATAATACTATTTTATTGAATTAATAAGGGTTGGTTGGGGAATGAACCACCTGGGTGTTAATTAAAGTGACAAAGGGTAGGTCAAGTGATAAGGAGGGGTATGGCTCAAGGAGGGTTTCATTGGGGCATTAAAGGCATTAACTTTAAAGAATGGGGGGAATTCATGATTATTATGACAGGTGGTTGGGATGGATGAGGAAAGGAGGCATACGACGAGAAAAGGAGAATTGAAGGGGGATCATTTAGGTTTTTGTCTTTTTTTTGGGTTTGGAGTTTGAAGTGGGGAAAGGGAGGAAGATAGAACCAAGAATAAGGGAAGGAGGGAGGACTCAAACATATTGGTTTTGGTTGAAGGGTGATAGATCTATTTTGGATACACTACGACTGCGGTTGGACTTGGGCTCAGAGGGCTAGGGAGCATTTGGAGGTTTCCTAGGCTAGGAAGTCAGATATAATATTCTAGTTGGCAGGGTGGCATATTTAGTCAGGTGGTCCCATTAGGAGAACCACAACCAAGGCACCATACAATGTATTCTTCTTCATGTCGTTTTATTTATGTAATTTGGTCCAAATCAAATTCCTTACATGTTTGATATGTTCTATTTTTTATGTTATTGTTAAATAATTGTTGTGTTATAAACATTCTAGTTTTCTTTGTTGTGAAATTAAGTAATAAATTTAGTTTTGGTTAGAGGACCCTAATTGGGTCCTCACAATATTAATATCTTCACAATCCATTTAATTTATCCCTTTTTTTTCTTTTACAACGGGAAAACCTATCATAATTAGTTTTCAACCAACAATGGGGACAACCATCACTGACTACTATATGTGAATACATGTTGACTTTTCATTGTTATTGAAAGAAAACCACACCACCTGGGATTACCCACTAGTGATTCATAAGGGGGCATGCTTTCAATCCTACCAAATTCTCTAGGTGTTGGTTCATTAACCTATTTCCGTACATCCTAAGAAGACAAGCTCTTAGCCAAGAAAAATTAATTTTAGGGAAAAACAATCAACATATCACTTTTTCATAAACAAAAAAATTATATTTTAGAAAAAAATTAATGAAATCTATCGATGGAATATGCTACACAAATATTTATCCTTTTGAATAATAAAGTTATAGCATGCAACCGATTTGGGAAAAATGTTACATTGGGGAGCTGTTGACGATGCTGGATCCACCAACATTCAAGGGATCTCCCCCATATGAAATCCCAACTAGAATTCACATCTTTTGGAGTAGGATTCCCAGTAGTGGGGTGTTTAATGATATGCCTTGAATTGCAAAACACATAGAGTGGTGTAGGGTGTCTTTGGTTAAAGCAAGTGTGTGATCCTGTGGAAAGTCAATATGATGCATGAGTGGTTCTAATAGCAAAGGGGGGAAGGAAGTGTGCCCCTTGGAAGCCTGTAATAGTACATAGCTTGAAAGGAACATATGAACTGAAAATACATCACACAAACTAACAAGAAGAATAGTCCACAAGTTAAAGGTGACAGATTAAAACATAACCACGTATTCAACAAGATTCGTACAAATGCAAAAAAAATACTTCATAAGAATATGCGTAAGTTAAACAACATACATCACACAAATAACCATAATAGTCCAACTACATTTACAATATATGCATGAAGACGCGTCGGCTCTGATTATATTATAAATGAAATTTCCATTCATACATACAACATGACGAACCACTTGCCCCAATAGTGGAACATGAAGTCAAAAACACTAGCTCCTCCTAGAGAAGTATACTCCCTCTATGCTACGAAGAAGCCAATGTTGACACAAAACTCCCAAGCCTTCTCTAAGCCTAAGCCTAGACAAAAGCTTGGCTCCCAAAATCCCCTTACAAGAGTTATGAGGATGTATTTATAACCAAAGGGGGGTGACTCTTGGCATGCCCCCTTGATGACTCTTTGACTCCCCTCATGACTCCTCACATTACATATGACTCTTCACAATCCATCATGGACACATGGAATTTCACTCATTTAATAATTAGAAATAATATTACAATTTCCACTCATACCAGTATAAGACAAAATAGGGTAGAGACAACTTGACAGCCTAACAAGACAAAACACTATGATGATGGTGTTGGGGTGAAATCAATCTAAGCATCTTGGACTTCGTGTTTCTTGGTCACGTACTCATACCAATCTTGGTACTATGCGATGGTCTCCCCAAACCATGAGATAATGTTAGGTTGGAAGCAGACTCTTGCCTCCAATGCATCCAGGTACAATCTCTTCGAACCAATCTTCACATCTTCTTTAATAAGGTGAAACATGGTTTTAATCTGAAATAAGCCACCAATGTAGGTATGCAAGGTCTCTATGTTGATCTCCATGTCCTCTCGGGTGGCCTCTTGCTCCAACTGCTTCAAGTACCGATCAATCTCCTTCCAGACTTGCTACTTGCGCTTAGCCTCAGTGAGTGTACCTATTGATGGGATCTGATGGTTTCTCACCACGAAATCCAAGTTGCCATATATCCATCCATATGGGGCCTGAATTCTTTTGATGAACGAGGAAAGTTGCTTCATTTTTATGGATTAGCATCCGAAATCCTACTTTCTCTAAATTTTCCAGCGGCTTCATCTTCTTAACCACTGTAAGTGGCACGATCTTGTATCTCATTGTACACTCATGCACGACGGTGATGGAAATTTTTATATTCCTAAGGATCCTGAAAAAACCTCTTTTGTATCGTATCAATTCATTCAGGTGGACAATTGCCTTATGGATGGTTACCAACTCCTCATAAAGATCCTGCATAGTGTTTCCAATTGAAGATACTTCAAAAAGTATCGCTGCTCTAATCTCCTCGTGGTAGACCTGTGTGGTCGATGCACTTTGTGCTGTTGCACGAAGTTGTTTATTCTCTTTCCAAAGTGCCTGTGTGTTCTGCACTAACTGCTCGTTCTCTAAAATCAAACACTGGGTGTTAGATCTAGATGCTTCTACAAAGGCCCAGCTAGCATTGGAAATGGGATTCAGATTCCTACTGGCGTATGCCAAAATCACCCTTTCTCTCATGAATGTGGGTGATGCATGATCATTGGGGAAATGATTTATTTTCACTTGTACAATATTCTTCTGTAGCTCATCAAAAGACAAATTTTACACGCCTATGACCATATCATCATCAAGGGGAATTGCCTCCCCTTTCTCACTTGGTGCTTGCTCCGTGGCTAGAGTTGGTGGAGTCTAAGTGGTGGGCTTAGGTGCACTGGGCATCAAGTCCAAATCTTCATTTAGCGACTCCAGTCCCAATTCCATGTCTGTGATTTCAATCAACTGTTCAATCTCTTGAGAAAACTCCTGTTCCTACATCTGTTCGCTCACTCCTTTTGTTTTCGACTGATCCTATACCAGTTCTTCAACTTGTATAGGTGTCGTCTCTTCCACAGTGGAAACCTGCCTTTATTCCTCTTATCTCTTATGTGTCTCCTCTTGTTCTCTTCTTCTAAGATATTTTTCTTCCTTCATCTCTTTTTCCACTCTCTGTGTTTCTTCTTCTAAGGATTGATTCTATCTCTTCCTCCGCTCTTCTCTTTACTGCATTTGTTCCCTATTTTCTTCGATCTCCAAAGACATTTTCTTAGTAAGAGGGTATTCTTTTATTTTCCAGCTTTTTTCCTCTTCCACGCCATTTGCTACCTTCGTTTTTCCTTTGTCACGCACCAAACTGTTGCCTATTGCTATTGTTGTTGCTTTCAGAACTAACGTAGCCTGCGAGACAACTTGAGAAGTCTCAACCATACCAATTGGTTCAAGTGGTTGGGAGGAGTTATAATAATTATTCCATGGCTCCTCTCCTGGCCATTGATATATCACACTGGCCCAGTTGGAGTACACTCTCGCACAATGTTCTTTGAAAATTCCCCTCGGATCATACGAATTATAACTCTTTGTTCCGAACTCGAATTTGACAATGTCTTTGTATTTGACATCCACGACCTTGAGATCTTAATATCTTATAATCAAACTTGCAAATAAATAGGTTTCCATGATTACTTCTTCATTCTATGCAGTGTTGCTGACAACCTTGTGGAGAGGTGATAAGCTATTTCTTACATGACAAATTTTTCAGTGGAATATCTAGGTAGAAGATGTGGTGGCTTCTTCTTGCTGAAAACTGATTAATGTGCAATCCGGTAAGGAAAACCAATGAACAATCTCTGATATCACCTCCATAGATTCTCGCGAAATGCAAGTTGGGTGCTCCTAAAAAATGAGCCCATAGAGCGGGATAATGAAATGATTAGTAAGATGCTCCATGACTACGCAATGACTGCAATCCAAGAGTAGCTTGCAATAGATATGTATGGCAATGTTTCTCGGTATCCATGTCCAGTTCATGCCAGGGAACTGGTTCTGCGCACATATTGCATCTAGTAAGTATGCAGATATGTAGAAGCGTGCTTGCTTGCCCTTAGGTGGATTGCAAGATTTTGTCACATGGACTCCTAACTGATGATCCAATAGGTCTAACCAGATGAATGACTTCCCCTCATTCACTACCTGGTTCAAAAATATAGCTCACCCCTCAGGAAAGGTCTCTGTGTTTGATTGGCCATAGATTCTACAAGCTAGCATGACCAAAAGGTGATAATATTTCATGAGTGCTCTTGTATTATACATATGGGTGGATTTCTGTCTAAATTTGGTTGGATCCTTCACCTAGCTGTTGATAATATCTCTAGTGTTTTTGTAGTTGTGGGTGGCATAGAACAGTGAGTCCATGTTCTTCACTAGCTCAGGAAGATGATGCATTTTTTTGAAGTCCACTTCTAGGAATGTAGTAAGCTTTTGCCCGCTGATGTTGTTCAATGTCATGGTTGTCACATCAATGTTTGAAACAACCCAGCTGATCAAATCCGCACATGGGAAGGTTGGATACCTGCATGCAACCTTGTAGAGCCATGAATGCATAATGCCGAGATACACTTACTGGTCCTCTGAGTCTGCATGAAAGTACTTTGTGAATTCATCCTTGATATGTTGCCATGTAAGTTTATATCCTTTATCAATGAATAACTTAATGTCTGGGTAGACTGGAAAGTTATCTGAGACTTTCTCAACAACTTCCCCAATACTTATTTCAATGGTTTCTTTGAGGAAACTCTCTTTGATTCCATTGTGAATGTTACTGCTGGAGAGTTTCTCAACATCTGTTGTACCTGTGGGATAGAAAAGACATGATGGAAATAAAATGTTAGCTATAATAAAAACAACTATAAGGACATACTCATGCAGCACACCGAGCAGCTTAAAAGAAGGATTGGACAATTTTTGGTCGGAAGGGGCTCTTGCTAGCTGGGGAAACTATGCACTGCACAGTCCCAATAGTCAGTGTCAAAGCCTGTGGCTTGAAACTGTGTAATGCACAGTTCATCCTGGGCAGAGAGCCTGGAGACACTGCACATTGCTTACTCTCAGTGGCCAAGATTGTTGGCTGAGGCCTGGAATTACACAATGCATAGTGAGAGCAGCCAGTATTATGCATTGTGCAGTTCCAGAAGCCAATATTGAAGCTTGAGCTTCCAGATTACGTAATTCCCAACTGGGAAAAGTAAGTTCTGACAAAGGGAAAGGAATATCTACCCAAGGGAAGTGTGAAAAATGAGAAGATATGAGATATGGTGAAGGCATGAGTGCAAATATGACTAAGTGTTGATAAAGCAAGGTAAATCAAGTTAAAAAACTGAACATACGAGAAGTAAACGAGATCAGTGAAGAGAGTCGCCTCAATGGCGACGATCGGTGCAAAAATACAAAAAATGATGTGACAATTGTGAAAGGAAAATGAAAAATTAAAACAACACTTCTACATGATAGAGCATGTTAAAACGCCAACATGCATGCAAAGAAACAATAAAAACAACACTCATGCAAGCCAAGTGACAAAAAGTGACAAAAAACGTAACTAAAAGAGACAAATGCAAAACTCACCCAGAAAATCAATGACCATCGCATCGAAGGTTGCTTGATCTCCTCGGAAATGCTAGATCTCCAAGATCGAATGTAATAATGAGATCTAGGGGCACTCATTAAATATATTTGAGAAATTAGGGTTTATGACATGCATGCCACAAATTAAGGGAAAAGCGACACTTGTTTTTTTTTTTTCACAAATGCAAAACTGACACAGAAAATCAATGAACATCTCATCGAAGGTTGCTTGATCTCCTCGAAAATGCTAGAGCTTCAAGATCGAATGTAAGAATGAGATCTAGGGGCAAACATTAAATAGATTTAAGAAATTAGGGTTTATGACGTGCATGCCACAAATAAGGTTGATATGGCTCAGCGATGTGGGAAATATGAAGAGCATGAGGATGGTGAAACTCTATCAGGAATGTCTTCAGAACTAGGGGATTTCAACCCGACTTTGTCACATCATGAATGTTGGGGGTCCTCCAGACCCCACGACCCTGTGTCTAAAGTGTTCTCTGGTATTTTTTTTATGATAATAACATGGTTGATGTTTGTCCCTATCCCCTCCATCCCACCTGAAACAATGAAAAATCTGAGGATGATTGAATTGGAAAGAGATTGGATCATTTCTTGGTTCATCAAAGCCTCATGGAAACACTAAGAAATTTGTGGTCATTGGTGGTGAAATTTTTTATATCGGACTATTGTCCTCTTCTATTACACTAGAGATCAGAATAGACATGAAAAGTGATCCCCTTCAAGTTCAACCATACTTGGCTCGAAGACAAGGAGTTTAATATTTTGGTTAAAGAGGTGTGGAATAATTATCCTCAGTTTCCTGATAAATTTGCAAGGACTACATCACATCCATTTGGCCACCCTCAAGAGTAGGGTTAATACACGGGGACACAAAATTAAGGAATGTTTAAGCATCCAACTGAAGATGGTGTCCGATGAGATTCAGAACTACAGTACTTGCCTCAAGGAGGGCCGACCCACTCAGATGGAATTGGACACACTCAAAACTTTGGAGATGAGAAGGAGGAAGATCCTTAAATTTCAACAGCACACTTGGAGACTTAAGAGTCAGGCCATCTGGATTCGGGTGGTTGACCAGAACACTAAATTCTTCCACATATTTTCAAATAAGAGGAGGAACACACATGCCATTTGGAATATCAAAGGTGCGTATGGAACACTCAAATTTTTGGAGGTGGATATTCGCAGGGAGGTTGTTCAGTTTTTTGGGAAACTTTTTAATGAACGGGATGATGTTAACATTGAATATCTTATTTGTATTTTTGAGGAGTTCCCAATGATGTTTGATCGGGATGCTAACATGAATCTGCATCACCCCATCTCTTTGGATGAAATCCAATTTTTTCTCTACTCTTTCACAAAGGAAAAATGCCCCAGTCTCAATGGTTGGACTGTTGAACTTTTATCTATTTTTTTTACTTGATGGAAGAGTCTCTTCGGGCTATGGTTGATGAATATCGAGTTTAGAAATCCATTGCTGGATTCATCAAGGCTACTTTCATTGTTGTGATCCCCAAAGTGTTTGCCCAAGTCTCCTTCTCAGAATTCAAGCCCATCTCTTTGTGCAATATTGTGTACAAATTAATTTCCAAGGTTATTGTTGAACACATTAAAGTAGTACTCTATGCTCATATCACATAGTAAAAATTCATTTTCCTCTCTGGAAGGTCAATACATGATGCAATTGCAATAACGCAGAAATGTGTTCACTCCATGCATTCTAAGAAGAAGGAGGCGGTCGTCATGAATATTGATTTGAGGAGGGATTAGGACTGTGTGGACTGTGGATTCCTTCATCTCATTCTTGTCAATATCGGTTTGGAATATGATAACGCAAAATGTATTACGACTTGCGTTACAAACGAATGATTGGCATACCGATCAATGGCTATCCAAATTTTTTTTCGGATCCCAACGAGGGCTTAGACGAGGATGTTATTTATCCCCTTTGTTGTTTTTATTGGTCATGGATGGATTTAACAAGAAGATCAACTCTTCCCGGAGTATGAACAAATTTTAGAGATTGTGGTTGTCCCCTCAGGTATGCATAACACACCTCTTTTTTGTTAATGATATTTTGTCCTTCGGTCTTGTAAAAAGGGAGAAATGGGAAGCTTTACTTCATATTTTTGAATGGATGGGGGAAGATATTTTCCTATACATAAATGGGCCCAAGTCTTGTTTATAATTCTCCTCTAGAAACATCCTGGACATTAGATACATTTTCGGCATGTTTAACATGAACATCACTCCTTTACATAATGGTTTTTCATATTTGGAATTTTGACTCAAATTGAACTGCAACAGATTTGATGATTGGACATGACTCCTATCTAAGTTTGATAATAAATTAAAAGGTTGCTATTTTCACTATCTCTCACTCGGTGCTCATTTTATTTTGATACAATCAGTATTACAACAGATATCGACTTACTGGTCACATCTATTTGCACTTATTTTTCATATCTGTAACCTTATCCGGTCATGTCTTGCTCGATTTTTATGGTCTGGCATTGGAGCTTCAAAAAAATATCATATTTCCGCCTATGATAAAATTTCTAAACCAAAATACGTGGATGGATGGGGGATCTTGGATTCCCAGGTATTTGTAATTTCCTTACTATTGAAGTCCTTATGGCGTGCTCTCTTTGGGGGTGGCAAATGGGGCCAAATCATCTTTGAAAAATATCTTTGGAACCATCATATCTCTTACTGGATTTCCAAGTATGATATTGGCACCAAACATGCATCCTTCATCTTGTCCAATTTTCAGAAAATTAAACCATGGTTTTTACAATGGGTGGCTTGGAATTTCGGCAGGGGGAACCTACTGCTTATCGACGATGACAACATTGCAGGTGTTAAAGGAAATTGTCTTCTTTCCATGGATACCATCAACTCACTTCATGCCGAGGTCTTTTCTATCTACAACAAGATATCATAAATTGGGAACATTGTATGCCCATTGGGACGCAGGATTCCCAGATCAGACTATGGGGCCTTATGGCTTTGGAATGGAATCATTAGATACATATCTTAGATATGCAGGTGTGTGCAGGAAAATGGCTTGTGACTATATCTCCAAGGGTGGGCATATTCAAAATGGTTTTGTGGTTGTTTCAAACACGTATCATCACATCACGCAACTGAAACTGGGTGCTCTGACCACCAATTGGTTTCTTCCTATATGGAAATTGAAGATCCCAATCAAAATCATATGTTTTCTCTAGCTCACCTGGAATAATAAGATCCTCACATGGGAAAATCTCTACAAAATAGGCTTCCTGGGGCCTGGTTTATGTCAGCTATGTTTTTCTGAAGAAAAAATTATGGTGCACTTGTTTTCAATTTTTATTTTTCCATGCAATTTTTGTATTTTTTCCTCACATCCTTTGGATTTGTTTTCAACTATTTTACTTGTACTGAAGCATGTCTTAAATGGGGGCTTGAGCGAGGGGTTATCTCACTTTCATTCCTCCATTTTTTCTGTGGGAAATATGGAAGGCCCGTAGCCATGTTATATTATGGGGTTGGAAACATAATGTACTCTACACTGTCACAAAAATTTGGGGTTGGCTACAGTACATGAATTTGAGGGCCAGATCAGTCACCGACTTGATGCCTCGACATCTATGCCCACCCCGCCCCCCCACCCCATCATACGACCTGCTGGTTACTCTGATGGTGCGACACAAAACCAAAAATGTGGTTGTGGTGTTTTTCTCCTGTTGGACGAGGACTTGGTTTTTCAGACTACATTGGTACGGTGACCCGGGCACTAACACTAAGGCTGGGTTGATGGAATTTTGGGGTATTCTCTGGTTCGTTAATGGTAAAAATGTACAATGCATTCACATATATGGGGATTCAAAAACAATCAATGAGGGCATTTCTGATATTACTAATTTTGATCCACCAATGCTCTAGAACTGGAAAACACACATACAGGCTCTCATTCAAGCATTTCAGGAGGTCCAGACGTAACATATCTTCCATGAGTTTAACAAAACTATCGACTCACTTTCTAAGTTGGGTCTCAAGGACATGAAAGGATATATACACTTCTCCAGAAGTTCACAGGGGATCATTCTGGAAAATCGACACATGGTCATGCCTTAATATATGCTACTTTTTCAACATTATCTCTTTTATATTTTTTGCTGCATTTTCGCTACTATGTGGGGACTTCTCTATGTTTTTATGCATTTTTGGATTCCCATCGTGAACAATTTTTTTCTCTCATGATGTTTTTTTTTTATGCCTACTTTCCATGTTAGATTCCAATGTATATTTTTGCCACTCTTCTACCAACTCTTCTATTTTTGTTTTTTGTTTTATTTTTTTCCTTGGAATCCATGTTGTTATATCCAGAACATACAGGCCATGTAAATTGAACTTTTCTCTAATAAAGATCGGTTCGCTTTTTTCATCTGAAAAAAAAAAAACAACAACGCAACACCAACTAAGTAACAATGAAACTGATATTAATATGTTCACATTTTCCTGTTGAAATCTAACTGCTAGTTGTTAAGCCCATATTTCCTTTTGTGCTAACAAAACAAGAAAATAACATGGGAAGAAACACAAGGTAGTATGACTACGAACCACCCACTTTTTCGATTTTGAATAACCCGGTTATTTCATGTTGTAACCCTCTACAAATCATATTCTAATAAAAACGTCGTGGTTTTCCATATAACCTGACTCTCAACCACTAATCATAAAGCATTTTCTGCAATAATTGTTATATTAATATTATTATAGCCTGTGTATTTCAAAATGGGCTTCTGGAGTTAGCCACATTCATGCACCAAAAGCTGAGAGAAAAACCAAATCCAAGAGACAATGTAATGACCTATTTTGAATTATGAACAAAAGGTATTAGTAAGCATACGATATATGCGTATGATAGCTACATATGCATACATTGTATGTCTTACACTAGTATACTTATTAAATAATTATGAAATATGTCTAAGTAAATGATAAATGGATCAAGTACCTCAAAATATTAAAGAAGAGAACTATTACTTATTTTGTAATTATTAAGCTATTTTAATAAAATTTATACTACCAGCCCTATTAATGTAAATATGTATGAATATAAATTTTAATTTAAATGTTATAATTAAAAAGAAATTAGTTTAAAGTATATATATTTAAATATTTATTAATTCATTATATTTAAATAAAATAAATCAAAGAAATTCAATGTTAAATTCATAAACATAAAGGTACGTAATCTCAAATGAGATTACACGTATACTCCCAAATAAGCAAATCAAATCTTGGAAGACATTGGATGAGGCGACAACCGCCTGAGAAAGCCTATTCATCCATGAAAATAGAAAATTGAAGGGAGTAGGAGAATTCAGAACTATGGAGTGACGAGATGTGTGTTGAGGGATTGAAGGACAAGTTGTGTCGAGAGATTAGGAGATACAAAGTTCAATTGTTCTGAAATTTTGGGCACGGGGGCCAAAGTATCTCAATTTGAGTACTTTGGAACTAAGTACTGAAGCTGTATTCAGTTGGATGGGTGGTTTTTGGTCGTTTTGTAACGAGAATGAGAGCAAGAGCGAGAGTTACAACAAAGAAGAGTCATCTTCAACTACCAAACCAGGTTATAATTTAAGAGTTAATTTGATAAATTTGTGCATGTATGTTGCAGAGAAGTAGAAAATGAAGGAAATGTTAGTTATACCTGTTAAATTCCCCATTTCGGTTTTAGAAATTTATCTTAGAGTGTCAATATTTTAATACAATATCAATATTTTTATTTTCAGGGTCTTACATGTGGTATCAGAGCTAGGTTACAAACTCTGTGGCCTTATCAGGTTGTTAATATTATAGTTTACAAGAAACAGTGACTGTATGTTAAGATTACTAAGATTTTTAATATATTAATGTATTAGAGACCACGAATTTAGGAATTTCCTTGCTACTATTTTCGAGTTAATTTGTTGTTGAGAGATTCTATGTCTGATTCATTAAACTATGTTACGTTTTAACACTATGTTAGTCTTTGAGGTCGGTGATGATAGTGGTAATAGGGCATCCCAATATTTGTGCATAGATTTGAAGAACCTCCAACATCTAAGCCTTTCCGCTGCATTATTCCAAACGACCTTCATGTCTAGATGCCTTGCGACTCTCTGTCTTGATTCATTATATTCACCGCATCAGTTACCGGGATTAGTTCTTGCCTACATTGAATTAATTGCCATCGTCAATGTATAGCGCACCTTAGCTTTGACACTCATATAGTCCATAGCGCACATGTATGGCCAACGAGGCCCTATCGGTCATCGATAAGTCGACCATTGACTACGGCTCTCAAACTGACGCCATAGTTCTTGCTACTCAAAGCTTCCAGCATGTTTGGGATTTTCCTATCTTGTTTTGTTGTTCCGTGGATTTATCATTTTATATGTGTGGATATTTTTTATAGTTAAAGGTATGTTGGTTTAAATAAATTTTTTTGAAGTATGGATGATGTTAGTGCCTGCCAGTCTTTCCAGTCACCAATGATCATAAGTTCTTTTACAAGGTTTTTGGTAGTGCCCTACTGCAATTTTTTTATGGTTCCAATAGGTTTTCAAATAAAAATTTGGTCACTGGTTAGCATGTTTAGGTGTGTTACTACTCCTTTTAGTTCAGGTTTTCGTCATGCCATCACTCATTTTGAATATTCATCAATGACATTTATTTATCACCATCTCAGTCACATTACCATGGTCATCATTCTGCTCATCATTTCATTTAGTGTCATCATTAGGTCTTAGGGTAAAAATCATAAAAATATGTCATTTCACCATTAAATTCAACATTGAAAGGAGTAGTAATAGTGAAAAATTTTAGATAAAGGTTTCAAAAGTGTAATTTTACTTCTATCATGATGTAATATGAATAAAAAGGTTCTAAGGTTGCAGTTCAATATTAATGCAAATCAAAATGTGAAAGAACATGGTGGGGCCACTACACCACTAAGAAGAAAGATTGGTTTCCAAGCTAGAAAAGACCAAAAGAGCATCACAATTGCTCATTCCAACTTCAAGAGACATCACTCCACCAAGAAATATCATTTCCACCCTCATAGGATCAATCTATTTCCTCGAGAAGTGTTATCTCCCTCCTGTGCTGCGCTTTTGTCAGAGGTGCTGCGCTTTTTACAAAGGAGTCAATTATTCGATTTCAGGGGTTTTCTTCAGCAACCAAGGGTTAAAACACATATTATACAAGTAATCAGACCTACTTGACACCTTCTCTCATCAAATTTTCCACTCAAATCAATAAAAACTCAGTGAATTACCTCTCTCAACATTTGTGCCACGTTTTTCAATTTCTTGGCCAATTTTTTGTATAGTTGTTGTAAAACCCTAATTTTAAAGCTCATATACCCACGCCCACCTTCCATATACTACCCTTGACACTTCCACTCACTCCTATCCCTCATTTTCACTATTTTCCCACAAACCCTTGCCTAGACTACACTTTCCTAGGCTAGGATCGTGTTTTCCACTTTTCGACCCCTTCCCCTCACTCATTCCATGAAATTTAATTTCTCCCTACTTCCTAACATCTATCCCTACCCCCCTAAAATTTCCAAAGAATTTAGGAGACCCCTAACCCATTCATTTCCCTTCATTCCTAAAAACTGCCCAAATCCCCTGTTTTTACCTACACTAAACCCTAATTCCTCTTCCCATTGAGCTAGAGTTTTCTATGGATTTTGAAAAAACTGAGAAAAAGAGGCAGAGGGGAGGTCATATCAGTAGGTATGAGCCCAATACAACACATGAGATAATTTCTTCACCCTTCCTTAAGAAATCATTCCAGGATGCAAGTTTCCTTTCTTTTTGCCAAAATGTTGAGGAACTTGGTTTTCATGACAAACTTAACAGCACTTGTGCCACCAGTTTGAGGAGATATAAGGTGATTATTGCAGGGGTGGTGTTCACTCTTTCATAAGAGGCAATTTCCACAGCTACAGGGATTCCAAACAATGGAGAAAATTGGTTCAAGAATAGGGACCTTGACCTTGAAAGCCACACAATCTATTTGAAACTAGAATACAAAGCAGCTCCAACACACATCTTTCCACTCAGAAAGTTGTTGGACAAGTATGCCCCTCTCATGAAATTTATCATGAAATATTTTACATGTGAGGGAAACTACTCAAGGTTATATCAGCATCATGTGAGACTGTTGATGCATTTCATTGGTGTAAAAGATATCAAATTTCCTCATTACCTTTGCAGAAGCATGGTAAAAATGGTAGAGAAGGTACATAGATTAGGAGAAGATCATAATGCTCTTCTGTTTCACCATGGCTTGGTGAAAATCCTGGTTTTCCATTAATTCACACAAATCAATTTGTCTCGGGATGGTTTTATATATTCAACTTCTCTTTTGTCTTCTCTAGCTCAGTCTAGCAGTCACTCTACACATTTGACTTCACCAGCACAAGAAGAGGTGGCTTCCACAAGCAGACCTATCACAAGAAATCCTAGGGCAGAGGTGACTCAAACATATGTTAGAGGAAGGAGGCTTGAGTTTGCTCCAGACATTGTTGAAAGGGCCAAGCCCACATCAAGTGAGAAAGAAACATCATCACAACATGAGGCAACATTTCAGGATGACGAACTAGTTCATCTTTACACTAATATGGCAGATTTAGAAATCCATGAGGAGGACAAAAAAATGGAGAAGATCATCATGGAGAAGGAGGCTGAGATTATAGATCTCAAAGACAATCTTTCAAAGGCAAATTTCTTGGTCTCTTTCTTCCAACTTGAGAACATGCAGCTAAAGGTAAAACAATCGCTCTTAAACAAGCCCAAAGCAGATTTGAGAAAGGATGATGCCAAAGGTAAGGAAGTTGTTGATGTGGATGATTTATAGGATCAAGAAGAGCAGGTTAAATCAAGGAGACCAAGAAAAGGAGGTCTCAAGAGGGAATTTGAGCAACAAAAAGAACCATCTCCACCAAAAGGTCAAATGACTGTTTATGAACTCATTTTGGCAGAAATTGAGAAAGACAAAGTAGGCTAGCTAGATAGAGTGAATTGCCACTTGGAAAATATTCTTAAGGGGGAAAACATGAATAACAACCTAAAAATACACATGCGCATGCATTATTATACAAGGAACAAGGTCTCCCAAATCAGAAACAAGAAAGTTAAAAAGAACTACACTAAGTAGTTTGAAACACGTCGTGTTTCTCAATTGATTATGTGATTTTCCAGAAGATTTATGATTTAATTAAGTGAAAAATAAGTTGAAGCAAACCATAATGAGGCAAAAAGAGAAGGATAAGATTGATTTGATGGCTATATCCTCCCTCATAGCTTGACACATCATCACCTGGATTCATGGAGCAATTTTGGGTAAATTTTGAAGAAATTTTATGAAATTTTGGTTTTTTGTGACTTTTGGCCTAATTTGAAATACTAGTTCACCCAAAAGCGCAACACCTTGGTGCAACACTTTTTCCTCAGACCTCCAAATAAAAAAAATTCTGCATTGATGGATAGCTAGTACCCTACACATGTTAGCTATATAGTTTTGGCGCCTTTTTAGTAAACTGGTTGGGATAAAATTCCTAAAAACATGCAAAAAGCCACTTTCTGCCACCTTTCTGGACTAGGCGTTGCACTTTTGGGAGTAACTTTGGGAGAATGAGTTATTCTCTATCTTGGAGTATCCATTTTTTTCACTTGAGGTGTTTAATGACAACTAGACATCCTCATATTTCCATTGGTACCTTCAGAGCTGTATTTGGAGTAGTGGAAGGCCCTCAAAAGCCTCCTCAAATATTTGCGCTGCTCTTTTGTCTGGTGGCGCTGCGCTGCGCTTTTGCCTGTTAGTCCAATTTTCGAGTTTTCTTCAGTCAAAATTAGCTTTTATGATGTAATTCCTCTATTTTCAAGTTGAATTGATGTAATAGAAGGTAAATGGGCTTGTTAGAGTAATTTTTATCTAATTTTGGACCTCATTGATGAGGAGCATATCAGTCAAAGTCTATAAGGAGGATTTGTTTTAACCTCCTAGTAATTAGGGATTTATTGAGAAATTCATGTAAGTTGTTCCTACACTGATGGATTAGACCCCTGAGAGAGGGGAAGTTGTTTTTGGTCTATATGTATATGGTTTTTAGTCAATCAAAATGTTGGACATTAGAGAGTGGAAGTCGTGTATCTTGTACTTCATTATTTTTACAGGAAATCAAAGGATAGTTGCAACTATTATTCAGGAATTCTTGTGGTGTAAGTTTGTGATTATGTTTTCTTTCTATTAAATATTTATATGAATGATAAATTAGTCTCCTTACCATATATTTTCTCTTCAGTGATTTTCTTAAGAGCTTTTGAACATAATTATTTTGATTAAGCTTCGTTTTATTAGGAATCCCATGTTTGTGTATTTTGTCTTCTTGCGAAGTGAACTCATGGTATACATGTTCATTTTGATCTCCTTGCTAATTCAAAACCTACACTACATCGACCAACTCTTAATATATCACAAAAGCATGCCTACCCTTCTCCTTATATCTCTTGCAACTGAAAACTTTGAGACTTGACCTAGTTCCTGGTTTTCACTCCTGATCCAACAAAAATCCCTAAATCTTCAAACCCTACATGAGGTAAAATATCTAGCCTAAAATCCATTCTTATACTAGTCAAATCCTTGGATGAGAGTTTCATAGAGAGATAGCTCTCTAGTTTGGTAGGGATAGCTACCAAACTAAAAGCTTGGTTTGAGGTTACCTCCTTCGATCTCCTTTCAGCCTTGGGACATTGTGGAGGCTAAACTTTCTGGCACCGTTTCTAGGGAGCGAAGTGACAGATCTTCCCTGGGCGTTTTATTACATTTTCATTAGATTCTAGGCCTGTGGGTTACATGACATAGTTTTCAAGAAGGTCGATTCAAGTTGCTGAGAGACAAAGTGCAGGAAACAAGACAACACTGGCTCCTAAAAGGTATACACGATCAAATCCAGATCCAAATACACCATCTCCTATTGAAGATACATAAATACTTATAAGAAAGTAAAGACTTCAACATTCTGATTTTTAGTCAAGTTCATCTACCTTGGTAAGTTATACATATCCGCCTTAAGAACTGGTTTCACTTGAAGATATTCCATTTGATCTTAAGTTCTAGTTTTCTTTGTTTAAATCCAAATCTGAAACATCTATGTCTGAACTTGTATTCAATCCTTCAAAGCTTGAAACAAATTTCTCATCCATATAATCCAATTCAGAAGTAAGTTCATAAGTTGATTTCGATATAAAAGTTTGGTGTCAAATTGAAAAACTTCAAAAATAGCAAACCATCTTCAATATACCTTTGAAAAGGCTTATATACAATATCAGTAGGAGCTCTTGTCTGCTGACCCTTTTTCAAATTCATCTACTCACATTGTTGCTACATCCCCTCATACTGATGTTTCCTCATCATCCACACTTCCTCCCACACAACCATCACTCATACCAGCACTGCCTATTGTAACTACAAGCTTGCCTCCTATAACAACTATGACCATATTTGCTCCTTTAGCTCTGTCATGAGAACTCACTAATTTACCTCAGAACTATGGACAAAGGCTACCTCTTTTTGATGGAACCACCGAGATTACAACTAGGCAACATATTAATAAATCACATAATTCATAGATTTAGAAGAGGTAGATGATGATGATGCGAAAATGAGAATAATTGCTTAGAGTTTCTTAGGAGAAATGAAAAAGTGGTTCCAATATTTGGCACCTCGTTCAGTGCCAGATTCATAATAGTTAACTGATATTTTCCTTGCTAAGTGGGAGGAAAAGAAAAATCATCTTCATATATTGGTTGAATACAACTCATTGAAAAGAAAACCTAATGAATCAGTTCAAGACTATACTACTCGTTTCAATAAGGTATACAATTACATTCCTACCAATATCAAGCCTCCACCTGACTTGGCCTTGTTTCACTATCCGGATGCCTTTGACCCCGATATGGCATATCAACTTAGAGAGAGAAATCCTACCTCATTGGAGGAAATGCAAAGAAATGATGTTAACATTGAAGCCAATCTATTGATCAAGAAATCAAAAAGAAAATTTGAAAATAGAGTTACAATTAAGGAAGAGCCATCAACCTCATTCGAAGAAAAGTTGGATACTTTGATCGGAATTGTGGAAAAGATGGTAGACATGATGTCAATTTATGAAAGACATTCAGAAAATCAAGTCTGGAATCCCAATTTCGAAGGACAACAATAACAACCTAAGTTCAAAATTAAGCAGAGAGAGCAGAGAGCTCCGGATCAGCAAGCACAATAACAAGTCCATACTCCCATTACAACAAAACTACGCCCGAGGACCTAAATATGAAGATAAAATTATTGAATAAAATCATTTCTTTGAAAAAAATCATGGACCTATCTCCCTTACAAAGGATGATGAGTATACTGGGGAAACATATGTGCCAGATTACCAAGAATATGTACTTGCAAATGATGATGGGTTGGCAATCCAATCTGAAGGCTATCAAAGGGGGTACCTAAATTCTCTCAGCTCAGTGCAAAGACAATATAGTTTGAGAAATCGAGATGTGCCTATTACATCTACTCAAAATAGGTCATCTCCGCAAAAAGATACTCAGTCCAAACAAAATTCCCAAGCTAGTCCAAATCAGGAGAAGGATCCTGCCGCCACAAATCAGAGCAAGAACAATGAGCCATCTACAAGTACATCAAAGAGAGACAAGGAAGGACAAAGAAAGGAGTCTTCAAAAAAATATCAGCCCGAAAAGATGGATACCATTGCTAAAGAGGTAGATAAACCATCTAACTTATTTAGCTTAGAGAGTGAAATTTCTAAGTTAAAATTTTCTATTCACCTCACTGAGATTGTAAAGAATGATCAATATAAATTTCATGCTGCTAAGATGTTGAAAGCATATCAGATGTTAGACATGGTCAATGTCAGTGATGACCATCCCGCACTCCTATTTGGCCTAGCCGTAGATGGAAATCTTGAAGATAGTGAAGTCCCTTCCTTTTATCTCAGTTTGATGATTCATGAGTATATCCTCCATAATGCCATGTTGGATTCTGGGGCCTCACACAATTTCATGTCGAAGGCCATCATGGATAAGTTGGGGCTGGACATAACCTGACCCTAGCATGACTTGTATTATTTTGATTCAGGTAGAGTGAGATGCCTTGGTATTATCAATGACTTTGTGGTCTCTCTTAATCAACTTCTTGCCAAAAATGTGTTGATGGATGTTGTAGTTGCTGACATACCTCCAAGGTATGGCATGCTGCTTTCACGGTATTGGGGAGCCAAATGAAGGGGTACTCTACAACTTGATTTTTCATATGCTACAATTCTGGTATTTGGTAAAATTAGGAAGTTATATCGGGAATTAAAAATGAAATACATGATTAATAGCAAAGACAAACCCAAAAATCACCCCATTCAATCTATAAATAGCGATTTAGAGTCTTTCATTTTGTATAATGATCATAGTACTGATGATTTACAGAGTCAAATTGTAGAAGTTGAAGAAAATTCAAAATTGTCAAAAAGTGTCCAAGTTGTCTTGAATGGAGAACAAAGAAATCAGAATTCTGATGTCTTGCAGCCAAGCACTTCAGAGTAAAGGTCAGTAGATTCAGAGAAAGGAAAAGAACAGGTTGAGACAATGGGTCAAAAATAAGAAACATATCAGTCCACAGAATTTTAGCTTCTGGATTATGAGGAGGGTCTTTTGATGATGGATTTCGATGGTGATTTGGGAAAAGATGGAGCTAGTATTGGAATCTGGATATATAGCCCTATACATCAATCATCTAAATTCCCACATAATGTAAGATTGTGTTCTTATAAACTTGATTTTGATTGTTCAAACAAAGAGGCTGAATATGAGGCCTTAATCACCGATCTCTGAATTTTGAAAAGGCTAGGTGCAAAGAGAATTACAGTATATGGCGATTTCGAGTTGGTGATTAAACAGGTAAAAGGGAAGTACTAGGCTAAACATCCTAGGATGAGAGCTTATCGTAATGTTGTTCTTGATATTCTTAATTTTTTTCCAAAATATACATTGTCAATGATTCCTAGAAGTCAGAATTTTATTGCTAATTTTCTTACCACAACGACCAACAACTTTAAGATTCCTAGTCATGCTACTAAAAAGTTTGAAATTCATGTGAAGCATCACCCAACTATTCCTTACAATCTGAGATACTGTCAAGTATTTTGGGATGATAAACAGATAAACAATTTTCTGCAAATGGAGGGGGAGTTTTCTAATTTCCATATTAATGATGTGTATAATGAAGATGATCAGGTAATTGAAGCTACTTAGGTTTAAGAGTTGCTGCTAAAGGAAAATAACATTCCACGAGGTATTTTACCTTTGGAAGAGTTATTTTATCACGATTATGTTGCTAAAAAGCCGACAATGCTCCCCACAGAAGTAGGTGTTGCAGATGTAAACATTGGTACAACTGATAACTCCGAGATGGTTAAGTTATCGAGGTCTTTATCCCTGAAGTTGAAAGGTAAATACATAAATATTTTGAGTGAGTTTTCTGATGTATTTGCTTGGGATTATTCACCTTTAAAAGTGTACGATAAAAACATCATCCAACACACTATCCCAATCAAGACAGATCAAAAGACATTCCGCCAGAAGCTTAGGAGAATCAATCCTAAACTGCTACCATAAATATAAAAAGAGGTAAACAGAATATACAAAGTTGGTATTATAGTTCCTATTTGATTTCCAGATTGGATGTCTAGCCTTGTGCCAGTAAGGAAGAAGACAAGGGAGATTCGTCTTTGCATAGATTTTAGAAATCTGAAAAAAGGTGTCCTTGATGGAAAATTATCCTCTCCTGAAGATGGACCATGTCTTACAGAGGGTAGTTGGGGCTTCTAGAATGCCACTCCTCGACGAATACTTAGGATACAACCAAATATTGGTGCATGAAGATGACCGAGAGAAAATAACATTTACAACACCATGGGGTACTTTCATGTACGCCAACATGCCATTTGGGCTAAAGAATGCAGGGGCTACATTTCAGTGGGCTATGGAAATCGATTTGTCAAATGAAAAGGATGTATTTATTGTGGTTTACCTTGATGATGTTATTGTCTTCTCACAATAATATGACGAGCACCTACATCACTTGACAATAGTGTTTCAAAAATGTAGGAAATTCGGCATTTCGCTAAATCCTAAGAAAAGTATATTTTCCATGGAAGAGGGAAAACTACTTGGGCACATAATCTCAAAATATGGAATCCGCATTGATCCCTTAAGGATCAAAGCAATTTAGAAGTTGGAATTCCCAAGGAAAAAACAAGACACCTATTCATTCAACGATAAGATAAGTTTTTTGAGGAGATTCATCCCTAACCTCGCTTAACACCTTAGAGATATGACAGACATTTTGAAGAAGGAAAACAAGGTAAGATGGCCAGAAGATGCAAAGTAATCATTCAATTCAGTCAAATTTTATTTAACATGTGCTCCCATATTGATTAAACTTGATTATACTATGGCCTTCATTATCTTTTCATTCACTTCCGAGCATTCCTTGGCTGCTGTCCTAATGCAGAAAAATGACTCGAAGGCAGAGCATCCAATTTCCTTTTTCAATCAGACCATAAGAGATGTGGCGCTCAGATACAACATTATTGAAAAACAAGCTTTTGCCTTGGTGAAGGCATTGAAAGACTTTTGGGTATAAATCCTTCACTCTCACATCATTTCTTATGTTCCGAATGCAACAATGAAATATGTTTTGATGCAAAATTATCCTAAAGTAGGCGAGGGAAATGGATTGCATCCATGCTTGAATATGACCTAGAGATCAAGCACACAAAGCTGATCAAGGGACACGGTTTGGAAAAATTGATGGCATAATATAATTTGCATGTGCTGGATATTAATTTGATTTCTGCACTTTTCGAAGAGGAGGTTGATGACTCATTGACATAGGTATCTCATAATTTCATTTCATCCCCTTGGTATGTTGATATTGTTTATCTACTTCAACACTTAAATCCTCTGTCGGGTGTGTCTAAAAGAAAGAGTAGATCACTGAAATTAAAGGCTTAAAAATATTTTATTTTAGACAGTGTTTTGTATTGGAAAGACCTGAGAGGTGTCTTATTGAATTATCTTGTTGAAAGCGGGGCGAAGGAGGTGATGAATGAATTTCACAAGGGTGATTGTGGCAATTATTTATTCTAGAAGACCACAACGAACAAAGTTTTGAGGGCTGGTTTTTATTGGCCCACTCTTTTTGCTGATGTATACAAGACCGTGATGATCTGTCACGATGTTTAATTTTTCAAAGGAAGAGCAAGTTTCTTCCGTTGCCTTTGCAACCTATTTTAGTTCAGGCACCATTTCATCAATGGGGTCTCGATTTCATATGTGAGATCCATCCTTCATCTTCTACCCAACACAAGTGGATTTTGATAGCCACAAATTATTTTACAAAGTGGATCAAGGCAATCCCGACCAAGAAAGCTATTGATTTGGTAATCATTCAATTCATGGAATCTAATATATTGTCTAGAATTGGTTGTCCACAGAAGATAATCACAGATAACACAACTACATTTAAGTCCAAAAAAATGGTGGAATTTTGTGAGAAGTATAATATCAAATTGGGTCATTCAACTTTATACTATCAGCAAGGAAATGGACTGGTTGAGTCTTCAATAAGTCTTCAGTGAATATTATCAAAAAGATGCTGGAGATAAATAAGAAAAATTGGCACAAGAAACTCATCAATGCTTTGTGGGAAGATAGAGTAAGTAATAAGAAGTCCATATGCATGTCGCCTTTTGAGTTAGTGTATGGAGTTGATATAGTCTTTACTACTTCTCTTGTTGTTCCAATCATGAATATTTTGCAGGAAGTTTGCAGCGAACCCAATGATGTTCAACGACGGATAAACCAAATGATTCATTTTCAACAAACCAGGGAGGAAGTTTTTCAAAACACTTCTAAGCTTAAAGAAAGAATAAAAAATGTGTATAACAGGAAAACAAAAGCGGATGATTTCAATATGGGATATGTAGATACCCATTGGGATGCTCGGAATGAAGAAAAATGAAAGCACGACAATGTCAAAAACTTGTGGAAGGGACCTTACAGAATTTCAGATTCCAAAGGAAAGAATGCCTACTTGTGGGAGGAAATGGATGGACAAGACTATGCAGGAGGACTATCCAACGGTAAGTTCCTCAAGCACTACCTCTTTTGATCAAATTTATAAATTTTCTCATCGTCATTGTACATATATTTTTACTTTTCTGTAGAAGTGTGAAGGAGTTAATCATGGAAGCTTAAAGCTCGAGGTGAAGGCCGTAAGGTTTATTTGATTAGATGCTAGTTTGTAAGTTCAATAATTTTTGTTTGAGTCAAAGTCATTTCATTTTGTCAGTCAATTTTAAATATTGAGTTTGGTCTCTTGTTTTTGACTCCATGTCAGATGGATACAGCTACTTGGTCTACAGTGATCTTGACACCTCCTAAGGAGCTTCCATCCCCAGCTGGAGCCAATGTTAGTCTCTGCCAGTCACCAGTGATCAAATGTGCTCTTACAAGGTTTTTGATAGGGTCCTACTGCAAATTTTTATGGTTTCAATAGGTTTTCAAATAAAATTTTGGTCACTGGTTAGTATGTCTAGGTGTGTTACTACTTTGATTTCATCTTTTGGTCATTCCATCACTCATTTTGAAGATTAATCCATGAAATGTCTTCATCACCATCTCAGTCACAACACCATGGTTATCATTCTTCTCATCATTTCATGTAGTGTCATCATTAGGTCTTAGGGTCAAAATAATAAAAATAGGTCATTTCACCATTAAATTCAACATTGAAAGGAGAAGTAATAGTGAAAAATTTTCAATATAGGTTTCAAAAGTGTAATTTTACTTCTATCATGATGTAATATGAATAAAAAGGTTCGAAGGTTGTATTTCACTATCAATGCAAATCAAAATGTGAAAGAACATGGTGGGGCCACTACACCAATAAGAAGAAATATTGATTTCCAAGCTATAAAAGATGAAAAGAGCATCTCATTTTCTCATCCCAACTTCAAGGGACATCAGTCCATAAAGAAAGAAAATTTCCACCCTCATAGGATCAATTTCTTGCCTCGGGAAGTGTCATCTCCCTCCTACGCTTCACTTTTCACTGGCAGCGTTGCGCTTTTGCCAGAGGTGCTGCACTTTTTACAAAGGAGTCAATTCTTCAATTTCAGGGGTTTTCTTCAACAAACAAGGGTTCAAACACATATTATACAAGTAAGTAGACCTCCTTGACACCTCCTCTCATCAAATTTTCCACTGAAATCAGTAAAAACTCAGTGAATTACCTCTCTCAACATTTGTTTTGCGTTTTTCAATTTATTGGCCAATTTGTTCTCAAAGATGTGGTAAAATGCTAATTTTAAAACTCAAATACCCTCCCCCACCTTACATATACTAACCTTAACAATTACCCTCACTCATATCCCTCATTTTCACTATTTTCCCACAAAACCTAGCCTAGACTACACTTTCCTAGGCTACGACTGTGTTTTCCCCTTTTGGACCCCTTCCCCTCACTCATTCGATGAAATTTCACTTCTCCCTTCTTCCTAACATATATCCATACTCCCCTAAATTTTCCCAATAATTTAGGTGACCCCTAACCCCTTCATCTCCCTTCATTCCTAAAAAATGCCCAAATACCCTATTTTTCCCTACATTAAACCCTAGTTCCCCTTCCCATTGAGCTAAGATTTGCTATGGATTTTGAAACCACTAAGTAGAAAAGGAAAAAGGGAGGTTAGATCAGTAGGTATGATCCCACTACAACACATGAGATCATGTCTTTACCCTTTCTTAAGAAGTCATTCCACAATGCAGGCTGCCTTGCCTTTTGCCAAAAGGTTAAGGAACTTGATTTTCATGACAAACTTACCAACAATTTTGCCACCAATTTGAGGAGAGATAAAGTGACTATTGTAGGGGTGGTGTTCTAAATTCCAAACAATGGAGAAACTTGGTTCAAGAATAGTTACCTTTACCTTGAAAGCTAAAAAGTGTATTTGAAACCAACATATAAAGCAACTCCAACACACATATTTCCATTTAGAAATTTGCTGGAAAAGTATGCCCCTATCATGAAATTGATAATGAAATATTTTACATTTGAGGGCAGGTAACAGAGGTTATATCAGTATCACGTGAGACTATTGATGCATTTCACCAGTGTAAAAGCTCTCAACTTGCCTCATTACCTTTACAGAAGCATGGTAAAAATGGCAGAGAATACATAGATTAGGAGAAGATCATCATGCTAGTCTATTTCACCATGGATTGGTGAAAATCCTGGTTTGCCATCAAATCACAAGAATCAATTTTTCTTGGGATCGTTTTATATATTCATCTTCTCTTTTGTCTTCTCTAGCTCAGTCTAGCAGTCACTCTATACCTTTGACTTCACCAACACAACAAGAGGTGGCTTCCAGAAGCAAAATTATCATAAGAACTCCTAGGTCAGAGGTGACTCAAACATATGTTAGATGAAAGAGGCTTGTGTTTGCACCAGACATTGTTGAAAGGGCCAAGCCTACATCAGGTGAGAAAGAAACATCATCACAACACGGGGCACCATTGCAGGATGAGGAACTAGTTCATCTTAACAAGAGATAGATTTAGAAATCCACGAAGAGGAAAAAAATAGAGTAGATCGTCATGGAGGAGGTTTATATTAGATATCTCAAAGGTTTGTCAAAGGAAAATTTCTTGGTCTCATTCTTGCAATAGAAGAACATGTAGCTAAAGGTAAATCAACTGCTCTTAAAAAAGCCCAAAGCATATTTGAGAAAAGATTATGCCAAAGGTAAAGAATTTGTTGATTTGGATGATTTAGAGTATCAAGAAGAGAAGGTAAAAGCAAGGAGACCAAGAACAAGAGGTCTCAAGAGGTCAGTTGAGCAGCAAAAAGAACAATCTCCACCAAAAGGTCAAATGACCGTTAATGAAATCATTTTGGCAGAAATTGAGAAAGACAAAGTAGGTTGGATGGATAGGGTGAATTTCCACTTGGAAAAGCTTCTTAAGGGGGGAAAAAAGAATAAAAACCTACAAAGACACATGACCATCCATTATTATACAAGGAACAAGGTCTCCCAAATCAGAATCAAGCAAGTGAAAAAGAAGTTGAAGCAAACCCTAATGAGGAAAAAAGAGAAGGATAAGCTTGATTTGTTGGCTGAATCGTCCCCCATAGCTTGAAACATTATCACCCGGCTTCATGGAGCAATTTTGGGTAAATTTTGAAGAAATTTTGTGAAATTTTGGTTTTTTGTGACTTTTGGCCTAATTGGAAATATCAGTTCAACCAAAAGCATAGTGCCTTGGCGCTGCGCTTTTTCCTTAGACCTCCAAATGGAAAAAAGTCTACATTGATTAATATCTAGTACCCTACACATGTCAAATATATAGTTTTGGTGCCTTATTAGCAAACTGGTTGGGATAAAATGCCCGAAAACATGCAAAAAGTCACTTTCTACCACCTTTCTGGACTAGGCGTTGCGCTTTGGGAGTAACTTTGGGAGAATGAGTTTTTCTCTGTCTTAGAGTGTCTATTTTTCTTGTTTGAGGTGTCTAATGACAACCAGACATCTTCATATTTCCATTGGTACCTTCAGAGTTAGATTTGGAGTAGTGGAAGGCCCTGAATCCTCCTCAAAGGTTGGCACCGCAGTTTTGTCTGCTGGCACTGCGCTTTTGCAGAGTGGCATTGCACTTTTGCTTGTTAGTCCAATTTTCGTGTTTTATTCAGTCAATATTATATTTTATGATGTAATTCCTCTAGTTTTAAGTTGAATTGATGTAATAGAAGGTAAATGGGATTTCTAGAGTCATTTTGATGTAATTTTGGATCTCATTGATGAGGAGCAGGTCAGTCAAAGTCTATAAGGAGGATTTGTTTTAACCTTCCTAGTCATTAAGGTTTTGTTGAGAAATTCATGTAAGTTTTTCCTACACTAAGGGATTCGAACCCTCAGAGAGGGGAAGTTGTTTTTGGTCTATATGTATGTGGCTTTGAGTCAATAAAAATGTTGGACACTAGAGAGTGGAAGTCGTGTAGCTTGTACTTCATCATTTTTACAGGAAACCAAAGGACAGTTGCAACTATCATTCGGGAATTATTGTGGTGTAAGTTTGTGATTATGTTTTCTTTCTGTTAAATATTTATATGAATGATAAATTAGTCTCCTTACCATATCTTTGCTCTTCGGTGATTTTCCTAAGAGGTTTTAAACATAATTCTTTTGATTAAGCTCAGTTTTATTAGGAATCTCATGTTTATGTATTTTGTCTTCTTGCAAAATGAACTCATGGTATACATGCTAATTTTGATCTTATCGCTCATTCAAAACATACACTACATCGACAACCTCTTAAGCTATCAAAAAAGCATGCCTACTTATGGGCCTCTAAATTAGACATAAATTAAGGCCCATCTAACCTTTCTTAGAATCATCTAACTTCTTTATGCACATTAAAATATATATTAAATATCTCCCTTTGCACTTATTAATGTTTTCTTATGCTTTACTATTTTGTTAGGAAGGTTTAAAGGTAATTTCATATTTGTGCCTAATATTGGTTATTTTTGTAGAATATTGTGAGAATATTGGGCAGATTATGCAGATTTGGAGAAGGAGATAATTTAGGGACTTGCTCCCTACCACTGGAAGATCAAGATTGAAGAATAAATGAGCACAATGTCAAGAAATTAAGGAGATATTGTAGAGAGATTCAAGGGGTTTATCCACCCTCCTTAACTGTCAAAGGTAGCCAAGAAAACTAAAGACAAAAGTGCACTCAATGTCTATTTACTTGGAGTCAAGCAGACTCAATCACCCCAAAGATTCTCTCTAGAAATTTGAATTCCAGAGGTAGCCAGGCAGCTCAATATTTGTTTTCTTGGAGTCAAGTGGAGTCAATCACCCCAAAGATTCTGTCCAGCAATTTGAGTTCCAGAGGCAACCAAGCAACTCAATCTTTATTTACTTGGAGTCAAGTGGACTCAATCACTATTTCCTAGGGAGCCGTTAGTAGCTACCTTGTAGAATAAATAGAGAAAATATAGATCTAGGAAGGGGCGATGGGATTCCATTCAAAACTTTTGTTGCAAACTATTAAGATTTTTATTCTATTTAGTGATTAAACTTTCAGAAATGTAAGGAGGCTATTCTCTTCCTAAAATGAGTAGACAAAATCCATTTTACTGATTTAGTCCCAGAGAGCTGGGCTCGTGGGTTAGGGCCCAACTCACGTGCCTCAACTTCTCTGTTGTTTTAGTTCTTTCCTTTATTTCATTTAGCTAGTTTTTGTTTCTGTCAATTAGCTACTTTTGTTTTTTTCAATTAGATACTTTTGTTTATGTCATTTAGTTAATCTTGCTTCTGATAGTTTCAAGTTGTTTTTTTGCATTGCTGCTATAGGTTTTCATTTGCTTACGAGAGTAATAGAGTAGAGGAAAAATTCAAAAGCTATGGTCAAGCCTCCCCCCCCCTCATCTCTGTCAATAGAGTTCGAGCGAGGTTGACCTTCCCACAATCCAAAAACTACTTTCTGTTCACTGTTTTTATCACGCATTTTGTCTATTTTTCTATGCATGAATCTGTAGGTTTGTTTGCAGGAATAAGCATCAAAAGCCCCAGAGAAATTATTAAGCCATTCTCCTTCATTTTCCAGTCCCTATCCATCTTTCTGTTATGCTTATGAACCTTGCCTTTACGCCTCCATTCCCATACTTTTCCTCTTATTTTCATCTTTTGCGCCTTATAGGTTGACCTCTGTCCTTTTCTTCTTGAACTTCCCGCTATTGTACTTCACCTCTTCACAAATCGTACTTCGCATATTTTCCCGTTTCCCTTTAAGACTTACCGCTCCTTTTTGTCGATTGTGATATTGTTATCGCACTCAACCCTTGCTCCTAGAAATTCCTGCTACAATACTTCACCTTTTCGCAAACTGCATTATCGCTTCTCCGCCAATCTTGCGATATTGCAATATTGCGATATCGCAAACCGCAAATCGCAACTTTTTATTTTTTATTTTAAGACTTACCACTTCTAGACGCCGATTGCGATAAATCCTCCGCATCACACATCACAATCTCATATCACACAATTTTCTTTTTTAATTTAAGACTTACCGCTCCCAATCACAAATTGCGACATCACTGTAGCATTCTGCCACGTCATCCCTATTGCAATCGCATTTCACAGTTTTTATCTGCATCACAAATCACAAATCACAGTTTTTATTTGGTTCCTTTAAAACTTATCGCTCCCAACGCCAATTGCGATATTCTCTATAATTTTCCGCCAGTCCCGCTGCCACGTCACCCAACACATTTCACACTTCATAGTTTTTACCTCATCCCATTTCGCATTTTGTTCCCGCTCCCAAACAACACTTCCGCTATTCCTCTAACTTTGCGATATTGCGATTTCGCATATCGCACTTCCGTCCTCCATCGCAAATCAGCCATATCACTTTTCAAATTATCCTACTCCAAAGCATTTTTGTGCTATAATAAAGTTTTAATAAGGTTTAAACCCATATTTTCACTTCTAAGTCTTGTCCCATCTGTTCAAGCCCTCGATTAGCATCTTTAGCCCGTTTTCCTCCAAACTGCAAGAAACCCCTTTTTAAATTATAATTAGGTCATGAATAGCTGCATTGATAGGAGCATGATAGATAGAGCAGGGTGTGTTTAGCCGATTGGCCAAGTTAAGTGAAATTTAAATTAGTTTAATCTATGCAAATTAAATTAGTTTCATTAGAGCGGAAGAGGATGACATGAATAGAATGCATCTGCTGTGTATATAGCACTGTCACCTCCAAGTTTGTATGAATCCCTTGTTGATAAATTAAAGTAGTGTAGCTCCTGGGAGTTGCAACACTCTTGGTGCAATACCATGGCTCACCACTTTTTTGTGCCATTGTTGGGGAGGTGTCTAGTAGATGCTTTGATTATGTTTTAGCATTATTTTCCGTTGTTTCCGAAATATTCAAAAATACAAAAAATATGATTTTCATGCCTCATAGGAGTATGGATACTTAGAAATTAAAAAAAAAATACTTCTTCAATAATAACCCCCCCACTTGACCACGTGGTGTAGTAAGAACCAAAACACCATACACTTTTGAAGGTAGAAGAGATGGATGGATATGATGACAATGAAGAAGATATTATTGGGTTTCCCATTCAAGATATGGACATCAGTGTACATATGAAGAACATACCTCCATCTTTCCTTCCCAACTTCCATCGTATGAGGATAGAGGATCCATAAACATTTCTCCTTGAATTTGAGATACTTTGTTGGTCTTATGGCTACTTATCACACACTCAAAAACTGATATTGTTTCGTGCAACATTGAAGGATAGTTCTCTTAAATGGTTCATGATTCTAGGTACTAATTCAATAAGATCATGGAATGATATGCAAAATATATTTCTAGAAAAATATAAAGATCATGATCTTAGAGAAGAATTTTTTAAAATGAACCAAGAAGAAGATGAGAGCCTTGAGGATCTAATAGATAGGTTCATGTTTAATGTTAAGAGGATAAAATTACATCATTTAGGATTTGACACACTAAAACCCTCTTACTTAGAACAATTAGGGATGAGTGGATCGATCTCCTTAATCTCATGAGTAGAGGAGATGTATACCAATTGTCATTTGAAGAAATTTGTGAAACATGCAAGCGCATATCAAGAGGAAGGGAAAGAGTAAGTAAGTCAACATCAACATTGGTAAGGAAAGATGAACTTGGAAATTTGCTTGATAACCTTAAAAAAAAAACTATTAGCAATCTAAGTGAATAAGTAGAAATGTTGAGAATCCAAAATGAGCAAAAAGAAGATGCTGATATTTTTGTTATCCATGTAGAATCTTATGCTACTAAATGTTGTTCATCATTCCCTAGGTTTAAAGAAGTTTACCAAGAAGACAATGGAGTAGGGCGATCACCAAAGAAGCTATGTTATGTAGCTCCAAGGATACCCTAGCAACCTAGTCAACTTGATATGATGCAAGAACCCACTTCACAACTCAAGCTTATCCACATCCATCTCAAACTAATTGGGACACACTCCCTCCTTGGCAACCTTGGCCATCTCAACCCCAAAACCAATATTGGAAACATGGTTGGAAAGGCCCTTATTGGAAAAATCCTCAACATCCTCAATATTTCCCTCAATATCCTCCATACCCAAATCCATGATATCCCTACCATCCACCTCCACCACAACCACAGCCTCAACCACATCCATCTCATATATCCACCCCCACTCAACTACTTGTACCACCATTTCCAAACCCACACCATGAAGTATCTGATCCCACTTACAATGATGAGGTACAACACTGCCAAACATATCCTCATGATCTAAATGGTCTGCATCTTAGTTCAAGAAAGGTATTGCAAAGAAGATATTTTCTTAATGTCATTGAAGGAAAACATAAAGAAGATGAAGATCCAAATGAGGAGATCAAAAGATCAAGGGATGCACTTGATGAAGAGCCCACATTAGAATCAGATGTTGAGAAAGTTTCCTCAAGTTTACCAGCATTTCCTCGAGTAAGATTTGAATGTAATAATAGAAGAGGACATCCAAGGTGATCCAACTGGGCAAGTGGACCAGGGACATCACAACTATATTGACATATGTTTCCAAACAGTCATTAAGTTGCAACAACACACTCTTCTCCAACAGTACTTGATACAATCCCAATCAAAGCAATTCATCTCTTATATTCAGGTACATGTCAAAGCATGTACTTCAAGTGTGCACATGATTTTATATATCATATTGATGTGTACATAGCTCCATTGGAAGTATTACTATACTTGAAAAAGGTATTTTTTTTCAAGTAGAGTAGGAAAGTGAAAAATAAAAATAAAAAATAAAAAGGGAAAAAGAATAAAATCTCAGGTGAAAACCTCTTTTGAAGCGTTTGAGATTGGCTCACTGATTGAAAACCTCCATGAGATGGTCATTGGGTTGAAAAAAAAAGAGAAAAATAAAATATCCTAGGTGAAAACCTCCTTTAAGGCACCTAGGCAGACCTACCAGTGAAAAACCTCATTGAGGCAGCTAGTAGGCCTTAAATTTTTTTTTGCATTTATCCAAGTATATCTCTCTAATGAATGCAGGTGTTCTCCAACCTTTGCAAGCAGAAAAGAAACAAGTTGGCAGAAAAATAAAATTTGGTCAACACCCCTAGTCAAAGCCAGTCAAAATTGAACTTCCTCCTCTTGTGCTTAGAAGCTCCAAAAGGACCTCAAGCAGATTATCACATGCAGCTTTAGAGCAACTTTAGAACCATTGAAGACCGCTTCAACAATCATATCAACAAATTCAATATCACCTGCAAAAACAAATCAATGGTAAGGCTCAGGTATGCAATCATCTATCCCTTTCTTCGAATCTATTTTAGCTTAATAAAACATTAAAAATTCTGAGAAGGAAACTTTATTTATATAGCCAAAATCAGTAGCAGAGCAACCTCAACCTTATCTAGCAACTAGCCTCACTTTTTTCACCAAGAGAAGGAACAAGACAAAAGTAAAAAGGACTTGACAAAGTGGGCAGTAAGAATATCATTGTAATAGAAGACAAGGAGTGCCAAGGGGTAACCAAGGGTGAACTCAGTTCACAGAAAAAGGAATAGTGAGTTTATTCTGCATGCAATTAAAAAAAAGAAAAAAATAAAAAGAAAGAAAGAAAAAAAAGAAAAAAAATAAATAAAAGGTGGATCCACCACCTCTTAGCACCCAAAACAGATTTGCTTAAGGCATCAGAGGACCTCCATGAAGCACCTATGAGAATAAATGCAAGAAGAACAGAAAGAAGCTTAGCAGGAGGAGCAACACATGGGCCAATAAACAGAAAATGAAATAAGCCAACATGTAGGAAGAACCAGAAGGAAGGGAGGATGAATAGGTTTCTTAGAGGATGAGAAACAGTTTCAGTAGGGGGGTGATGATGGGCCTCTAAATTAGACATAAATTAAGTCCCATCTAACCTTTCTTAGACTCATCTACCTTCCTTATGCACATGAAAATATATATTAAATCTTTCCTTTTTCACTTAATAATGCTTTCTTATGCTTTAATAGTTTCTTAGGAAGGTTTAAAGGTAATTGCATATTTTTGCCTAATATTGGTTATTTTTGTAGAATATTGTGAGAATATTGGGTAGATTATGCAGATTTGGAGAAAAAGATAATTTGGGGACTTTCTCCCTGCCACTAGAAGATAAATATTGAAGAATAAATGAGCACAATGTCGGGAAATTATGGAGAAATCTTGGAGAGATTCAAGGGGTTTGTCCACCCTCCTTAACTATCAAAGGCAGCGAATTAAAATGAAGACAAAGTGCACTCAATCTCTATTTACTGGGAGCCAAGTGGAATAAATCACCTCAAAGATTTCATCCAGTGATTCGAGTTCCAGAGGCAGCCAAGCAATTCAATCTTTGTTTACTTGGAGTCAAGTGGAATCAATCACCCTAAAGATTCTCTCCAAAAATTTGAGTTCAAGAGGGAGCCAAGCAACTCAATATTTGTTTAATTGGAGTCAAGTGGACTCAATCACTATTTCCTAGGGAGTTGTTGGTAGCTACCCTGTAGAATAAATAGAGAAAAGCTAGAGTTAGGAAGGGGCAATGGGATTCCATTCAAAACTTTTGTTGCAAAATATTAATATTTTTATTGTATTGAGTGATTAAAATTTTAGAAATGTAACAAGGCTATTCTCTTCTTGAAATGAGCAGACAGACTTCATTTTACTAATTTAGTCCCAGAGAGCTGGGCTCGTGGGATAGGGGCCAACCCATGTGCCTTAGCTTCTCTGTTGTTTTCGTTCTTTCCTTTCTGTCATTTAGCTAGTTTTGTTTTTGTCAATTACCTACTTTTGTTTCTGTCATTTAGTTAATCTTGCTTTTGATATTTTCAAGTTGCTATTTCGCATTGCTTTTGTAGGTTTTCATTTGCTTACGAGAGTAATAGAGTAGAGGAAAAATTCAAAAGTGGTGGTCAATCCTTCCCCCCTCATCTCTGTCAATAGAATTTGAGTGGGGTTGACCTTCCCACAGGCCCAAAACTACTTTCCGTTCACTGTTTTTATCACGCATTTAATCTATTTTTCTGTGCATGAATCCGCAGGTTTGTTTGCAGGAATAAGCATCAAAATCCCTAGACAAATTATTAAGCTATTTCGCTTCTTTTTCTAGTCCCTATCCATCTTTGTGTTAAGGTTTTGAACCTTGCCTTTACGCCTCCATTCCCCTCCTTTTCCTCTTATTTGCATCTTTTGCGCCTTTTCATTCAGAAAACACTTTAAAACCTTATAGGTTGACCTCTGCCCTTTCCTTCTCGAACTTCCCGCTACTGTACTTCACCTCTTCGCAAATCACACTTCACATATTTTCCTGTTTCCCTTTAAGACTTATCGCTCCTTTTTTCTGATCATGATTTTGTTATCGCACTCCACCCTTGCTCCTCGAACTTCCCGCTACCGTACTTCACCTTTTCGCAAATTGCACTATTGCTTCTCCGCCAACCTTGTGCAATATCGCAAATCGCAAATCAAAATTTTTTCCTTTTTCTTTTGAGACTTACCACTTCCAAACGCCGATTGCGATAACTCCGCCTCATCGAACATCACAATCACATTTCATAAAATTTGCCTTTTTTTAAGACTCACTGCTCCCAACCGCTGATTGTGACATCACTGTAGCATTCTGCCACGTCATTCCTATCACAATCACATTTCAAAGTTTTTATCCCCATCACAAATCACAAATCGCTATTTTTATTTGGTTCCTTTAACACTTACCGCTTCCGACGCCGATTGCGATATTCTCCGTACTTTGTCGCCGGTCCCACTGCAACGTCACCCAACGCATTTCGCACTTCACAGTTTTTACCACATCGCATTTCACATTTCGTTCCCACTCCCGAACAACACTTCTTCTATTCTTCTAACTTTGTAATATTGTGATTTCGCATATCACATATCACACTTCCGTCCTCCATCACAACTCCGTCATTGCACTTTTCAAATTATCCCGCTCCAAAGAATTTTTATGCTATAATAAAGTTTCAATAAGGTTTAAAACCATATTTTCACTTCTAAGCCTTTTCCCATCTGTTCAAGCCCTCCATTAGCATCTTAGCCCTTTTTCCTCCAAACTGCAAGCAACCCCTCTTCAAATTAGAATTAGGTCATGAATAGCTGCATCGATAGGAGCATGATAGATAGAGCAGGGTGTGTTTAGACGATTGGAAAAGTTAAGTGAAATTTAATTTAGTTTCATTTATGCCATTTCATTTCTGAAAATTAAATTATTTTCATTTCTGCCATTTCCTTTCCGCCATTTCTTTTCAGCAAGATTAATTAGTTTCCTTTCTGTCATTACCTTTCTGAAATTTATTTTAGCCTCATTGAAGTGTGACAGACTTCAATGAGAATCCCTAGAAGTATCACCCTTACGTAGAGTGGAAGAGGATGACATGAATAGAATGCATCTGCTATGTATATAGCACTGTCACCTCCAAGTTTGTACGAACCTCGGGTTGATAAAGTAAATTAGGGTAGCTCCTGGTAGTTGCAACACTCTTGGTGCAATACCAGGGCTCACCACTTTTTTGTGCCAGTGCCAAGGAGGTGTCTAGTAGAAGCTTTGATTATGTTTTATAATTCTTTCCTGCTTTCCTTTTTCATGTTGTTTCCGAAATATTCAAAAATTCAAAAAATCTAATTTTCATGCCTCATAGGAGTAGGAATACTCAGATTTAAAAAATAATAATTCTCCAATACCAACCCCCCCACTTGACCACGTGGTGTAGTAAGAACCACATCACCATACACTTTTGAAGGTGGTAGAGATGGATGGATATGATGACAATGAAGAAGATCTTATTGGGTTTCCCATTCAAGATATGGACATCAGTGTACATATGAAGAAAATCTGTCCATATTTCCTTCCCAAATTCCATCGTATGAGGACAGAGGATCCAAAAACATTTCTCTTTGAATTTGAGATACTTTGTAGGTATTATGGCTACTTATCACACACTCAAAAACTGAGATTGTTTTGTGCAACATTGAAGGATAGAGCTCTTAAATGGTTCATGAGTCTAGGTACTAATTCAGTAAGATCATGGAATGATATGCAAAAGATATTTCTAGAAAAATCTAAAGATCGTGATCTTAGAGAAGAAATTTTTAGAATGAACCAAGAAGAATATGAGAGTCTTGAGGATCTAATAGATAGGTTCATGTTTAATTTTAAGAGGGAAAAATTACATCTTTTAGGATTTGACACACTAAAAACCCTCTTACTTAGAACAAATAGGGATGAGTGGATTGATCTCCTTAATCTCATGAGTAGAGGAGATGTATACCAACTGTCATTTGAAGAAATTTGTGAAACATGCAAGCGCATATCAAGAGGAAGGGAAAGAGAAAGAAAGTCAACATCAACATTGGTAAGGCAAGATGAACTTGGAAAATTGCTTAATAAATTTAAAACATAAATTCTTAGCAATCTAAGTGAACAAGTAGAAATGATGAGAATCCAAAATGAGAAAAAAGAAGATGTTGATATTTTTGTTATCCATGCAGAATCTTATGCTACTAAATGTTGTTCGCCATTCCTCAAGTTTAAATAAGTTTACCAAGAAGACAATGGAGCAGGGAAATCACTAAAGAAGCTATGTTATGTAGCTCCAAGGATACCCTAGCAACCTAGTCGAATTGATAAGATGCAAGGACCCACTTCACAATTTCAAGGTTATCCACATCCATCTCAAACTAATTGGGACACACTCCCTCCTTGGCAACCTTGGCCATCTCAACCCCAAAACCAATCTTGGAAACATGGTTGGCAAGGTCATTATTGGGAAAATCCTCAACATCCTCAATATTTCCCTCAATATCCTCCATACCCAACTCCATGCTATCCCTACCATCCACTTCCACCACAACCACAACCTCAACCACATTCATCTCATATATCCACCCCCACTCAACTACCTTTACCACCATTTCCAAACGCACACCATGAAGTATCTCAGCCCACTTACAATGCTGAGGTACAACACTACCAAACATATCCTCTTGATCTAAATGGTATCTTAGTTCAAGAAAGTTATTGCAAAGAAAATATTTTCTTAATGTCATTGAAGGAAAACATCAAGAGGAAGAAGATCCAAATGAGGAGATCAAAAGATCAAGGGCTACACTTGATGAAGAGTCGACATCAAAATCAGATATTGAGAAAGTTTCCTCATGTTTACCAACATTTCCTCCATGTGTTCAAGAGAAAAATCAGGAAAAAGAGGAAGATTTGAATGTCATAATAAAAGAGGACATCCAAGGTGATCCAACTCAGCAGGTGGACCAGGGACATCACAACTATATTGACATATGGTTCCAAACAATCATTAATTTGCAGCAACACACTCTTCTCAAACAATACTTGATACAATCCCAATCAAAGCAACTCATCTCTTATATTATGGTACATGTCAAAGCATGTACTCCAAATGTGCACGTGATTTTATCTGTCATATTGATGTGTACATGGCTCCATTGGAAGTATTCCTATACTTGAAAAAGGTATTATTTTTTCAAGTAGAGTAGGAAAGTGAAAAAAGAAAAAAAATATAAAAAAGGAAAAAAGAATAAAATCTCAAGTGAAAACCTCTTTTGAGGTGTTTGAGATTAGCTCACTAATTGAAAACCTCAATGAGACGGTCATTGGGTTGAAAAAAAAAGAGAAAAATAAAATATCCTTGGTGAAAACCTCCTTTGAGGTACCTAGGTAGACCTACTAGTGAAAAAACTCATTGAGGCAGCTAGTAGGCCTTAAATAAATACATAAATAAATAAATAAAATGCATTTCTCCATGTATCTCTCTCTAATGAATGAAGGTGCTCTCCAACCTTTTAAATCAGAAAAACAACAAGTTGGCACAAAAAGAAAATTTGGTCAACACCCTGGTCAAAGGAAATCAAACTTGGACTTCCTCTTCCTGTGCTCAGAAGTTCCAAAAGGACCTCAAGCGGACTATCACATGCATTTTTAGAGAAGCTTCAAAAGCACCAAAGACCACTTTATCATCCATATCAATAGCTTCAATATCACATGCAAAAAAAAAATCAATGGTAAGGCTCAGGTATGCAATCATCTAACCCTTTCTTCGAATCTATTTTTGCTTAATAAAACATTAAAAAGTGTGAGAATGAAAGCTTTTTTATATAGCCAAAATCAGTAACAGAGCAACCTTAGCCTTATCTAGCAACTAGCCCCAATTTTTTCACCAAGAGAAGGAACAAGACAAAAGTAAAAATGAATTGAGAATGTGGGCTGTAAGAAATTAATTGTAATAGAAGACAAATAGTGCCAAGTGGCAACCAAGGGTGAACTCAGTTCACAGAAAAAATAACTGTGAGTTTATTCTACATGCAATTAAAAAAAAAAGATAAAAAAAAAATAAAATAAAATAAAAGGTGGATCGACGACCTCTTGGCATGCAAAACAATTTTCTTAAGGCATATGAGGACCTCCATGAAGCACCTATGAGAAGAAATGCAAGAAGAATAGCAAGAATATTAGCAGGAGGATAAGTGCATGGGCCAATAAATAGAAAATGAAATAAACTAGCATGCAGGAAAAACCAGAAGGCAGGGAGGATGAATAGGTTGCTCAAAGGATGAGAAACAATTTCAGTAGGGGGGTGATGATGGGCCTCTAAATTAGACATAAATTAAGGCCCATCTAACCTTTTTTAGACTCATCTACCTTCATTATGCACATGAAAATATATATTAACCTCTCCTTCTGCACTTAATAATGTTTTCTTATGCTTTAATATTTTCTTAGGAAGGTTTAAAGGTAATTGCATATTTGTGCCTAATCTTGGTTATTTTTGTAGAATATTGGGTAGATTATGCAAATTTGGAGAAGGAGATAATTTAGGGACTTGCTCCCTGCCACTGGAAGATCAAGATTGAAGAATAAATGAGCACAATGTCAGGAAATTATGGAGAAATATTGGAGAGATTCAAGGGGTTTGTCCACCTAATCCAGATTTATGCAAGAACGCAACATAATACACATATAACCATAAATACAAATATGCAGTGGAAATAACACTTCATTTCATTAATATCAAAGAACTAAAATTTGCTTATAGATAGAATGGAAATAAGCTAGCTAGGGCGTTGGTAGCTTATCTTTGAGAAGAGATGTGATGACTATAGGCCTTTGAACCATGTTGCAATGAGGCTTGAGGGCATATTTATTATTTAGAAATAATGGAAAACCCTAAACATCTAAAACCCTAACCCTAGGAGATGAAGCGCCAAAACTATGGGCCTTGTTTGGGTAAATTGGTGTTTCAACTTCCTGGGGACGTAACTTTAGCATATGATCTCCGTTTGACGCACACAGTACCTCGTTAGAAAGATCTATTCGAGGAATACAACTTTTGATTTGAGAAACATTTTTCCAAGCACCCATGTAGCTCCCATTTTTCCCAAAAAACATCGTTTAGGGCCTTAAAATGGCTCTGGAAGTTCAGGACCCTAAAAACTTCTAAAAATAGTAAGTTGTGCCGAAACTGAAAAATTGAAAGAGACAATGGCGGGGCCCCAAGTGGAATAGGTGGATGGCCACTAATATCCACCTGGATCGTTCCTCCCCACTTAGGAAGCAATGGTCCCCATTGCGTTGATTTCCTCCATGAGATGAGGAAACTTCTGCTGAAATTGGTCCCTGGTGAACCACTTGCCTTGGTGCAGGAGTTGGCCAGCTTTGACAACCAGATACAGTTGGATCTGTTTTTGGCGAGTGTTATTGATTTGCATGTCCATGATACAATCTATGGTGGCTTGTTCCATGCAATCTGGGTTTAAGTCTGTTGGTGTGACTTGTTCTTCAATGTCAGAGGTGTCCAATAGAGGTGGGAAGTAGGGACGAAGGGGATCCACATTGAATACTGGGTGTAGACCAAGGAATGGTGGAATACTGAGCTTGAAGGCATTGTTCCCTACTACCCTAGTGATGGTTTACGACCCATATCAGAGGGGGCGAAGCTTGCGGTGGGGTCCAGTGAGGTGCTCCTTCTACAAATTTAGCCACACTTTGTCGCCTAGTTGGAAGTTGTGTGGTACCCAATGTTGATCATGTCGTTTCTTGTACTTAGCATTGGATCTTTCCAATATTTCATGAACCTATTGGTGGATGTGCTGAATGCGCTCGATAAAGATGTTCAGTTTGTTAGCTTTAGATTGGACATGAGCCGAATTGGCTTGAGTAGTCACAAATGGCATGGCTACGTCAATGGGACATAGTGGCTAGAATCCCAAGCCCACCTGAAAGAGGTTGTGGCCGGGTGAGATGTGGAGAGCTCGGTTTTAATCATGTTGTACATAGGGGAGGCTCTCATCCCATGTGCATGGATGCTTTGAATTGTACATGCGCAAAATGTATATAATCATCCTGTTGGCTACATCTGTCTGGCCATTAGTTTGGGGATGGGAAGTTGTGGACTTGGTGAGCTTGCTGTCCAGCATTGACAAGAGACTGGATGGTGGCGGGAACAAAATGTGCTAAGGAACCCACTGTCCCGATTTGATATGATAGAATGTGGGATCCCAAAGTGCACCCACACTCATTCAAAGAAGAGTTTAGTAGTGGCTTCTACTATGATATTCTTCTTGCAAGCTTCCATAATGGCCATCTTCGAGAATCTGTCGACGACCACGAAAACACGGTCGTTTCCATGCTTAGTTGAAGGAAGGCCCGACATGTAATCCACGGAGATGGATTACAAAGGTCAACTACAGGTAGGTAGTGGAGTATATAGGCCTTGATTCTTGATGGTCGGTTTGGAAATGGCGCAAGCAGTGCATGATCTGATGTACTTCCCAACACCTTGTCGAAGGTTTGGACAACAGAAATACTTCTATAGTACTTCCACTGTTTTCTTGACCTTGAAATGCCTATCGACTCGACTGTAGTGTGCTTCCCATATCATCTTGGCACACTCGCTTGAGGGAACACAAAGGTATCCCATGTGACATAAAATTTCATCTTGGAGGTGAAATTTTGGAACTTGTGTACCGCCCAAGAGTGCCTTGTATGTGTGGTCGAATTTTGGATCGCTCTTGTAGAGAAGCGACCAATTAGAATTCTCATGCCCACAAGAGTTGAGAACGGTGGTTAACGCCATGATTGGTGGTCGGCTGAGGTAGTATGCAACATTATTGGTGCTACCCTTCTTGTACTTGATGTTCAAATGAAACTGCTGCAGATATGTGGACCACTTCTGATGGTGATCGTTCTGCAACTTCCCTTGTGTCTGTATGAACTACAAGGGTTGGTGGTCTGTTTGGATGATTGTTTCCTTCCCCAAAATGTAATGCTTCCATTTTCGATAAGCCTGCACAGTGGAATACATTTCTTTGTCATAAGTGGGATACTTGCGAACTGTGTCAGACAATGTATCACTGTGATATGCCACTTGATGCCCCTGTTGAGTAATAACTGCCCCAATAGCATAGTCAAAGGCATCTATCTCGATCTCAAATGGTTGTTGCAAGTATGGTAATGTGAACCACTTGCCTTAGAGTAGGAGTTGGCCAGCTTTGAATACCCAATACAGTTGGATCTTCTGTTGGCGAGTGTTCTTGATTTGCATGTCCATGATACAATCTGTGGTGGCATATTCCATGCAGTGTGGGTTTAAATTTGTTGGTGTGAGTTGCTCTACAATGTCAGAGGTGTCCAGTAGAGGTGGGAAGTAGGGACGAAGGCAATCCACATTGAATACTGGATGCAGACCAAGGAATGGTGGAATACTGAGCTCAAAGGCATTGTTCCCTATAGCCCTGGTGATGGTGTATGACCCATATCGAAGCGGGCAAAGCTTGGGTGGGGTCCATTGAGGCGCTCCTTCTGCAAATGTAGCCACACTTTGTCACCCACCTGGAAGTTGTGTGGCACCTGATGTTGATCATGTCATTGCTTGTACTTAGCATTGGCTCTTTCTAATATGTCATGAACCTATTGGCGAATGTGATGAATTTTATGGATGAAGATGTTCGCTTTATCAGCTTCAAACTGGACATGAGTTGAATCAGCCTGAATAGCTGCAAATGGCATGTCTACGTCAATGGGACATAGTGGCTGGAATCTTAAGCCCACTTGAAAGGGGCTGTGGCCGGTTGAGCCGTGCATAGCCCAGTTATAACTATGTTGTACATAGGGGAGGCTCTCATCCCATGTGCGTGGATGATTTGAATTGTACATGCGCAGAATGTGTACAATCATCCTGTTGACGACTTCTATCTGGCCATCAGTTTGGGGATGGAAAGCTGTGGCCTTGGTGATCTTGGTGTCCAGCATTGACTAGAAGCTAGACCAAAATGTGATGAGGAACCTGTTATCCCAATCTGATATGATAGAATGTGGGATCCCAAAGTGCACCCACACTCGTTCAAAGAGGACTTTAATAGTGGCTTTTGTTGTGATATTTTTCTTGTAGGCTGCCATAATGTCCATCTTCGAGAATCTATCGACGACCACAAAAACACAGTCGTTTACATGCTTAGTAGAAGGAAGGCTCGACAGGTAATCCATGGAGATGGATTCCCAAGGTCGAATAGGGGTAGGTAGCGGAGTATATAGGCCTTGCTTCTTGATGGTCAGTTTGGAAATGGTGCAAATAGTGCAGGATCTGATGTACTTCCCAACATCCTGTCGAAGGTTCGGCTAATAGAAATACTTCTGCAGTACTACCACTCTTTTCTCGACCCCGAAATTCCCAGCGAATCGACAGTAGTGTGCTTCCCATATCATCTTGGCATGCTTGCTTGAGGGAACACAAAGGTGTCCCAAGTGACATAAAAATGCATCTTGGAGGTGAAAATTTGGAACTTGTGTACCCCCCAAGAATGCCTTGTATGTGTGGCGGAAGTCACTCTTGTAGAGAAGTGGCCAATCAAAAGTCTCGTGCCCACAAGATTTGAGAACGTTGGTTAGCGCCATGATCAGTGGTCGGCTGAGGTAGTCTGCAACATTATTGTTGCTACCCTTCTTGTACTTGATGTTCAAATGAAACTGTTGCAGATATGTGGACCACTTCTGATGGCGATCATTCTGCAACTTCCCTTGTGTCTGTATGAACTGTAGGGGTCGATGGTTTGTGTGGATGATTGTTTCATTCCCCGAAATGTAATGCTTCCATTGTTGACAAGCCTACACAATGGAATACATTTATTTGTCATAAGTGGGATACTTGCGAATTGTGTCGGACAATGTCTCACTGTGATATGCCACTGGATGCCCCTGTTGAGTGAGAACTGTCCCAATAGCATAGTCAGAGGCATCTGTCTCGATCTCAAATGGTTGTTGCAAGTCTGGTAATGTGAGCACTGGGGCAGAACAAAGGTGATGTTTCAATTCTACGAACGGATTCTGTCAAGATTCCGACCAAAATTATTTTTCTTTCGCTCCTCCCTTGGTGACTTGATTCAAGGGCCAAGTGATATGAGAGAATCTTAACACGAACCTACGATAGAAATTATCAAGACCCAAAATGCTGCGGAGAATTTGTTAGAGTGGTTGGGGCTAGCCAATCTTAAATGACTTGGATCTTGATTGGATCCACATGCACCCCCCTTTCATTAACAATGTATCCCAGATATTGAACTTGGGTCATGCCAAAAGTGCACTTATCCAAATTGGCACACAACTTGTGTTGCCGTAGTGTTTGGAGGACTTGTCAGATGTGGTGGAGGTGCTCTTCCCAAGTCTGGCTGAAGATCAAAATGTAATCCAAGTACACCACTACAAATGAGTTGGTGAATGGCCACAAGATGTCATCCATCAATCTCATGAAGGTTGCGGGAGCATTTTTCAACCCAAAAGGCATGACCAGCCATTCAAAAAGGCCCTCCTTGGCTTTGAAGGTAGTATTCCACACATCAGAGCATTTGATTGGTACCTGGTGATACCCAAACTTCAAGTCGATCTTACTGAAATATTTTTCCGCTTTGAGTTGGTCTAGAAGGTCATCAATCCATGGGATCGGGTACCTATTTCCGGACAGTGATTTTTTTCAACGCCCAATAGTCAATACAGAGTCTCCAAGTCCCATCCTTCTTCTGTACCAACATGATCGGGCTGCTGCAGGGCAATGAACTTGGCCGGATGTGACCTTTCTGTAGTAGCACCTTAATCTACCTCTTGATTTCATTGTTCTCTAGAACAGAGCGCCGATATATTGGTCCATTGGGTAGCGACGCACCTGGGTCAGATCAATGGGGTACTTGACCTAATAGTGCAGAGGCACGCCTGTGGGTGAGGTGAAAATTTCCCCATACTCCTCCACAACCTTGTACATTTGTTGTTGTTGTGTAGAGGAGCACTATTTGGAGGTCGTGGCCACAACCTTCTTCTTGCCCTGTGGGCAGATCATTAGGAAAACACATTTCTTGGTTTGGGAAATGAGCTTACTGCATTGTTTTGTAGTAACCAAAGAGATAGAGGGAGGCGGTGGTACCTCTGGTATCCTATACAACTTATTTCCCAGTGTAACAATAACAGCGCGAGGCCAGGACTCATACACAACATGTTGCCTCCACAAGTATGGTTGGATTAATAATACATGATAATCATCAAGAGGAGAAACGTCACATAATACCTCATCCTTGAAGGGCTTGATGCTGTAGGGAAGGCGACACTGTTGGCTGACACAGAGATCCCGTCCTTGGTGAAGCCAGCCAATGGTGTATGGATGTGGGTGTGATGTGGTCGGAAAGCCCAACGGCTTCACGACGTCTACTGAAATGAGGTTCTTTTGGCTCCCATTGTCGATAATGAATTATAGCGGGGAACCCTTTACCCACATTTGGGAGTGGAAGAGACACTCCTCCTCCTCTGGATCTTCTGGTTCTTCCTTCTTGATCTTTGCATGGAAATAGTGGTGTTGGGCTCCGCATCAATAATCTGTTTCCCTTTTTCATTCCGCTTCTCAGGTTCTGATTTAGAGTCGGAGCATGCATCTGATTCGCAAGCCCTCATCTCGGCCACCAGCGACTGCTTGGCCCGTCACTCACTTTTGTTGTGAGTGGAGCTCTTATGGTACTCACACCACTTTCCCGTGTCCTTCTTTGGATTTGCGGTGTTGTTCTTTGCTTGTGGATTTGACAGGTTGTCTTGTGCCACCATGCCTTGGAATTGTCGTTTGTTCTACGGTTTGGGGTTACCTTTCCCTTGCTTTTGATTTGCAGATCCAAAGTATCGCTTCTTCTGTTTGAATTTCTGCTCAACCTTGGCAGCATACCGGTATGTTGTATCGAGCGAGCGAGGAACTCCATTTCCTCCTGAATGGATCTGTGCATACAACTACGATAATTTAGCACCAAATTTTTCTCCAAATATTTGATACCTAACTTTGTGCGTAGGGTATGGAATAGATTCGTCAGTTCATGCACATCTTGATCCCTTTGTTGCCACATCATGGTCCATTATATGTACTTGTCCTTGTAGCTCCCCACGGGATAGTATTGTTCCTTGATGGCGTCTCGGAAAGAATTCCAAGTGGGTACGACTGATAACAGAGAGGGTTCTGTCTCATCCTTTTTCTCACAGTAGGTTTCCCACCAGTCCTTGACATGGGGGGTATCTTTGAGGAGTGAAAAAATAATCTTCTCCCTGTCGGAAAAGTCATGAATCGAGAAATATCCTTCTAATATATTCAACCATATATCTATGACATCTGAATCTATTTGACCCTCAAATATGGGACTGTCAAATTTTACTTGTACCTTAAAAGGAGTCGCACCTCCAAAGTGGTTGTTGGATGCAGATGCATTGCTGGTGGGCAATTGTTGAAGGATATGGGAAAAGTTATCCATCATCGTGTTCCTTTGTTTTTCGAGGGCCTCCTTGAGAAATGTTTTGATAGGATCTCCTGCTCCCTCATCTTTCTTTTTTTCCCCCATGGGTGGCCATCAGGGTTGCAAGGCTGATCTTGCAAAGGTTCAAGCAGATCGAGCCCTAACTCCTTATACCCGACCTCGTTGCAGACATGCAAAGAAGGATTGAGGAAAAGAAGACCGCTATGATACCACTGATCCAGATTTATGCATGAACGCAATAGAATACACATATAAACATAAATACAAAGATGCAATGGAAATAATACCTCATTTCATTAATATCAAAGAACTGAAATTTTCTTATAGATAGAATGGAAATAAAATAGCTAGGGCGCTGTTAGCTTATCTCTGACAAGAGATGTGACGGCTACAAGCCTATGAAATGTGTTGCAATGAGGCTTGAGGGCCTATTTATTATTTAGAAACAATGGAAAACCCTGAAATTCCAAAACCCTAACCCTCGGAGATGAAGCGCCAAAACTGTGGCTCTCGTTTGGGTAAATTGGTGTTTCAACTTCCCGGGGACGTAACTTTGGCATATGATCTTCGTTTGACGCACAACATACTTAGTTAGAAATATCTATCTGAGGAATACAAATTTTGATGTGAGAAACATCCTTCCATAGTCACATTTTTCTCCCATTTTTCCTCAAAAATGTCATTTACGGCCTCAAAACGGCTCTAGAAGTTCAGGACCCGAAAAACTGCTAAAAGTAGTAAGTTGTGCCGAAACTGAAAAACTGAAAGAGAAAATGGTGGGGCCGCAAGTGGAATAGGTGGGTGGCCACCAATATCCACTTGGATCACCACCCTCCTTAACTATCAAATGGAGCCAAGCAAAGTGAAGACGAAGTGCACTAAATCTCTGTTTACTTGGAGTCAAGTGGACTCAATTACCCCAAAGATTCTCTCCAGTAATTCGAGTTATAGAGGTAGCCAAGAAACTCAATATTTGTTTACTTGGAGTCAAGTGGACTCAATCACCCCAAAGATTCTCTCCATCAATTCGAGTTCTAGAGGCAGCCAAGAAACTCAATCTTTGTTTACTTGGAGTCAAGTGGACTCAATCACTATTTCGTAGGGAGCTATTGTTAGCTACCCTGTAGAATAAATAGAGCAAAGCTAGAGATAGGAAGGGGATATGGGATTCCATTTAGAACTTTTGTTGAAAACTATTAATATTTTTATTGTATTCAGTGATTAAACTTTCAGAAATGTAACGAGGCTATTCTCTTCTTGAAATGAGTAGACATACTCCATTTTACTGATTTAGTCCTAGAGAGCTGGGCTCATGGATTAGGGCCCAACCCATGTGCCTCATCTTCTCTATTGTTTTCGTTCTTTTCTTTCTGTCATTTATCTAGTTTTGTTTTTGTCAATTTGCTACTTTTGTTTCTGTCATTTAGTTAATCTTGCTTCTGATAGTTTCAAGTTTCTGTTTCGCATTGCAATTGTAGGTTTTCATTTGATTACGAGAGTAATAGAGTAGAGGAAAAATTCAAAAGTTGTGGTCAAGCCTTCCCCCCTCATCTCTGTCAATAGAGTTCGATTGGGGTTGAACTTCCCATAGGCCAACAAATTCTTTCTGTTCGCTATTTTTATCACGCATTTTGTCTATTTTTCCGTGCATGAATCCGCAGTTTTGTTTGCAGGAATAAGCATCAAAATCCATAGAGAAATTATTAATCCATTCTACTTCATTTTCCAGTCCCTATCCATCTCTGTGTTACGCTTCTGAACCTTTCCTTTACACCTCCATTCCCCTCCTTTTCCTCTTATTTGCATCTTCTGTGCCTTTTCATTGACAAAACTCTTTAAAACTGTAGAAATATTGAATAATTGATATATTATTCACCGAGATTCTCCTGATCACACACTATTTTATCTTCATGCACAATACATAATCTCTTCTACCATTGATCATTACTTGCGGAAATAAAAACAATCGCATGCGCACATTAAAACCATAAACATTCACACATATGAACATAGTATTTCATGGGAAAGCTTAAAGCTGAAAACCCCAAACTATCTGTATATTATATGTCATAGAGATCATGTAACAATCATTGTACAAAGCTCCTCACAAGCTCTCAGCACAACCTCCAATTTCTACACACTAATCAAGCTAGATCTAGCAAAACACATGCTCCAATCTCTGCCACCTGATAGCCAGCCTCTATTGCGTAATCAATGCTATAGGATGGCTCATTAAATAACATAAACCACCTGGCTTGTACTGCGCAATCCTCATGGGCTCCTCCAATCACTGGTTGTTGCAAATATGCAACAGTATAGTCACAATTGATAGTTAACCTGCTCTTTCACCTATCTCTGCACTGGTCTCCACTGAAACTGTCCATGCATAGAATTTAACTGATGTATTCTTTAGTTGATTAATGAGTTTATAATTAGTGAATTAATTAATAATTAATTCACACCACTCTTCACTAGTGTATTAATCAGTTAGACTAAATACAACTAGTTCAACTATGTTTAGATTAGTTAAACTGAACACAACTCCATTAACTTCTCAATCAACTCCACCAAACTCTCTCACATGATTTCTAACTGAAGTATCCATGCAATAGCTCCACTTAACCCTTAGGAATAGCGTAATTCCTTCTGTCAGCTCCTGTGCCACATATGTGCACTTAACTGAAGTGCTCCAAGAGAATAAGATAATGTTTATAGTCCAAATATTATTAAGAGCTAATAATATTCAACATATCTATTTTTAGACTGGCAATCTAAAAACAGATTCCGCCCAATATGTCTGAAAACAGAAGTCCATCTATTTTTTCTGACTTGACCAACCATCCACAAATTACATCCTGCAACTCATAGAACATGATCCATATGTCTAAAAATAGACTTGCACCAAGAAACATCTTTCTTGAGCCCACTTGGCGGCGGCTACTTTTCACTAAGCTCATCATCTTGTTGCAATCTCAACACTCCCTCTCAACAAGATAAGGATTGCTCTGCCACCCTATCCCTGCCTACGTAGTGTTTGAATTTTCTCTGGTGAGCGCCTTCGTCAGAATATCTACAAACTGATCTTCCGTAGGAATGTAATGAAGCAACATGATCTTCCGCTGCACACAATCTTTGATATGATGATACCGGATATCAATATGTTTAGATATATCATGAAACACAAGATTAATCGAGATTTTAATGCAACTCTGATTATCACAATGTATCACTGTAGGATCTAAATGTGAACCGAACAAACTGACCAGGATCTTCCTCATCCAGATAGCCTCACATGCAGCCAAACTCGCCGCCATATACTCGGCCTCTGCTAAACTGAGTGCCAAGGATCTCTGCTTCCTGCTGTACCAAGAAACTGTTGTCGAGTTGATACTAAAAATCCCTCTAGATGTTCTCTTTCTATCCGTTGGGCTCCTTGCCCAATCTGCATCCGTGAAGCCACACAACTTCACCTCATCCGACTGTCTGTACCATAATCCATATCCTGATGTGCCTCTGAGATATTTCAATACATGCTTGTCTGCCTTCCAGTAGAGCTTGGTAGGCTTAACCATAGCTTTTGAAAACTGGTCAACAACATAGCATATGTCGGGTCGTGTATTTACCAGATACATAAGTGAACCCACCAACTGTCGATAAACAGTGGCATCCACTACCTATGTCGATGTAGAATCCTCTTTCCTCCATCCACTAGGAAGAGGAGTGTCGATAGGCTTGCATCCATGCATGTTGAACTTCTCCAGTATCCCCTGGGCATACTTGCCTTGAGACACAAACAATCCATCACTGCGCTGCCAAATTTCCAATCCCAGGAAATAATGAAGGAGGCCCAAGTCCTTCATCTCAAACTCTTTTGTAAGATCAGCCTTGCATGAGAGTATCAATAGTTCATCACCCATCAAAATCAAATCATCTACATAAAGTACAATGATCAACAACTTACCCTCCACCACTATCTGGTATAGGTTCGGATCCGCCTCACTCTTGGAGAATCCAAGTCCGGTGAAATAATTGTCTATACGTGTGTACCAAGCATGAGGTGCTTGTTTCAACCCATACAACTCTCTCTTGAGCCTGCACAGATGCGACTCGTTGCTGAAGATCTCGAAACCTTCGGGCTGCTCTATGTACACCTCCTCCTCAATGACTCCATTGAGGAACGCAGTCTTCACATCCATATGATGAATGTGCCACCCCATCTGTGCTGAGAGAGCTAGGATCATCCGTATGGAAGAATACCTTGCGATAGTTGCAAAGGTCTCCTCATAATCGATCCCCTCTATCTGTGAGAAGCCTCGAGCAACAAATCTTTCCTTGTACTTCTCCACACTCTCGTTAGCCGCTTGCTTCACTTTGTAGATCCATATCTAACCCACCACTGATTTCCCCTCCGGTCTTGGGACTATCTCCCATGCACTATTTCCGACAATCGAATCATACTCTTCCACCATGGCATCTACCCAAGAGGGGTCCTCCACAACTTCCTCGAAAGAGGGTGGCTCTATCACAACACATTTTCTCACAAGAGCCATGTATCCGATATATCGATTAAATTATTTTGTCTTTATCTGTATTTGTGATGTAGGTGCTCCTACAACCTTCTCTGCATCTTGAGCCAGTCGCTCAGCTTCTGTAGTGCGCTTCTTCCCTCTGATGGTTGGCGCTGCATGAGTGGTCTCTTCCACTCCATGAACCTCCTCTTATGGCTGATCCACATCCTGAGGCTCAACCTTAGGAAATAATAGCTTCTCATTTGCATGCAAGTGTGGATCCCTCTCAAGCGAACGCTTCATGGCTTTCTCCTCATGAAATTTGATATCCCGTCGCACAACAATCTTGCGACTGTCTGGAAAATACACACAATAGTTGTGGGGTGTATTAGTGTACCCCAAAAATATCCCAACCTCTGCGGTCAGCTCCAGCTTCTTCCTAGCATCCTTCGTCACATGAATGTAAACATGTGAACCAAAAATCCTCAAATGGGAAATATCAGGTTTCTTACCAGAAAACGCCTCCTCGGGTGTACTCATGCCAAGTATCCTGTGAGGACAACGGTTTTGCAGATATACTGCAGTATTGCATGCCTCAGCCCACAAGTGTATGGGAAGGCCTTGATCATGCAACATCGCCCGTGCAGCATCGCTCGTCAAGCACCCACGATCGTTCGCACCCACGATCGTTGTTCTTCCGCTCATCCCCATTCTCTTGTGGGTTATGAGGTACTGTGGGTTATGAGAGCTCTCTTCGAATTCCTTCTGCACTGCAAAAGTCCTTGAATTCGCCAGAGATGAATTCACCACCATTGTCGCTCCTAAGAGCCTTCACCTGCTTCCCCGATTCTTTCTCAACCAGTGCCTTGAACTCATAGAGTTTTGAGTATGTCTCGCTCTTCTTCTGCATGAAGAAGATCCAACACTTCCGAGAAAAATCATCAACAAATATCACATAGTACTTGTGCCTTGCTGTCGAAGCTACTGAGAAAGGTCAACACATCTCTGTGTGAATTCTCTCAAGGATCGTCGTGGCGCAACTATCCTTCTCATGAAAGGTGGCTTTCATAAATTTTCCTAAGGTACACCCCTTGCACTGATCTGACTGCGCAAGAGTACCCTTAGGAAGCCTAGTAGAAATATGCTACAATATCTTCAAAGCTCCACGGTGAAGGTGGCCCAATCTCCGGTGCCACAACTCGCCATCATCCCGGCTCACCACTGCTTATGCCTTGCCTGCCATTGCTGCGTAGCCATCTACCTGCAATTGACAAAGGTTCTTAACTCGAACCCCTATCCTCTGGGTCTCACCAGTTGCCTTACTACGCAGGAAAGCCTTTCCCTCACTAAATACAACATCATATCCCTTGTCTTCTAACATTGCCACAGAGATAAGATTCTTCTTCAATCCTGGAACATGCATCACTTCCTTCAATACGAAGGGTTTACCAGACTCCCTCTTAAATGAAATGGTACCGATACTGGTCGCACTGTATCTACCATCATCACCCATCTTGATGTGCACTCCAAGATCTTTCTCATCCAGATCAGTAAACAAATCTCGATCTCCTGTCATGTGAAAAGACGCACCACTGTCAAGAAACCACACTGAACGCATCACACTTGAGACCAAGCATGCGATCAGTGAAAAATCTAGCTCAAACTGTGAGGCTAAGGCCTCTCTAGCTGCAGATCCAGCAGCCTGCTTATTTTCCTTCTTCTGTGGACAATTAGTGGTGTAATGTCCGTGTTGGTGACAGTGAAAGCACTTCACCTTGGACATGTCCTGCTTCTTGCCTTTCGCACCGGATTGAGAAGCTTTCTTGCTCTTCCCCTTCTTTTCTTTGGCAGCCAAAGCACAATTTTCTTCATCAGAATTCTTTGATGAAGATCCGTCCCTGGTACTTCGCCTTATCTCCTCTTGCACAAGATCCGACCAAAGTCGCTCCCATCCTGGCAATTTCTCCCGACCATTGACAGAGTCCTGATAGGAGTGCCAACTCTTCGGAAGCCTAAGGAGAGCCAAGCTCACAAAGTCCTCATCATCAACAGTAACCCCCACACTTCCCAGCTCATTCCTACATTGGATGAACTTCGTGAGGTACTTGGGCATACTGTCGCCTTTCTCCATTTTTATGTTCCTGAGTTTATCCTTGAGCGCCAACTTCCTCTGGTCGCTCTTGCTTTGGAATAAGTCTATCAAAGCTTTCCACATCAAGAATGGAGAAGCCTTACCATGAAGGCTAGACACTATGTGATCCTTCACACCTTCCAATAGAATCCTTCGACACTTTTCTGTCTTCTTTTGCCATGCGTCAAGTACGACAGCATCACTAGAAGTAGGTTTTGGAATTTATGCATCTATGAACTCCTTCAACCCATTGTCATCCAGCACCACCTCCATCCCGTCCTTCCATGCAATATAATTTGAGCTGCCCTCAAGGGCATACTCCAATCGAAATCCGTTGAAAGACATCTCAACTTCGACACCAAGAAAACACTGCTGCAAATTCGAATTCCACTAGCAAAAAACTCAACCATTTCAATGTTTTGAAATTGCTCCAATGATCAATATTGCTCTGATACCATGTAGAAATCTTGAATAAATGATATATTATTCACCGAGATTCTCCTGATCACACACTATTTTATCTTCATGCACAATACAAAATCTCTTCTACCATTGATCATTATTGCGGAAATAAAAACAATCGGATGCGCACATTAAAACCATAAACATTCACACATATGAACACAGTATTTCATGAGAAAGCTTAAAGCTAAAACCCCCAACTATCTATATATTATATGTCATAGATATCATGTAACAATCATTGTACAAAGCTCCTCACAAGTTCTCAGCACAACCTCCAATTGTTACACACTAATCAAGCTAGATCTAGCAAAACACATGCTCCAATCTCTGCCACCTGATAGCCAGCCTCTATTGCGTAATCAATGCTATAGGATGGCTCATTAAATAACATAAACCACCTGGCTTGTACTGCGCAATCCTCATGGGCTCCTCCAATCACTGGTAGTTACAAATATGCAACAGTATAGTCACAACTGATAGTTAACCTGCTCTTTCACCTATCTCTGCACTGGTCTCCACTGAAACTGTCCATGCATTGAAGTTAACTGATGTATTCTTTAGTTGATTAATGATTTTATAATTAGTGAATTAATTAATAATTAATTCACACCACTCTTCACTAGTGTATTAATCAGTTAGACTAAATACAACTAGTTCAACTATGTTTAGATTAGTTAAACTGAACACAACTCCATTAACTCTCTAGTTTGGTAGAGCTAGCTACCAAACTAAAAGCTTGGTTTGAGGTTACCTTCGCCGATCTCCTTTCATCCTTGGGAGATTGTGGAGGCTAACATTTCTGGTGCGGTTGCCGGGGAACGAAGTGACAAATATTACATGGTTGTATTATTACATTTTAATTGGATTCTAGGCATGTGGGTGACATGACCTAAGTTTCAAGAAGGCTAATTCAATTTGCAGAGAGCCAAAGTGAAGGAAACAAGACACCATTGTATCCTAAAAGGTATAGATGATCAAATCCAAGTCCAAATCCACCATCTTCTGTTGAAGATCTGGAAAGACTTATAAGAAAGCAATGACTTCAACATTTTGAGTTTCAGTCAAGTTCATCTACCTTGGTAAGGTCTACATCTCTACCTTCAGAATTGGTTTCACTTGAAGATATTCCATTTGAACTTAAGTTCAAGTTTTATTTAATTAAATCCAAATTTGAAACATCTCTATCTGAAATTGTATTCAATCCTTCAAAGTTTGAAACAAGTTTCTCATCCATAGAATCCAATTCAGAAGTAGGTTCAGAAGTAGATTTTGATAGAAAGGTTTGGTGTCAATTTGAAAAACTTCAAAAACTAGCAAGCCATATTCAATATACCTTTGAGAAGGCTTAGATAAAATATCAATGGGAGCTCTTGTATGTAGACCCTTTCTCAGCTTCATCTACACACACTGCTGCTACATCCCCTCATAAGTTTCTTTCCTCATCATCCACACTTTCTCCCACACAACCATCACTCATACCAGCACTTCATGTTGTGACTACAAGCTTGCCTCCTAGAACAACTATGGCCAGATTTTCTCCTTTAGCTATGCCGGGAAAACTCACTGATTTACCTCAGAACTATGGACAAAGGCTACCTCTTTTTGATGGAACCACTAATATTAAAACTATGAAACATATTGATAAAATCACAGATTTCATAGATTTAGAAGAGGTAGATAATGATGATGCGAAAATGAGAATAATTGCTCAGAGTTTCTCATCAGCTAAGGATTAAAGAAAGTGATGTTTCAAAGACTGCATTCCAAAATTGTTTCGGGCATTATGAATTCAATGTGGTACAATTTGCGTTGACCAATTCACCAATAGTATTCATGAACCTTATGAACAACATTTTCCACAAATATCTCGATCAATTTGTATAAGTCTTCTTAGATGATATTCTCATCTTTTCTAAGAATGAGAAAGAACATGAAGAAAACCTACGAATAGTATTATCTTGTCTTAGGGAACACTAATTATATGGAAATTTATCCAAGTGTTCTTTCTTTCAAAAGGAGATTCATTACTTGGGTCATATTATATCTAGTGAAGGGATCTCAGTAGGTCTTGAAAATTTGAAAGCAATCATGGAATGGCCGATATCTAAGAATTCACAAGAAGTGTGAAGTTTTATGGGTTTAGTAGGTTACTATTGAAGGTTTGTAGAAGGATTCTCAAAAATTGCAAGCTTATAACAACCCTCCAACATAAAGGTGTTAGGTATGAATGGAATGAGGAATGTCATAAAACATTCTTCAAAATTAAAACATTATTAACTAGTGCACCAATTTTACGAGTACCTGATATGGACAAAGTTTTTATTGCGTGTACTGATGCATCTAAACAAGGATCAGGTGCAATATTAATATATGATAGAGCCGTAATAGAATATGCTTCAAGAAAATTCAATCCTCATGAAAAAAATTATGCCATGCATGATTTAGAGTTAGCCATCGTGTTGCTAGCTTTAAAGATATGGAGACATTACTTGGTAGAGAGAAATTTTATGCTCAAAAGAGACCATCAAAGTCTACATTATTTGTTCACCCAAAGAGACTTGAATTCTAGAAAAAGATGATGGAGTAGATTCTTAAGTGAATATGACTTTGGAATTTCATATATAAAAAGGAAAGAGAATGTAGTAGCAGATGCTTTAAGTAGAAGACCACAAATATTTTCCCTCATACCTATCAAGGTAGACTTAAGAAAATAAGTACTAGAATATCTCATGAGAGATAGTTGGTACTTAAAAGTGAAGTCCGGGATTGATAGTAACCATTCAAGGGAACCTAAATTTGAAGGATATGAGTTAGAAGATGATGGAATTTTATGATTCCATGGAAGAATGTACATATCAGATAATTCAGATCTCTGAAATACCATCATGAAGGAAGCCCACAGGGTAGTGTAATGTGCACATCCTAGTGTAAAGAAAATGTATGCTGATACAGAGAAACTCTTCTTTTGGGCAAGCATGAAACACGACATTGTCCAATTCATTGCTAAGTGTCTTGAATGTCAACAAGTAAAAGCTAACCATTATCACCCAACAAGTCTCTTACAACCTCACGAAATTCCTATGACCAAATGGGAAATAATTTCTATGGATTTTATCATTGGGCTACCACTTACACCACAAAAGAATAATAACATTTTGGTTGTGGTAGATAAATTAACGAAAAGCGCCCATTTTATTCTTGTAAGAGATAATTATGAAGTTGCTAATGTAGCACAGGTATTCATAAATGAAATTATCATATTTCATGGAGTACCTAAGAAAATCATATCAGATAGATACTCATGATTCACTTCAAGATTCTAGACTTGTACGCAATAAGCCTTGGGAACTCAATTAAATTTAAGCACTTCTTATCACCTGAGATTGATGGGAAAACAGAAAGGGTAAAACAAGTATTAGAAGATATGCTAAGAATGTATGTTATGGACCAACAATTGTACTGGGAAAAGTACATAAACTTAGTTGAATTTGCATACAATAATAGTTATCACAGTTCAATAGGGATGCCTTCCTTTGAAGCATTATACGTAAGACCCTGCAGAACACCGTTGAGTTGGGACATGTTAGAATATCGAGTAATAGTGGGGCCATAATTAATCCAAGAGATGGAGGAACAAGCAAATAAAATTAGACAATGATTGAAAGAGGCACATGATAGAAATTTTTTTTATGCTGATGCTAACAAGACAGATAGAAACTATGAAGTAGGAGATCAAGTTTTCATCTGCATCAGGCCAAATAAAAGCACCATACGGTTTGGAAAAGGGACAAAATTATCACCCCGATTTATTGGGAAATTCAAAGTCCTGGGAAAACTTGGACTTGTCACCTATTTTCTTGCACTGCCACCTCACTTGCACAAGATTCATAATGTATTTCATGTATCTTTCTTATGACACTACATCGCTGACAAATCTCATAACCTTCAATGGAAGGAATTGCAGGTATTAGACGAGGGAACCATTATGGTCAAGCCATTACGTATACAGGAACGTAAGGTTCGACAGCTCAAGAACTGTCTAGTAGACCAAGTTAAGGTACAATGGGACAAGTACAACCATGGATCAACTACTTGGGAAGATACAGAGGCCATATGTCAAAAATATCCAAACTTGTGCTAAATTTTGAGGAACTGAAAACCTTGTTTGTATATAACTACTCTATTTTGGATACTTGATATTTTTATTTTGAAATACCACGTAAAAATGAATTTTATTTTGCTAGTACATGGATACCCATAAGAATATGATGTTTTCTTAACTCTACCGATACATGATATATGTTAATTGATTAACTTTAATGGTACATGGATACCAATATAAAATGTTATTTAATTAACATTACGGGAATATGAATACCAATATCAAGATTAATATTTAAAATCTCGATCATAGATTATATTATAACTGAAGATATCTACAAATTTGTTTCATTTTCGCATATAGATATAATTGATGGAATATAAATAAAAGAGTAACTACATTTTAATATGAAAGATAGCATATTGATATATGCATTGGATATGGTCAAGTATATTATACCCTATATAACAACATGTATTAATTAGACAGAAACTGTTTATTTTGAATATGATGATACATATGTTACAAATGTATGGAAAAGTATTTACATTGCAGATAATATCGTTACCAAATTGACCACATGATGAAATTTTTTTAGAATATGGTGTTAACCTTGGTCCTACTAGGAGGAGTAGAGGTACTTCCTACCATTTATCCCCCAAAACCTGGAGTCATGGGAGGACTGTGCAAGTCACGCTCCCCTAGACGTGTGATGATGACTGCTGGATGCCTACTGGGAAACTAGGTCGATAGAGTCGACACTTGTAGAAATTATATAAAAAATCTATATCAATGGATTCAATCCGATCATGTAATGTACTAAAATAAGATACTAAATCCTTCTACTATATTTTCGAAACATAAAACATGATCACTCAATCACATGCAAGTAAGAGAGGAAATTATCAATCACACAACATAAGATGTATAAGGGGAAAAAACCTGTTCAAAACCCCCCTATCATATATTGTACAAAGTTAAAGAATCATGAAACAATACAATGCTTTCTCACACCGATAAAATATTGCACTCTACCAATTGTCTCACCTTGATCCTGCTAAAAAATGACTAGCAATTATTAGGCAAAATTGACCAACACTTAGCCAATTATCAGCCCCTGCTTAGCCCAACCTTGTTCACGCAATATCTAGGAAATTAATCCCTATTAAATAGGATAATAAACCTTCCTTGACTGCACAATCCTTCATGAGTCTTCCTTTGACTTTATAATTGCGCCTGGGAAATTCACTAATAATACAACTGATAGTTTACTTCCATTTAACCTCTGTCTCAGTTGGGTTTTCAAATGAATTGACATGCACTCAACTAATAATAGTGAATCATTATTTATCTAATAGATCACTACTTGTGAATAAATCTAATTTAATTCACTTGACCTCTCACTAGCGCATCACTCAATTAGAGCTAGTTAAACTGATTTTAACTCAATTAATTTGAGCTAGCTAATTACACATGCACTAAACTAATGCATTAACTTAAACTGGACCCCCAAAATAATAGACTGAATCTACATGCCTCACCTTTGACCCTCAACTCGAATTTCTTGAGTTAACTTGGTCTTTTTGACTTAGTTAATTGATACAAGTTTTTATGAGATGAAATTAAATTAAATTTCCAATTTATTTAAGGGATAAATAAATTAGATGCCCACATTTAGCGCTAGTGTGTAAATGAATTCCTCACTCATGTGTGACTGGAATCCCATACCAATTATGTGGTCATTTTTTGTCCTTTCTGGATGCAAATTTCACTATTTCTTGTTGCAAATTTCAACACTCCCTCTCAACAAGAAAGGAATTAATCTATCTCGATCCGGTACATTTGGAATGTTTTGCATGCAACACTTCTCTAGTGTTTTCCGCACATGCAACTCTCTTGAAAAAGAATAGCCTCTGAAAAAATGAATAAGTATAATGCATCTTTCATCAGATTCTTCTGACTGTTTCTAGCTACTGCACATGTCTACTATACTCTCTGCGCTACGACGGACGTCTGCATCCATGCACTCTGCACTGCTGCCAACTTTGATTTGCGCTCCAGTATCCGACATCTGTCACTCTGATTTCTGTCCTCCTGAAATTTGACTGCATCAATCCAAGTGGTCCTTCCTGTTACTATTGTAATGTAGGTTCCTTATAGCCAAGTTCGATCCATGAGACACACCATCTCAATGGACCATGCCCAAATTTTTTCTTGGGATTAATTCTGCACATCACCCCACCTCACACATGGAGGTATAGCTGCATGTACTCCCTCTTCCTTTTTGGCTCCACAACCTTCTGAGACTGCGTCTGAGGCTACATGTTGAGAGGTAATTTCTCCCTCTCAACCACCAAGTCATTAACCACTAATTTTCTCTTCAAAGCTTTGCATGCATCCTAAACCTAGAGAGAATACAGGTTCTTGACTCTTGCACCGATCTGTTTCAACTGTCTCGTGGCTATGTGTTTAAGGTACACCTTTTCTTTTCTAAACATCACCTCATAACCATGGTCTTCCAATACCGCTATGGAGACAAGTTTATTCCTTAGGCCTGGAACATACAAAACACCTGCTAGTCTGAGATGGGAGCCAGACTCCCTCTGAAAGGTAACTGTACCTATGCCGATCACGCTATACGTCATGTCATCTCCAAAATATATGTTCTGCTGGAATTCCTTCTCCTCCAAGTCACTGAAGAGATCTCTATTCCCCGTCATATGGAATGAAGCACCGCTGTATAGATACCACATGCATCCCATTATAGTGCTAGACATGCATACAATGAGAGTAAAATCAATCTTGAACTGTGAAGCCAATGCTTCACCCATTGCAAGTGCAGGCTCCTTCTTGCTTGCCTTCTTCTGTGGAAAATTCGAAGCATAGTGCCCATGCTCATGACAGTGAAAACATATGATCTTGGAAAAGTATCTCTTGCCCTCTTTGCCTTGGGATTTATTTCCCTTGGCCTTCTTTTTTTTCCCCACTAATGCACAATCTTCTTCTTTGTTGGTGCTGGAGGTCTCATCTCTGGTGCTCCACTTTATCTCTTATATTACTAAGTCGGACCATAAACACTCCCAGTTTGGTAACTTCTCCCTCCCATTCACAGAGTCCTGGTAACTATGGAAGCTCTTGGGAAGGCCTAGAAGTGCTAGGCTCACCAAGTCATCATCGACTATGGTCACACCAACACTTCCAAGCTCATCTCGACATTGAGTGAACTTTGCCAAGTATGTTGGTACCATCTCACCCTCCTCCTTCTTGATCTTTCTGAGCTTGTCCTTCAACTCCAAATTCCTATGCTTGCTGGTGTTCTGAAACATATCTATCAAGACCTTCCACATAGCATATGGATTTTCCTTCCCATGGAGATTTGAGACAATATAATCTCAAAATCCCTCTAACAAGATCCTTCTCGCCTTTGCTACCTTCTTCTGCCATGCATCAAGAAGTTGGGCATCTACCGCGGGCTTGGGAATATCAGTATCTACGAATTCCTTCAACCTATTGTCCTCCAACACTGCCTCCATATTGTACTTCCATGCAATATAATTCAAATTTCCCTCAAGTGCATATTCGAGTCTCAAGCCATTGAAAGACATCTTGATATGCTGCTGGACCCTGAATAATAAATCTGCAAATTTGAAACTGCTCAAGACGTACTCAATTTCTTCTCCACTATTGTGATTCCTGGTCCTTTGATACCATGTATAAATTATACAGATACTCAATATCAATGGATTCAATCCGATCATGTAATGTACTAAAACAAGATACTGAATCCTTCTGCTATATTTGTGGAATATAAAACAAGATCGCTCAATCACATGCAAGTAAGAGAAAGGAAATTATCAATCACACAACGTAATATGTATCTGGGGAAGCACATGCTAAAAAACCCTCTATCATATATTGCGCAAAGTTAAATAGTTATGAAACAATACAATATTTTCTCACACCGAGAAAATCATCCACTCTACCGATCATCTCACCCTGATCCTGCTCAAAACTGACTAGAAATTCTTAGGAAAAATTGACCAACACTTAGCCAATTATTAGCCCTGCTTAGCCCAACCTTTCTCATGTAATCCATAGGCAACTGATCCCTATTAAATAGGATACTCAACCTTCCTTGATTGCACAATCCTTCATGAGACTTCCTTTGACTTTATAATTGAGCCCAAGCAATTCACTAATAATACAACTGATAGTTTAATTCCCTTTAACCTCTGTCTCAACCAGGTCGTCATCAGAATTGACCTGCATGTATCTAATAATAGAGAATCATCAATTATATGATAGATCACTACTTGTGAATAAATCTAATTTAATTCACTTGAACTCTCACTAGCTCATCACTTACTTAGAACTAGTTAAATTGATTTTAACTTAATTAATTTGAGTTAAATAATTACACATGCACTAAACTAATGCATTAAATGCAACTGGACCCCCAAAATGATAGAATGACTCTACATGCCTCACCTATGACCCTCAACTCGAATTTCTTGAGCTAACTCGTGTTTCTGACTTAGTTAACTGATACAAGTTGTTATGAGATGAAATTACAATTTAATTTCAAATTTATTTAAGGAATAAATAAATTGTATGCCAACATTTAGCGCTAGTGTGTAACTGAATTCCTCACTTATGTGTGATTGGAATCCCACACCAGTCATGTGGTCAATTTTTGTCCTTTCTGGATGCCAATTTAACTGTTCCTTGTTTCGCATTTCAACAACGCTGTCTATGAATGGTGTGGTTAGTACATATGACGCCATTTCATACCCCAGTCGAGGATGGACAAGATGGGAGTGGAAGATATTAGGAAGGATAGGATGATTCTAGAATAGCTTGAGAACGCAGTTTGGGAAAGAGAAAAACTATTAAATTTATAAAATATAAATGGCCAAACATAAAGTTAATCTTGAAGTGCAATCCTTACATAATCACACCAATCACTAAAATAATTACTAATATATCATATAAACCCTAACTTTGTGACGAATTTTTCTGAAGGGAGGAAGTAATGTAATGACCCATTTTGAATTATGAACAAAAGATAATAGTAAGCATACGATATATACCTATGATAGCTACATATGCATACATCATATGTCTTACACTAGTATACTTATTAAATAATTATGAAATATGTCTAAGTAAATGATAAATGGATAAGACACCTCAAAATATTAAAGAAGAGAAATATTACTTATTTTGTAATTATTAAGCTATTTTAATAAAATTTACACTGCGAACCCTATTAATGTAAATATGTATGAATACACATTTTAATTTAAATGTTATAATTAAAAAGAAATTAGTTTAATATATATATATATATATATAAAATAAATCAAAGAAATTCAATGTTAAAGTCATAAACATAAAGGTACGTAATCTCATTTTGTGATTACACGTATACTCCCAAATAAGAAAATCAAATCTTGGAAAATGGTGGATGAGGCGGAAACCACCCGAGAAATCTTGTTTATCCATGAAAAAAAAAATTGAAGGGAGGAAGAGAATTCTGAACTATGGAGTGACGAGCTGTGTGTTGAGAGATTGAAGGACAAGCTGTGCCGAGAGATTAGAAGATACAAAGTTCAATTGTTATGAAATTTTGGGCACGGGGGCCAAAGTATCTCAATCTGAGTACCTTGGAACTGAGTATTGAATTTGTATTAAGTTGGATGAGTGGTTTTTGGTCGTTTGGTAATGAGAACTGGAGCAGGAGCGAGAATTACAACAAAGAAGATTCATCTTCGACTACCAAACCATGTTAGTGTTTAAGAGTTAATTTGATATATTTGTGCATGTATGTTGCAGAGAAGTATAAAATGAAGGAAATGTTAGTTATACCTGTAAAATTCCCCATTTGGGTTTCATAAATTTATTTTAGAGCATCAATATTTTAAATACAATATCAATATTTTTATTTTCAGGGTCTTACAGACAAGTTATAGCTTGCAAGATCATTTCGTATTTTAGTTGACATTTGAATGGATTCCTCTACGAGGGAGAATATTTAAAAATATCATCCAAGTCCACCTTAACCCTGACTTTATCAAGTGCCGAGAGGGATCAAATCTCTCTACTTTTAAACCTTTCCTCAAGTTTTACACCAAAAAAATAGGTTTTCACCTCGAGATATTTGATCCATCTAGGAGCTTGATAGATCTAAGGTTAAGATGGATCTAGGTTGGTTTATATTATATCTTTCCCTTATTTATATTTATATTATATTATATGTCTCTCTACCTCTCCCTTATCACTCCCTCTCCACCTTTCTCTCTCTATTTCTTTCTTCTTCCCTCCCTCTCTCACCCCCTCCATCTCCATCTCGCTGTCCTTCTCTATCTCTTCCTTCCTCTCTCTCCCTTTCTCTCCCACCTACCTCTGTCTCTCCCCCCATCACACACAGTCTCTCTCCACCCTCCAACTCTATCAATATCTCCCTCTATCTCTCCTTCTCTCTCTCCCCCTCTCTCCCGAACCCTCCATATGTCCGTCTCCCTCTCCCTCTCTTCCCCCTATTTACATATCTCTATCCTCTTATTTTATCTATCTTCCCTCGTCTCCTCTCTCCTTCATTCCATCTTCATCTCTCCCTCGTCACTTTCTCTCTCTCTCCACCTTTATCTCTCAATTTATTTGTTCTTCCATCCCTCTCTTTCCCCCTTTAAATCCATCTCTCTCTCTCTCTCTCCCTCCCTCCTCCTTCTCTCTCCCTCTCATCTCTCTCTTGTTTCCTCTCTCTCCCACCTCTGTTTCTCTCTCCCCCACTCTATTCCCCTTGTCTCTCTCTTAAGAGAAAAACATAATTGGTTACCTATATTTTGGATAAAAAATACAATAATAAAAAACTTAAAATAATCACGCACTCTCTTTCTCTATCGTTGTTAGTCACTCTGCTTTGTCTCTTCACTTGAATCCTTGGTTAAAATGTATCTATGTCACTTCTTTATATATATATATATATATATATATATATATATATATATATAAGTATTCTAATTTTTAATCTAATTAAAACCTCCATTTAATCTCTATGGAAATATTTTTAGTAGTCGTGAGGATGTAAGGATGGAGGTTTTAGATATATCTCAAAAATAATTGTAACGTTTTTAATTTTAAATTTAATTAAAATAAAATATTTTAATTGTGAAATAAGTTATGCTTTTGGGTATGTGGTATTGATACGCCGTGGTATTGACCCATGGTATTGTAACATAATAATTAAAAGCTTAGATCCTTAACAAAATAATCAAAATCCTAGATGGCCCATGTTATTGATAAACCATGGTATTAGCCCATGATATTATGGTTTTCTTTTATCTAAATAATTGTTCGTAATTTTATCAAAAAAACAAAACTAAAATATAACATGTTAAATTTTGTTATTTTTATTATTTGGCTCAAATAGTTTATTGCACTAAGAAGGACTAAAGAGAATATGAAATATTGTGGTATTTTTATTATTATTATTATTATTATTAACATTAAAAACGTTTACATACAATCTTTCTTATATTACATCTAATGTCTACCTTTCTACCCTATACTGGATTGTAGATCGCCTCTAGGCGCAATCATATATTTTTACCCTTGCAAAAGTTAACTACAGAAGAGCAGAGAAATGCACTCTCCCACAATCAACTTCTCTGCAAAAGAGTGCGGAGCGCAGAGAAATGTATTTTCTCCACACTACCACATGAAAAAAAAAAAAAAAAAAGGTTATTAACTAGAGAAACCTTTATTGGGAATTTCATTGGCACTGTTTTCTATCAAGGCAGTAGATGGAATCCTAACCAACACCCGTAAACCTATCATAAGATCTATAGTCATGAGGAGTCGTGTAAAATATTTAATTAGATGCTAAACCAACCTTTTAAATGTTGAAGTTTTATGATTAAGGATTAAAAAAATAAATTAAAATAGGTTTATTGCAAAGAAAAAACCCCTTGTTTATGGGACAAGGATTTGATTGCTAAGTCTAGCAAGGCATACATACTCTACCTCCTCTAGTTTTGAACTTGTGACATCTTAAGAGGAAAAACATGCTCTTAATCATTAAGCCAACTCACAGGCAAACAAAAAAGAACTTATAAATATTTAATGTGATTTTAATTTCATATTTGGATCTTACATATCATACAATTCCACCTACGTCGCTCCTCAACCACACGAGTTCATTCAAGAACATTGGAAAAAAAATATTGGTATAAATTGGCGTAGTTAAGCACTGGATTTAATGCTCTAATGAAGCTTATAGTCTCTCCAATCAACAACCCAATTCCACTTATTTAATGTTTACCGTTTCCTCCTTGTCTATAACATATGAACACAAGCAACATTACTGCAGTGTCAAGCTTATCAACCTCGTATCCCACGAATACTTTGCCAACTTGTTTTATGTGCATACTTTCTCCTATAAATTTCGGTTTGATAAGATCAACATAGAGACCACATTTTATATTCGATGAGTGGGCCTCTCCATAATGTGCACCCTTCATTTCCATAATTAGATTGAGGAATCAAATTAACTCTCACAATTTTCAAATGACATTCTTCATCTCCACAATCCTCACTTCTCTTAGAAACAAGGGTGGCTGCAAGGCAACTAGTCCCTGCCTTGAGCCCGGAGTATGATGTGAACCAGAATACAAGACTGAATTACTGAAATATTTTCGTGTAATTTCTGTGGCCATCACGAGTCGACATGTATTTAAAGGATTATGTGAAAATGAGTATCATTAAAGATTTTTTATTATTGATTTGGATTCGATCTTTAGTAGAGACCGTTTTAGCATATCTTGGCTTGGTTTTGGCTACAAGGCTTGGTATAATGGATTTGTAATGCCAAGGCCAATGCCAGCAGTGGAAAACTGCACTTAGTTAATGCCAAAAACAAAATAATATTCTGCTGTACAATATGTCAAAACAACAGATCTCTTACTCCATCAATGCAATTGATATGTCTGCATGTACTCAAGCCCTCTGTGAACAACACACCAGCTCAGTATATGTATATTTAGTTGCAAAATATGTGCACACACAGCTCCTCATTCATAACATAAGTGAATACATATGTATACACATGTCTTTTGCTATAATGAGCTCTGCTGGAAGTCGGCAACATATCAACCATCTCTAGCCATTTGTTGACAATGTGTGACTGTAGCTTAATAGCACTGCAGCTCACTAGGAGATGGAAGATTTACATGTTTCTTGGTGCATAATTCCAAAAATACAACACTCAATTATTAGAATAAATGTCAATACATTTATATGTATGTGTATGGGGCCAGTGTAACAAATGCCCACCCACACTTAAAGCTTCAAGGCAAGTTATTAGGCTGTAGCTTGCTATAGCACAATCCAAGCCGATTTGTGTTGCTTATGTGGGGAAGCAACTGGAAAATGGACGTGTTTTTACCACTGTGGTAAGCTCAATGCAGATAGACCCAACATAAGGGCCTGAGTGTGCCAGTATGATTCAAATAAAAGGAATTCCATATCATTTTGAGCTCTAACATATGCTTCTATAGCACGTAAGTAGAGAAAGGGGATGCCAACGATCTCACCAATTGGGGTACCAGCGATCTCACTGACTTACCAATTGGCTGAGGAACCCAAGCAAGAATCCCATACATTCATGCTAGTGCTGTAGCTATGTTTGCAAGTAATTATTATTGACATAAGAGAGCAGAAGCATATTTTAAACCAGTCATAACAATCAAAATTATATAGCAACTAAACAAGACCATAACAACAAGGATTTTACCATGGAAACCCAAATGGAAAAACCAGAATTTGATATGATTTGATTCTTGCTCGAGAAATTTTTATAAAGGGTGAGCTATGAAATCTCAATAGAGATTTTGGAGAATTCTTAGTCTCTAGCAATATTTATAGATGGTCTTGGCTCATGGAAAATCTACTGCTTTTCATGGACAAGCTCAGCATCTTCTCCATCCTTCAATCTTTCAGCATATTTCTCTTCATGACCGCTTCTTATGCTACTGCTCTTCTCCCTTGGTTTTTTTTTGCATTAAGCAGCACTCTTTATTATAAGGTTGCCTTAGAATGCCAACCATCAAGGTGATTCCATGGTTTTCGCTAGTTATGAATCTGATACTACTTTATTGTTGAGATATGGCTGCCATTTAGTCAGCATATGAGCTTGGGATTCTTAACAATCATACTATCTGAGTAAGATCTGTACTGATTTGTAGCTTGGCTGGAACTTTGCATCATAATTGTAGCCCGGCTAGTCTGAGTTTAACATGGGGTGAAGTGAAAGTTTTGATGGTGGAATAATCAGGCTAGTGTGACTGTTGGCATGGGGTGAGTCTTGTATTTTGAGTGATTACTGGTATATAGTGCTACATCAACCTGCACAAGTTTGGCCAGTGTTAGAATTCAATGGCAACTGCAATCGTCCAGCTCAGATCATGCAACATTGTTTTCGGGTTATATCTGATTGAGATAACATGTATGCAGACATTTGCGTAATCTCCCAGCTTAGAGGTGGTCTTGCCAGCTCAGTGCTGGTATCCACAATGAATACCTAACGCTAAAAGGAAAATAGCTCATAAGCAGTCAGCTCCACATGCACATATTTGATAAAATATAATTTTTTTACCATCATTTGCATTATGTTGTTAATGTTTGTATGTTATAAATACTGTGCTTGAATCTGAAATTATATGGGGGAATCCACCTGAACTGTCTATTTTATTGTTCTTGTTCCGATGATAGATTATGCCTTATAGAAATGACCTAATGGCAATGAGTTATTAGTTATGAGTTATGACTATGCACATAATTATGAATAATTTCTTGAGTCAGCAATGACACAAAAAGGGTGAAAATTTGAGGGCTATTATAAACAAAAATCAAACTGCCTAACTGTAGCAACTAAAAAGCAGAAAATATTTTTGAGGTTAGACTGCAAAAGTCTGCTATGGAACATTTCTGTGACTGTTAATTTGCTGTTGCGTATAAACAAAAAGAAATAGGTAAAAGGCATTTGAGTTGTAAATAAGTAACCCGGAGAATGATGAGATTGATAGGAGGCATGGTGTTACACCAGAACAAGAGTCTCCAAGAGCCATTGCAACCAAGAGCAACCAGGAGCCATTGCAGTACCTGGAGATTTCCATGCTTTACCCACGTATCCATTCAAGTTTTGCCAAATTTTGATATGGAAAGAGCAGATTCACCTGAATATCACATGAAGGCAGCTAGGTTACTTTGATATGGTGTTCACTGAACAATCATGGTGACCTGGTTAATAAATTTTTAATATATTTAAATAAAAAATAAAAAATATAATTAAAAATAAAAAATAAAGTTATAAATAAATTTAAATTACAAAAGGAAAGGGAACTTCCAAGTGCCTCTTGCATACAGCCAAGTGGCTCTTAGATGCAGCCAAGTGGCTTTCTGGATCATGGGCGTTAGGATCAAACCTGAGAGTGTTCATTTGGTTTTCAGGGTGCTGCATTAAAAACTTCAAATTAATGCATCTGCAACATTTCCTCTATTCTTCCATTCATTTCTTCCATTAACTCTTTTCTTTCAGTTTTTGTTTGAAACTATTTTATTCCATATTCCATAAGGAGAGAACACCTAGGAGGTAAGCTAGCGCGCACCGGTGGATAAGTAATGAAACGAGTTGCTTCCTTATATATTGGATGCAATGAGCTGCTTGCTTATCAGGCAGGGAAATATCTGGCACTAGTACATTTGGGGGAAATTCTGACACTTGGTTCTGACGCTTTTGACCAAATGTCAGAAATTTCCCCAATTTTTTTCAATCCCACCCAAAACCGTCGCTATACCGACGTTTAGAGAAAAATGTCGCAATACCGACACTTAGAAAAAGTGTCGCAATTGCGACGTTTGGAGGAAGACGTCGCAATTGTGACACTATGCCCCAAAGCGTCGCTATTGCGACGGCTGCCTCCAAACATCGCAAGTGCGACACAATGTCTAAGTGTCGCAATTGCGACGTTTGGAGGAATCCGTCGCAATAGCGACGCTTTGTTCGCCGTCGATATAACAACACTTATATGCGCGCTACATAAAAATACGACACTTATATGCACGCTACATAAAAATACGACACTTATATGCGCACTACATAAAAATGATTTTATTAAAAACTACATTAACGGCTGATATCACGCGCGCATTCACCCTCTGCTCTTGCAGAACAACATTCGCCCTCGACATTCGCCCTCAGCTCTTGTAGAACAACATTCTCCCTCAACATTCACCCTCAGCTCTTGCAGAACAACATTCACCCTCAGCATTCGCCCTCAGCTCTTGCAGAACAACATTCGCCCTCAGCATTCACCCTCAGCTCTTGCAGAACAACATTCGCCCTCAGCATTCGCCCTGAGCTCTTGCAGAACAAAATTCGCCCTCAGCGTTTGCCCTCAGCTCTTGCAGAATAGCATTCACCCTGCATTCGCCCTCAGCGTTCGCCCTTAGCTCTTGCAGAACAAAATTCACCCTCAGCATTCACCCTCAGCTCTTGCAGAACAACATTCGCCCTCAGCTCTAGCAAAATGGTAAGTTCTTACTGCAGGCCCTTCCTCCTATAGTAGGGTTGAATCTATTTGGGTTTTTTTGGTCAATTCCATTGGATTGTGTTAGGCTATAGGGTTCTCTCTAGATGTCTTCCAATGTTCTTTCGGATGAGTTTCAAAGAGGATGTGTAAGATGTGTTTATGCTTGCATGAATTTGACTCCACCAGTTTCATGAAGTTTAAGCTATGGATTTTAGTTCGACAAACTCATCCATCTCAACACCTAGTAACGAATTGCCCTTGGTCTGATCTATATTGAAGGTGAAGTGCAAAGTGGTAGAGAATGGAAGATCGAAAGTCATCAACTTTATCACAAGGGTAGTACTCCAGATCGAAAGTGATGAGCTTTAGTTCTCCAGATTTGAGGATTTTCTGATGACATACCAAAGGTCACATCCATACAAACATATCAAGGTCAATGTTGAGATCATTCTCATATAGATATAGGTCACTGATATATAGGGTTAATATCATCATCACTAACCATGGAAACCGAATGGTTACAAAATCTATGATTGTGGTTGGCTCATTTATAATTATTACCCATTTACAGTAGAGCACAGAAACATTAAATATGGCCTGAGCAGAGCCTTTATAACAGGCAATGTAATTGCAGCTGCTTCATCAATAACCAATAGCTCCACTTGAGAAAACTTTTCATAATCTTGGGGCTGGATATACTGTAGAGAAAAAAATTGTAGTTATCATTCGTGCTCCAATATATTAATATACTTTTTACATTGAACTGAAGAAAGGGAAACAAGAAAATGCTAGCCATCATACAATGCTTTGACATAAGAGTTTTGAGTGACATACTTGAAAAAAAGAACTCATCCACTGATATTTATAATCATTTGAGTTATTCAAGTTAAACAAAATGTCAAGAACCAAGATTTAATACCCTCTATTATCTTCATCACCCAATACAAGATTTATATTTTTCCCAAAGAAACGCTTATTAAATTGGCAGCCATTATTTCTCCCTGCTTTAAAAACCCTACATTTAAATGAAAACAAGCATTGCATTTCAACTACAAAAATCTATTAGTGTTCAAATGTACATGTGTGCATCACTTGTGTAGGGTATTCCTTTTCCACTTTCACATTATTCAAGAATGTGTGTAGTATAGTTCATATTTTTTGTGATTAGATTATCTTGAAAAAGGAAAGGTAAATTATTTCCCATGGAAAAAGAAGGTTTTCCCTTTTTACTACTGGAAATGGTACAACAAAGTTCCATTTCTACCCGAAACTCCTATGAAACAGGAACCAAATAAAGGCCATGTCCTCAATGGACATCATTTGGCTTTGAAAATGGCCATTGCACCGTGTTGTTTCTTATATTAAATCACGATGGTTTCTTAGGTCATTTCTTGTTTCTTGAGATGAAAAACAACCAAATAAATTGTGTAGATCCTTTCAATAAATAAATGACCATTTCTCAATCATATCTCAACTATTTTTTATTTTATTCAATGGTTGCTTACTTTGAGAGAAATTTGACTCTTTTATAAGGAATATAACATAAAAACACAAAATGGGAAGGAATTGATGAGGTAGATGACCTTTAGTTGTTGTCAATTAAGAATTGATAATACACGATGCATGTTCAGTACTACAAACTAGATTCCTTCCTGGAGTTAGGACATAGAGTATTGAATCAAAGTTCTAGTTTCTAACTTCTTGTATTGGTTCATCAATCTTGAAATTCAGACATTGCATGTCTTCATTTCTTCATGTTTGAATAATTTGCATTATATCGTACAATAGGAAATTAGGAATTATGATTATTATTACTTTATGAATCTGTTAAGTTACTTTTAAGTTTGCATGGTTTAGTGTGAAATTATTCTTGTGTGCCCCTAGGCCCGGGTGAAGGAATGCCAAGGACTGAGAACCATAGTTTTTAAATGGTATTGTTTCTTATACCCAAAAACCCCTCAACATCACTTCTTATTAGTTCTTAACAATAGTGTTGTAAACAATTTGAAAATTGATATAGCAAAATCTCGCACTTCTCAAGATAAAGTCCTAAAGCTAAAGTGTGATACCATGTGTAATTCAATAGCCCCATTGTCACCTCACCAACCTCTTTTCACTTCGGGCTAGCTCTCCTCCAACTCAAGGGGGGTTCTCCTTAGTAGATGTTAGGGATCTAATGGCCCAACCAAACCAAGTCAAGAGCCCCCTAACTCTCTATGTTTACTACTATCAATCAAAATATTGAACAATAGGGTCGGACATGCATCCTGAAGATAAAATTGCCAGGGTATTTTTGGGTAATTTCAAAGGGAAAGTCCCCAAACACATATAATCAAGGAATTATAACGTGATTTCAAACATTAAATATCAACAAAATCGTTTAAAGGATATTGAAAGGAAAAAGGTGATTTAAGATAGAAAGTGCCTTACTTAAATGCTCTAAGGATTTTTCAATAGTTGCTCTAAAAGCTTCACTTCAAGGCCCTTCAAGATCGTCTCCAACAATGCTATACCATCAGCTTCAACAATGTTGCTCCAAAAATGTCCTCAAGGTCTTCACAACAAGTTTACTAGAAGTTTCTCCAACAATATATTCAATAAGGTCTTCATTGTCAACTTGTCTCTTGTTTAGGTGCCTTAATGTGCAATGACATGTTTCCAGGACTGAATTCAATGCAAGGCATATTTGAAACTCTAACTCTGTCTTCCAGTGTCTTATTAGAAATTATTTCGGTTTTCATTTTGTGTTTTCAAGTTAGATATTGTTTTCAAGTTTTTACATTTATAATTTTATTGCAATGTGGCAGACTGATCAGAGCAGTGCAGGAACAACCCCGAGACGGGATGATCACGGAAAGAGGCCAACGGAAGAACATGTAAAGTGCCAGCATTGCTCTATCTTCAGGTATTTTAGTTATTTACATAATTGAAATAATATTAATTTTTTTCAAATATGCAGACACCTAGCCATGGTATGCCTGATGATTCCCTCTTTGAGGAAGAGCTTTCTTCATCCCTATCTCCAGCGCTCTTGTTGCGAAAAAAGGCACGAGATGCAAGGTCGGAATTTAATACTTTGATAGATGCGCTTCAAACACCTGAAACAGAAGAGAGGATAAAACAACTTATGACCCAGCTAGAAACATATTAGGTAATAATAAAAATTCAAAAGGATATTTTTTTTGTTCTGCATGAGATGAATTGTGATAGTTTAATTTTTAATTTTTACATTGACTAAACTAACAAAAAGTTCTTTTGTATGTAGCGTCTTCTGGCATTTGTTGAACCCGGTGTTGGTGGTAGTGGGACACAAGGGCAAGAGATTGCCCAACAACCCTCTCGTACACCTTCTACTCCTTTAGGTGCTAGCCAAGAAACACACCCTGCCCAAGCAGACACCCAGCCAACCGTTGAACGTGTTGGCAATGATGAGGCCGATATGGCCAACTACATTATTGCGTTTCCTGGAGCTACACGTGTCAGCTCCACAGGGACCATTAATGGCACGTTGTTGGTGAACGATGAGGGTGTCCCTATAAAGCATGTACAACTCCCAGTTAAATTTTAATATTTTAACTATTTCATGTACTTTATCTAAAACATATTTATCATGATTTTTATTTTTAAATTAATGATAATATCTTTTTTTTTTTTTCTGTGTAGGAAACAATGAGTTCTACAGGTTTTTGGAGAGCCATGTGTTGGTAATTTTTGGCCCAACCATACGCACAGGGTGGAATTCCCATAATTCCAACCTGAAAAAAGAACTTCTAGATTATCTAGAAGCCCTTTTTGGGGTCGGCACATTTGACAGAACAACGGTGGCTCGGGTAGCCGACAAATATTTGAAATATACCAGGGACACCTATAGGACGCAATTGCAATTTAACCCTAGATATGAGCATCCTCTCACAGTTCTAGAGAGTGAGTGGAGAGCACTCATCCATGACGAAAAAGAGAAAAGGGTAAAGAAAGAAGGAAAAATGCCAACTGGACCCGCAAGGTAAATTACAACTTTAATTCAATAGCTTTAATTTTCTCTATGTCTAAAATAAAAGTGTGCTACGTCATATCTGACTTCAATCTTTTGATGCTAGGTTGACTGACACCTCGAAGGCAACCAAAGCTAGGATTGAAAAAAAGGGCCATCACAAGCTAGGCCAGGACGACTACTTGAAATTAGCCGCAAGAATTGTAATTAAGTAGCTAAAAATCTTATAATTAATTGTATCACCTTCCAACGTTTTTGTAATTCTATCAAATATGATTACAAATACACAATCATATGTAATGTAGGGTGATGACTTCGGAACAGAAACTACAGAGGAAGATAAAAATATCGCTTTCCATTTCAGCTATCAAGCCGTAGTTGAACGTCACAAAAGCTTGGGGCAGGTCCCAAGATCCAGAATGCCTGATAAGGTAAAACATTAACCTTTCAATATGTTTGTTTTCGTCCATAAATTTAATGTCTAAAAAATTTGTTTAAATCAGGGGAGCAGCACTACCGACAAGGCAAATAACCCAGTTTTAGAGCCGGATGTAGATGATCCTCACGTGCAACCTGATCATTGTAGTGGGGACCAGGCCGACAATGCTACTATCAGTGAGGGCCGTGACGGTAATTAATTTCCACTTATAATTTTTTCTAATTATACCTTGATGGTTGTCCTTATAACGTGTTTTGTTTAAATGACAGAGAATGTTTCCCTTGAGGATCTTACCACCAGAGAGGAAGACAGGGCAACAGTCCCAACGACGACAACTGGTGCACCAGGTAAATAATCTCATTGCAATTTTTTTTATTAATATTACCGAACTAGTTCAATGATATTTAAAATCTGACAATTAAAATTTAATATTATCTGTTTTTGTAGGCGATGCCCCATCACTGGTTGAGACCAGACATCGTGACTACGCAACTAGGTCAGCAGTGTGGGTCGAAAGGCACGAAACAAGAGCAGAGCACGATGATATTGATGATGTAATTAGGAGCTTTAGAAATAGGAAGAAGAAAAATAAATTTTGATAACGTAAAATATTGTATTATTATAAGACAAACGTTACCATACTTGGAACGTTTTTTGCGTTATATAAAAAACTCATTTATCATACTATTTTTATGTCAAGCATTAATTTCAATGTTTCCTTGCGTACTTTTTGTTGAATTATTTTTTTATTAGTTATTGAATATTTTTTTTTATGCTCATGAAAGTAAAAAATGAAATATAGATTGGGTATTTGGGAATTGAGAGTGATGTGAGGGGGGGGGGAGGGGCCATAAGAGCTTCCACCTTCATGTGGTTGGCCCTGTTTAGTAGAGAATGATTTATTAGAGCGATTTAATCTTGGAGCAAACCTCCCTCGATCCAGCGTAGCAACAAAAAAGTCACTGTTGACTTAGTTGCTACTCTTTCAAATCGTGGGAGGCTTGTTCCAAGTTCATGCGACTCCAATAAATTGTTCTTGAAACGAAGAGGAGCTTATTCGGGTATGTTTTGACATTTTCAACATATGTTCTAACATTATCATAAGAATGCATCTTAGAGTAAAAAATACTACATCAATTACTTTTATTTATTGTATAGATAATGATGGATTTTGATTGACTTGGCAGTGCAGGTACAAATCCTCTTGCATCATGAGCAATACAACTTGTCAACCAGGGTCATGTCCAGGATATTTTTGCTTGTGCGCTTGACCGGGTTCGTAATGTCACATTTTGTAAGTTCCTTTACAGTTCATAATTCAATATTAAGCTTGTTCATGATTATTATCTAGGTTTTTTGTATGTGTTTTTTCATCTATTTGATTGTAAGCAACTATGCATGTTTCCTGTTGTTCACTATGATTTCTCCCATTACCACTCCCGGGATGAATCCGACTTTATTGTTACATAGGTTACTTTATTGTTACTATGATTTCTCCATTTACGATTTCATAGGTTACATCATGTAAAGTTGTCAATCTCAGGTTGGTGATGAGCTTTAGTCCTCCAGATTTGGGGCTTTTTTGATATTTTATCCCTCATGTCATTCCTGCATCACCTCATTTTTTGAGCATGCCAATTCTTCCCAATTATATTTATATGTCTATAATTTTGGAATTTGATTTAAAAAACTAGTACCCAACTTTGAGTTCAACTGGTGTTCGTGTAAGGCTGTCTGGGCTTTGGGAAATATTTCTGGAGACTCTGCAACATTTAGGGATCTTGCCCTCAGTCATGGAGCTCTGAGGCAGGTGCTTGCCCAGTTGAATGATACTGCCAGAATTTCAATGATAAGAAATGCTACATGGGCTCTGTCAAATTTTTGCCATGGTAAACCCCAACCACTATTTGAACAGGTAAGCAGAATACATTTTCTGCCTCTTCTTCTTAGTTCGCAGATACTGTGGATTTTTTTTATAGATCTTGGTGCTTGGTAGATTTGGACGTAATATGGACCTAGGCGCTTGTTCATTACAATGACTCTGTCATCAGTTTTTATAAAATGCTCATAAATTTGGGTTTCACAAGGGGATTACCCTTGCTTCCAATTATCAATTATCAATCACATTCAAAAAAAGTCTTTCGTAGCATTGCTGAGCTCTTTGTAGGTGAATTTCTGAGGCAATTTCACAATATCTGAACTAAATTTGTCCATCCTTTTCAATACTCTGCGCTTGTAACAGAACCAGACAAACAATCTAGTGGCCAATGCAACAACAACAACACCTCCTGTTGCAATTCCTACAATTCACCCTCTCTGCATGCATGAATGACTATGGCACCCTCTTTTGTGAACATGTACTGGATCTGAAGGTACTGGTTTCGATTAGGATCGTGGAATTCAAAATCCAAAATAGTATCAAATTCCACTGCAATAGTATTCCCCAGCGAGGGCAACAGTTCATTGATACCTATTGGACTCATCACCCCCAAATAGCCTCCAGGGCTACCCAGAGTGTGATCATCTTTGTTGCTGAGTATATTTTTATTTTTTCAGTGAGAGTTTAGGGTTTCTCTAACATAGCTTCAGAAATCCGATTCAGTGCCTGCTTGAATATCGTCACATAATACTCATGGTTTGGATTGATGAGCATGCTATGAATGGTTGGTTGATTCATAAGAACCACCCATATAGTCATCTTGAGATATTTTAGAAGTTTTCTCAGGTTTCCTTTTTCACCGTTTCTAGTGGGTGGGATGGTGTGGGGTGATCCATCAATACTGGTGCTCTTGTAGTAGGGAATTTTTTTTTGGGGATATAAAGGAGCATTTGATGTAGATATCCCATTGGATGCATTCATAGATGGGCACGAGAAGTCAAGAATTTAAATTAAAAATATGCAACCTCTAGCATGGCAACCTGAAGGCCGCGAGAGACACTAGTTAAAGATTGTTTTGTGCTGGCCTTAATATAGTCGTGATTTCTTTCTATTATTAATGCAAATATATAGTCCGGTCTCATTGAAATGAGGATTGTGGTTGTATTTCTCTTTGGTTGTTTCTCTCTTAATGCTCAAGAAGTTGCCAAAAGTTGCGATAGTTGTTTAGTTTGCCTGTTACAACTTAAAAGTGGTTTTTAGCAGTGTGAGTCATGTTTTTTAAGGTTCATACTAATATGAAGATCTTGTAATTCTATATTCAGGATAAGAGAAGATGGCCTCTTCTTTGGGCAGTATGACAACAATTTCCACATCTACCTCATTGGGTAACAATGGAAAGGGGAAGAAGTTGGGTGCAATGTTTGATAATTATGGTAGATAATTGTCTTCTCTTTCAGTTTTTTCACCTATTTCCTTTAATCGATCAAACAGAAGAGGGTCTCTGAGATTACGCGACAGAGAGAAGGTAGTTAATATAAGAGCTATGGAAAAGGAGTTGTACTTCAACAAGGATGGCTCAGTGACAAAAAAATTGCAGGCCAGAGAAAAAATTATGTTTAAAGGAAGGTCACCTGCACGTGAAACTTCACTGCGGTGGATTTTTCCTTGTGCACTTATATTCAATTTTAATGTGTTATTTTAATTTTTCATGGAGAGTTGTTTTGGCATATGGTCTGGCATTCAATTGCACACTTACTGAAAGCATTGTCAATTTGTCTTACAGGCGGTGTGAACAAACTTGCTGATCTTGTTGGAGTCACCCTTGGGGCGAAGGGAAAAATGTTGTCTTGGAGAGCAAGCATGGTTCTACGAAAATAGTTAATGATGGTGTGACAGTAGCTAAGGAGGTAATTTGTAGATGTGTGCTCTGGTTTTCTTTTTAACGTTGTATTAGTTCCCCCTCTTAAATGTCTTAGATTTGGTAGGCATAATTTGAAAACTCAAAGGTGAAAGGAAACATATTTGTTACCCAGTGGTCTACTTGGCGTATGGACTAGCCACATTAGAGTAATGCATAAAGCTTTTCACAACAATAAAAGGAAAGGGTTATGGCTGAGTCAAATTTTATTGTTATTGACAGTGTAATGAAATGTATCTCAATACTATGGTTTTGGCCTTTTTATTGGTTGAATTAGAGGACCCAGTTGAAAATATTGGGGCCAAGTTGGTAAGGCAAGCTACGGCAAAGACAAATGATTTAGCTGGGGATGGAACCACAACATCTGTTGTTCTTGCACATGTTGGAATATTGAAAAATTCGAGAACAATGAATGGAGAATAAATCTCCCTTCCTCTAACACAGAGAAAATAAAAATTTCTTTGACAGGAGACAGAGTTTCAATACTTTGAAAACAAACTTCTATTCCCTTCAATAACTCAAAAAAAGACTATTACACTACTTCCTCACTGAGAGGGATTACAAAATTATGACTGCTACAAAACGCAGTGCATAAAACCAACTCACTGTCTGTTCAAAACAAACATACTCTATCTCTAAAACACTCTGCTGTGTTTTTCACTTTCGCACTGCTGTGCATACACACTTAAAAAGTTACACTCGGTCTTTCACTTTTTACACACTACTGTGTAATAAAAAATTTACGTACTGTCTATAAAAAAAACTACCAAGCTTTTTTGTCCTTTTTATTTTTATATGCCGTAACATATAAAACATATTATAATAAACCCTCTTTTAAAAAAATAAAATTAAAACTAAATTCTATGGCCCACCTTTCATTTCGCATATGATATATATATAACATATGTTTAAAACATATGTATATATTAAAGCATACATAAAATTAAACTATCAAAACATTAAAAAACCCTTTCCGTCGGACTTCAAAAGTCTGAATAGATTGAATTTCAAACCAAATTCGCGTTCCAAAATGGGATGCTGACGTCTGCCTAATTTTAACTCGAATTCTCAATCCAATGTGCCCTATAAAAAATTCGGGTCCGGTTTTCAGGTTTTCAGATTCTCTTCAATTTCATGCGATCCAATATTAATGCTCCACGTGTCCTCCTTTTGAATTTACAAAACTGTCGGGTAAATTTATGTTTGTTTAATTTCTGGTTGGTGAATTGCGTTAATGCTGGTTGTTGTGTTTAAATACAATCTTGTACAGAAATATGGCTGCGGTCGTCTACAAAAAAAACTTGCAGGAATTTTAAATGCTGAATTAAATTTCTGGATGGCATGCAAGCAACCTCCAAAAAAAAATGTTGCTGCTGCATCCGTCCTTCTGCTGCAGCAGTTGAAGTTAAAATTCAACAGCACGGGGTTTAATAAGTGAGGGTGTAAAGGTAACTTTTTGTCGATAGTACTGGATTAAGATCATCTATTCATTTTTGTAGGGTCTTATGGTGTTTGGTTTTTTAGTTTTGGGTTGAGCTTATTGAGTCTAAGATAGTTTTTGAGTGAAAAAATTGCTATCAGGTATTAAAAAATTTTGGTTCTTTTGTCAAAATTTATGAGCTTGTTAGGAAATACAAAACTGACAATGGTTGTATCTTAAATTTGTGAAAAATAATTTGAAATGAAACCTTTTTGTTTAGGTTGTTGTAGCAGGTGCAAACCCCATTCAAATTACTAGGGGCATTGACAAGACAATAAAGGCCCTTGTTTCGGAACTCAAAATTTTGTCAAAGGAGGTAAACGCTTGCCCTTTGAGTAGGCTGGTTTTCCTTTTTGCTGATGGTTTGGTGTATCTAATTGAATTAGTTGCCTAAGGTATTTTTGGTTGCAAACTCCTTTTCATTTTTCATACATTATTGGCCTTGTGGAATACATTTGATTGTGTGGTCTTGTTAGATCTACAACATTTGTAGTTGTTTAGTCTTATGGACGAGGTGCACTTTTATTATGGAAATAGTTGATGCAATATTGTCATTTAATCCTTACTACAAGGTAGCATGTTGAGAAGTTTCTTGTGAAACATTTGGTATTCAAAATGACACTTGATCCTATACATCATCATGCACTTGACTTCAAAATTCATATTCAAAGTGTGCCAGACAATTCTTTCAAAATTTCAAATATTTATGTTGTTTTAAACCATTATCTTTTTCATGTATTGGATGCTGAAAATGTGAAAAAGACTTTGGTATGAAACCAACTGGTGAATAATTTCCAACAAAACAACCACTTCCAAGACATGATTTAGAAGTAGAACAAATGTGCTTATGAAGCATAGAAAGATATCCTTGATGCATTGTCAATGTTTAGCTAGGGTTATTTTTGGAGAAAATAACTCCTTATTCCTAGAATAGTGATCTTCAATACAAGTAAATGCCAGAGAAGAGAGATCATCGTGTGACATAAACCTATTAACAAAAGTGAACAGGGAATGATTATTAATTGTGGCATACTAAGTTGTCAGTGATTTTGACTATTTGTCTTTAACATGTAAAAATGTTAAATTCCAAACTTACATCATCATGGTTTGGCATCATGAGCTTGACTAATTGTCCACCATGCTCATAATTTCACTGTTGTGTTCATATCTATAAACAACATTTCAAATAATAATAAAAAAGTTCTATAAGAAAAATCCAGACCTCCATGTTGCTGCTCCTTGTGAGACAAAGTCAAAATTGCATTACACAATCTGACACATAAGAATCTCCTATATCCTGGTGGTATGTATCCAAATTCTTATAATAGTGTCTTCAAGACTTATTTTGACATTGCCAATGAGATATTTAAGCAATGAAAGATGGAGCCTTCTTCATTGTTGTATATGTAAAAGTCTTTTATTAATATAAAGAATGATGGTTTTGTCTTTTTGAAAATGAAATGTAAAAATAATTTATTGTGGTCAATTGAAAAGTTTTTTGTTTTTAAAGCTTTTCATTATGGAAGGGCGACATAGATATATGCCCTTATAATTGAAATTCGGACCTGCCCTTCAAATTTGATCACTGTGTGGGACCTTAAAAAACAATAAAACTATTCTGCCGCGCGTTATATAAAACATATAACAAAACCTTTGTCAAAACTTCAAACGAACCCTTTAGTCGTGGGTATTTCATCACGAATTGCTCATTTTACCATGTACCTTATTCTAGAGGAATATCCTTCCACTTGATTAGGTATTTCATAATGGTTATATGTCAAAGAGATACATAATGTTTATCTATAACTTTTTGTGGTTCAAGAATCAACTTTCATTCTTCATCTAATTTTGGAAATTCTATTTACATTGGCATATTTTTTCCCAAAACCTTTTTTAGGCAAGATACAAGAAAAAACTTATGAATACAAGAAGAAGGAAAATATAACTTCTATACCACTTGTGCAATCCTAGGAATAATTATTTAGGGCCATAACATTTTTGAGCTAATTCTTTATTCTTCTTTTTCTTGAATGAAGATTGCTTATAATGCTATAATCTAAAAAATACCCAATTACCGTCCTCAAATTATCTTTCACTTCAATGTTGTTCCCCTTGTTGTTTTATCATGTTTCATGTCATTTGAAGGTTTTCCATAATAATTTTCAAAGTTTCTTTAGTATTTTCCATATGTAACTCTGTTTCCTATACTTTGGACTTATCTTGCAAAAAGTATGAGATACTAGGAGTTGGATATCCATAAAGGGCCTTAAATGGGGAAATTTTAGTAGATGTGTGATAGGTAGTATCATGTTACCATTCTTCCTTGACGAACCCACTTCATCCATTAAGATTTCTTTTCTAAATAGTAACATTGTAGATAACCTTAAAAACATTTGTTAACTATTTTGTTTGACCATTTGATTGTGTTTGATATGTAGAACTCATGGCAGCTAGTGTTTCTCCACTCATATTAAATAATTATTTCCAAAAGTTTCTTGTTGCTACTACTTTAGGAAAACCATGAAGACTATGAATTTCTTTCACGGACACTTCTGCCACTTGGCTTGTTGTTTATGTACTTTGAGCTCTACAAAAAAAATCTACAAAATTTGTCTATATAAATGACCACAAAAATGTAATACTTACCTTTATATTTCAGTAACCCTGTAATAAAGTCTATTGATATATCCTCTAGTCTTTGAATATGTATGTGGAATGGTTGAAGTAACCCTAGAGATTTTACTATCTCTCTTTTATTTATTATGCAAACCTGACCTTCTCTTACAAAATTTTGAATATCTTTCTTCATTCCTTCCAAAAATATATTTTTTGATCCTTTGAGATGTTTTAAGGAACCCTGCGTCCTACCATCGGAGAGACATGGGACTCCCTTAATATTTTTTTATTCAAATATGCTTGCGTGCATAAAAATATTCTACATTTGCACCAAAGTATATCTCTCTTTCACTCCCAATGCTCCATAGAGTTCATCCCATCCTTTATAAATTTTAGTTTTGTTTAGTACTATTGTCATTTTTCCATTATGGCAAGCTTCTTCTAGCCACCTAGGAATAGAAAATGTAATTGGATATAAATTTGAGGCCTCTTATATTTTAGAAAGAACATCATGTACTAAATTTTCCTTACCCTTTTTGCAGATTATCTCAAAATTAAAACTTTGCATTTTTTCTCCTCATTTTTGTTAATCTTCTAATGAAAATCACAGCTTCAAAAAATACTTTATGCTATCATGGTATATCTTGACTTTAAATTACCTCCCAATGATATACTATCCCCATTTTTTATTGCATGTAATATTGCTTCCATTTATTTTTCATACGTAGATTTCACCAAATATTTTCTTTGAATTCCTTGCTTTTAAAAACCAATGATATCCCTTATTGTGTTAATGTTACGTAAATTCCTTGTCCTAGTGCCTCACACTCTACTATGAATGTTTTACCAAAAGTAGGTGCAATCGATGTTGGTGTAGAAGACATGGCATCCATTAAAAGAGAGAATGCCAAAGTAGCCTCATCATTCCATATAAATGATATTTTCTTCAAGAGATATGTGAGTAGACTTGAAATGCATGCATAATTCTTAACAAATTATCAATAATATCATGTAAGTCTAAAAAATCTTCTAAGAACCTTGATTTTCTTAGGAATAGGTCATTTTGTAATAGCTTGCATCTTTTAAGGCTCCAACTTCACTCCTTCCTTTAAAACAATATGAACCAAATACTCGAATTCTTATTTCCTAAAAGCACATTTGGATATTTTTACATAAAAATGATTGTTCTCAATAATTTATATAACGTTTCCACATGTTTAGTGTGGTATTCCCATGATTTATTATAAATATGTGTATTATCAAAGAAAACCAACACAAATTTTATAAGATGGGATCAAATAAAATTGTTCTTAAGTCGAGCCCGCCGGACTTCAAACGGCGATAAAACATAATTCAAACCAAATTCGTGTTCCAAAATAGCCTGCTGGCGTCGGCCAATTTTGTGACGCGAAAACCAAATGAATTCCGCCCTAATATTTTTCGGGTCCGAAGTTGGGCTGGCGTACGGAGGGAGAGTTGTGACGCAAAATTTCTTATCAAATTCCCCCTAATCTTTTTCGGGTCCGGATTTCCACTGCGCGAGCGGCTCAAACAAAGATCCGCTCCAATCAATTTTTTCCACGTGTCCTCAATCAAAAGTTGCCCTGTTCTCGGATGCGGGTGCATTCGATGGCTTTTAAGGCAATGGGACATGGATGTGGTGATTTCATATCAATCCAATTAAGTTTTAACGCTATTCAATTAGCCGATATTTAAGGTCTAAGGTTTTCACATCAAATCACATTAAGTTTTAACACTGTTCAAGATCGGACCTCCACTCCTATTAGCGATTTCACATGCTCCAATATGATCCAGCCTTCGGCTCTCATTAATGAGAGATTAATTATGACGGGCGTTCTTCGATTGCATTGCAGTCGGTTCGATAAAATGGCGTTTCGCTATGGTTTTTCAGACGAGCCGGTTGTTGGGTTACACTGCCTGCTCACTGTGACGATAAGAAGAAGTGGCCAGCTGAACTTCTGCTTAGACCTTGGTGCATATCTGCATTTCTCTCGGTCTGGTCTGTGTCTGTCTTCCTCGGTTTCGTGGAATCCTGCTTCTCTGTCTCATCTTATGCCCATTGCTGAGACTGCACCCATGCCTCACCTGCGTCAAAGGATGCGTTGCCGCAGGGGGAGCACTAGAGGTCAACCCCTGCGCGCTCCCTCCAGCCCCTCAACCGAGTTGTCTTCCCAGTCCATTGATTATTACGTAGGTCGTTATCCAAACACTAGAAGTGGGCGGGGTCGGGTTCTAGGATCTGGCCACCATATGGGCTCCCCTGCTCCTCATTTCCCCACTGCTTCACCTTTTCCCACGACGCGCACTACGCTTTTTTCCTTTAATTTCTCTCTAAACTGCCCACGAATGACAGCTTCAATCACCGTGGTTTTCCATGAGGAGGCCCAAATGGAGGAACAATGCACCCGTCCGGCGGGTCTGAGCTCAGAAAAAGCTGGCCAGCATTCGGGCCTTCAGGAGGGGAGCGGTGGCGTGAATGTGGAGATAGCACCTGGCGATCCTGGACCTTCCGAAGGATGGTGCCGAATCGTCGAGGAACCACCGAAGGAGTAGTTTGGTTAATTTGGTTTTCTTGCTTCGCAGGCCCACTTAATTAGGCATGTTTTAGATTATATTACTGTGCTGGACCTCTGTAATATTTTTGAATTTTGTAAACGTTCAAGACTAGTTTTCCCGTATGAGGGCAGTCTTATTTTTTGATTTTTTGATGAAAAATTTTCCATAAGTCTGGGCAATGTTTTTGACTAAAGTCATGCTATAATTTTATTCCCACTGTTAATAGATTAACTTTACTTAGAAAAAAAAAATGTTGCCCTGTTTCTATTTTAAACCTGTTTTTTGAAATACAGAGCCATGTTTATATGATTGTTTATAGTTGAAGCGCTGCGGGGTGGTTTATTATATTTAATATTTCACGGTCGAATTATGTTCATAACAATTGGAAAAAAAAATGTTTCTATGTTTCTATTTTAAACCTGTTTTTTGAAATACAGAGCCATGTTTATATGATTGTTTATAGTCGAAGCACTGCGGGGTGGTTTATTATATTAATATTTCATGGTTGAATTATGTTCATAACAATTGGAAAAGAAAAATGTTGCCCTGTTTCTATTTTAAACTTGTTTTTTGAAATACAGAGCCATGTTTATATGGTCTACGTATTATACTCTTTCTCTGTATATCTAAAGGAACCTTTTTGCTATGAACAGGGTGGATGCTGTAACGGGCTACTAATGGAAACAAGCGAGCCTAAACCTTACATCTCGGATGCAACAGATGGTTACCAATTTTGGAATCAAGCGAGCCTGATCTTACAAGCGAGCCTGGGTTTCTGCAGATGGTTTTTATTTCTAGGAACAAGCGAGCCAGAACATACAATCGACCCTAGGTTTATACATATTTTTTCTTAATCATGGATGCTTTTTGTGTGAGGCGTATATCAACAGTACATGTCTCTGCACATTTCCTGTATCCGCTTTATGATACTATTTTATGTGTTGACAGGTTATCACTCTGCCTTCAAAACTAGCCGTCTTTGGGTCCTATATTCTTTGGTTTATTGATATGATGCATTGATGCAGTGGTATTTTTATATTTTGGACATATCACCTCCCTCACAGAGGTCCATTTTCTCTGTTCACGGATTTGGGTATAATTTGTGTTTAGAACAATGGACGTCGGTACTCTATTTGTTGCTTTACTATTCTACATACTGCTATTTCACTTTCTTATAGATGCCTCGGGCATATTTGGATGCTTTCTCAGATTGTCGATACTCTCCATGTGGACCGTTACTGGGTTTTATATCATGTCCCTCTATGTGACATGAGGTATTTTTCTATCATTGTCTGGGGTGGGACTTCCACTTTTCTGGATGTATATTTGGGTTCCAATCTTCAGATGTGAAAATGTAATGATTTCATGGACTGTTTTACTTCATATAATATATTCAAAACATTGTTTTTTCTCTTGTAAAAAAAAAAATGATTAATGTTTATCACTCTGCCTTCAAAACTAGTGATGCTGGTCTATGTTGCTGGTTTATTGATATGGTCTGATGGTCTTTTTATATTTTGGACATATCACACTCCTCACATGATTAGAGTTTTTCTCTGTTCAAGGATTTTGGGTACTTTAATTTGTATTTGGAATAATGGATGTTGGTACTCTATCTGTTGCTTTACTATTCTACATACTACTATTTCACTTTCTTATATATTCCTCAGGCATATTTGGATGCTTTCTCAGATTGTCGATAATCTCCATATGGACCGTTATTGGGTTTTATATCAAGTCCCTGTATGTGACATGGGGTATTTTTCTATCACTGTCAGGGGTGGGACTTCCACTTTTCTGCATGGATATTTGGGTTCCAATCTCCAGATGTGAAAATGTAATGACTTTATGCATTGTTTTACTTCATATAATATATTCCAGCTCTTTCATTTTTCTCTTGTAGAAAAAAAAAGTGATTGTTTTATAATTAAGTGCCTATAAATTTAGGTTTATTATATTAATATTTCATGGTCGAATTATGTTCATAACAATTGGGAAATTTTTTTTTGCCCTATTTCTATTTTAAACCTGTTTTTGGAAATACAGAGCCATGTTTATATGATTGTTTATAGTCGAAGCGTTGCGGGGTGGTTTATTATATTAATATTTCACGGTCATTGGAACACCCACAATTCATAACAAATATTGGAGATTTACTGTCCTGTTTTAAAGTTTCAATTTTTTTTAAAAATTGAACCCGCCATCGGTATACTGACACTTTGTAAGCGTCGGAATTGCGACAGCTTAAAAACGTCGGAAGAGTGACAGTATAAAAACGTCGGATGAGCGACGTTCAAAACGTCGGACCACATTTCGTCGGAAGTGCGACAGTTTACAAACGTTGGAAGAGCGATGTTCAAACGTCGGACCACATTTCGTCGGAATTGCGACAGTTTACACACGTTGGAAGAGCGATGTCCAAAACGTCGGACCACATTTTGTCGGAATTGCGACAGTTTAAAAACGTCGAAAGAGCGACGTTCAAAACGTCAGACCACATTTTGTCGGAATTGCGACAGTTTACAAACGTCGGAAGAGCGACGTTCAAAACGTCGGACCACATTTCGTCGAAATTGCGACAATTTACAAATGTCGGAAGCGCGATGGTTTGGGAAACGTCGGAAGAGCAACGCTTGTTTGGAAGCGACGGAAAAAGTGTCGGTAGTGCGACACTTTGTCAGTGCGTCAGAATTGCGACATTATGGCAAACCATGTTTTGCGTGTCCTTGAACTGTCGCTCTTGCGACAACTATGTGTCAGAATAGCGACGAAGTGGCCGTCGGAAATTGCGCCAAATTTTCTAGTGTGGGAGGAGGTGCGGCTTTATGTTCCTGGCTTAGGAGGATCAGAACCAGAGACTCTAACGTTCCTACTACTTGTAATGACGAAAAATATCAGATTAGATACAACAAAATTCAGATGCCTAAAGTATAACAATTGTATAGGTCTCCAAGCTAGCCATTTATAGTATAAGCGTCTGAAATGTTGGGGGCAGCTCCTATGAGTGTCGCTTCATTCACAACATCAATGGGATTTGAATTCCACCATTGTCCTGTCAAAGCAGAAACTAATTAAAATACATATTAGAATCAAGTTACCACTCTTTTTTATTATTTAATTAGATATTACTGCTTCAAAACAGCACACCGGTATCGTTAAAGCTAGTGCATACCTAGAACCATGGGAAACTGTTTATCCGAGACAATATAGGGATAAGTCGTTCCCCTCTTGGGATAGATAATTAAGACTCCATAGGCTATAGCTCTAAGCCATGAACTATGCGCATGCCACTAGAGGGCCCCTTCTTGGCCAGTTACGTCGAATTTGTAAGTGTAACTTCCACCAGGGCGAATGGGGCATTGGGTCACAAACTCAGGTCCATCAGCCCACCCTATGTGGAATTGTCGTATTCCATGCCTGAAAAAAATATACATGGAGTGCTATGCATAGGAAATGAAATTGCTTACATGGAGTGCTATGCATAGGAAATGAAATTTCTTACATGGAGTGTTCATCATTATTTAAGATATAAGAGACAATAGAGCATTATAGATTACAAACCAGTGAATGGTGGCGTCATATTGGGCCTTGTTGCGAACTTGCACTATAAGAGTGTCTCCACTTGGAACACGAAGTGTTGGACCAGGAAACTGTCCATTCACTGTAATTTTAAGGATTTGGATTCAATCTTCAGATAACCAGAGATTATCAGTTTTTTTTTAATATTGTTCCAAAATCCTAACTCTAGAGCACAATATTAGAAAATAAATGAAATCAATCATGTAACAAATAACGACGTTCAATATTCATAGAGAAATTAATGAAATCATTCATATAAAAAATGCTTGGCTTTCAAAAATGGAGACACTTACATCAAACTTGTATCAATTTATGCTTCCCATGGCTGTAGCAGCGAAAAGGGGGCACACTGCCAACATAAGGGAGTAAGCCTGATCGCTGTAAGGACATTAAGCCTTCAGCCCTTCGATTAAGAGCGTAGATGTTCTACATAGCCTTCAGCCCTGTACATATGTTTTGCACAACCTTTAGCACCATGTACAGATGTTGTACAGATGTTCTACATAACCTTCAACCTTTCGAAGTAATTGACAGATCACCCACACCGGCGTCGACATCATCTTAGTAAGTAATACCTTTGGCCTGAGCTTAGAATTTCATACTGTAATATTAATGCCAGCATTAGTCTAGCGGTCAGGAAAAAAAAAGGCATAAAAGAACATTACGCTAAGTTTCCATAGGTCTTGCCTTGATATGAGGCCAAATAAGACCTCCAAGTTTCCTATTGGTTAAAACAATAATTACGTGAAGCTCACTAGAAAATGGAAAAGTGCTTTTAAAAAATAAATGGAAAACTTTATAATAAATTGAATTCGTTGATTTGGTTTTTTTGTAGGGACTAATGCAAAGCCTAAAAACGATTACTATAGTCCCTACCATGCCGCAGGCGATAGGGACTAATAAGTAATATGAGAGAAAATACTACTACATAGGCTGATTAAAGCCTCGACCTTTATATATCAAACCCCACATAAATAATGTTTGGTTATTAAATATGATGAAAAATTGAACAAACGTTACAAACGTTCACAAATTTTCTATTATAACAGCATTTGTAACATAATAGTGTTCAATTTATAAGAATTACATTAAGAGCATATGTACACTATTTTTCAGCATCATAAAAATTATATGCTCTAATGTGTTATATCATATGAGCAGACTTCAAAATCATCACTTATGGATCATAGCTATATATTTAGCTAAGCTTTAAAAAGATAATCATAATATCTTACTATACATAAACTACAAAATATAAAACAAGAAATAAAAAGCGTTTGTCTATGAATATTAAAAATTAAGAAATCTCCCAACAACTACTAGTGCATCTTCTTCATATTCATCAATATAGATAATTCCTGGTTATATCTCCAAGCTCTTCTTAGACAGATCAACCACCCCATGATTTATCTCCTTGTAGATATGCATTAAAGAAATAAAACTGAAGGAATTAATAAGACTGTGGACCCTGTCATTCCAATGTTCCAATGAGGAGGCATTTAAACCACCCAACTAATTTTTTCATTCTAACATGGTCTTTGAATCCCCAAATATATTTAGAGATTCCACCCCCACATTCTTAGCAAAAGTTAAAGTTATCCAAATTTCAATTAGCCCAACATTCGAATTTATGCCTCTTCCTCCACCCCAATACAATTTAAAATAATGAGTTCTCTCTAGGAAGATCATGCCTCCACATTCTATAGGACCTATCACTCTAAAATAAACCAAAATTTGTATGCTTATTCTCATTATATCTAGGGGAATATATTAAAAAACGATCGAGTTCCTTATTTTTCAAATATCCCACATAGTATAAAATAGAAGGGAGACATAAATTGGATTGTTATCATTCCATTCATTGATGCAATCATGTAAGTTTGTTAGATTCCATGTTGAAGAAATGTTTAATAAATTATGAACTGTCAGCAAGATCCCAACAACATAGGAACATTATAACATCAAATGTGTAATTGTCTTTGTAACACTCCTAAGAAAAATATTTATGAAATAAAAGTTAATAAAGGAAAAAATAAGACCACGGTTAAGGGACACTTATTCCAATTTGAATGTTGGGCAGAAAAAGCATAGTGGGCATCACTTGATATGTAGTTATGGCTAACGAAAATTGGCAAAGGCAATGGCTAAGGTATTAAAGAGGCAAAAAATATTTTTGGCACATTTATTTATGAAAATAAAGGAAATTAGGAGAAAATTAAGGTAAAAGGTCACAGGTTGCATGTAAGGAGGAAAATGAAGGAAAATAAAGGAAAATGAAGAAAATAGAATCATCATTGATAAAAACGATTCTAAGGATCAGTTCATGCCTTTTTGTCGATGTAACATTTTTGTCAGTTCAGTTTTGGAGCTCTCTATTATTAGTATCTCTCTCTCATACTCTTGGACACGAGTTTTCTTAGAGAATTCTAGCATTGAGACAAGAAATAAGAAAGCAAGCAAAGGAAAGGAAAGAAATGATCAAGCAAGGAAGAGTAAGATATAGCAGCTTCATCAAGAATACTTTCAGGTAACATATTGCATGTGTGATTTCCTAGCTGGTTTGTACATGCATGGATTATGCATGTTGGTATTTGGTTCTCTTGCTATTGGTGGCATGGTTTTGCCAACTTTTGATAGTGGTTTTAATCCTTGCATTTCCTTTTTTTGGATGCCATGATGTGTTGGGATTTTGATCTCTATTTTGAGCTTTGGAATTGTCGGATATATTTCTGAATCCGGGGCAGAGGTGGTCTCAAGGAAACATTCCCAAAGGCCTAGGAATCCCTTGAACGGTTTTGGCGGGATACACAGTAAATCCTGAGGGTGGTGTCTCGGTTTAAGGCCTAGTGATCTAGGATTATATTGCGATAAAGCCTGAGAGATAGAGAGACAGAAAATTCCTCAAGGATAGTGATGGATTGTTGGGGAAATTATGTGTTATAATTTACAACATTAAATTATCATTCCGGGGCTCGTAAGCTTTGAGGCGCAAGTGCAGGTAACACAGGATCAGAGCATATAACCTAAAATAGGGTAAAAAATCAATTTGTTGTTTAAGTACATAAACCAATCATTTCAAACATGCTTTATCTTAACAGTAAAGCCACTTCTACTTATAAAATGCTAATTACAGGATTCAAATTATGTTTAATGGAAAACACTCATTTATCAATTCTAACGCTGATCATGAACCTAAATTAAACTCAGTAAATTTTGAAACTTCAATCAAACTGATGAATGCAAGACTGAAATCAAACTCCAGAATTCTCTAATTTTATTAAATCAAAGGAATACATTAAATCAAAGAAAGTCAATCAAATTTCTTAAACATAAAAATTCTAAAAATAATTCTTAAGCAATCTAAATTAATGATGCCCAAAGAATCTGAGATCTATTGTTAAATTAATTATCCTATTCAACACCGGAAAGAATCCTAGATGAACCAAAAACTCTATCACTAATTGAGATTACAAGCATAATTCTTATCCACAATCAAAATCTGAGAGAAAACACTAACTACTATTCGAAAGGGAAATTAGATTTCTGTCAATGATAACATTCTTCAGAAAATCTAATTAAAACAAAGTAAAAACGAATACATGCCCTCTGAGATCAAATACCTAAATTATAATTAAGTCATGTACTTAAAAATGTTTCATAAGTCCTGGACTTAATAATGAAATTCGAAATAACCAAGAAGCTATTCAATCAGATTCAAATCTATTGAACAAAACTTGAGAAATCAAACATTCTTTGCACAAAACTTAAAAGAATTCTATAATGTAGAAATTATACAACAAGCATGTATATCATGTATTCAATCTGATCTAACAATGTACTAAATCTAGATACTTAATCACTTCTTGTTGGAGAGGTAAATCCCCTCTGCGGATAGAGGCGATCCCTACTAGCCCAGATCGGGTCTAGCAACAATCAAGTCACGCTAAGACGCAGGTCTCTAGATACAAAATGACAAGAAATAATAAGTTTCCTACCTCAGGTCCTACACGATGATTGTCGAAAGAAGGATGACGCTTCCTGTCCTCCGCTTCGGCAGATCACAATCCTTCCACTTGGTGCATCCGAACACTTGCACACATGCGAAGAGACACGACGATACACAGCATAGAATCTAAATCTTGTAACTAAAAATCAGTCAAAGAAGATATAACTCATTGCATCAAAGATAAAGATACACGAGTGAAACCACAATCAAAGTCGCTTATCATTAATAAAACAAAGGAATGATACAACCTTAAGCTCTGACGCTGGATCTTCCTTCGGCAGGGTTGACAGTGGAGAACGTCTCAACGAAGCTCATCGAGAATGGGACAAAGCTCTGTCTCTTCGGCTTGGCTCTCAAAGGCTGTCTGGCGATAGTCTCCTTGCCACAGATTCAACTTTTCATTCTATTAGGACTAATAAGGCTAGCTTACAAAGGGAAAATGGAAAGATTATATAGATGGTGGAAGGGGAGTTGGGATCCCTACAATGGTGGGATTGGCCCTATCCTCAAGGAAGCTTCCATGATAGGTGGTTTTCCACTTCCCCTACATGGAGATCCGGAGCCAAACCTCCCAACTCATTTTAGAGACTCGTTCAGGAGTTGGTTGAAATCAAACTTCCTCCATTTATTTTAAAAAAACAATCCTTATTAAGCTTGGCACGAGTAATACACTGGGACAGAGTGCCAGTTGGCACGCCCTCTTTGGTGGATTTCCCCCATTGGTGCGAGAGCTGAACTAGCTAGTCGTGCCAAGGCCAAAAGGTCTATTTTTAGGGTTTTTCACAGGAAATTGTCTTTAGAGGAATGATTTTCCTTGTCAAGGGGGATGCCATGAAAGTGGTTTCAGGTCATGTCACTGCTCACAGGTCACGGAAAAGGCCCTCCAATGTGCAGGACAGAGGATTTCAGGGACGGTGACAAATTACTATGTAACAGATGCCCCCTAAAGCATGATGCCCGAGAGAGAGAGAGGGGTGAAATGCTTTACGAGAACATGTCCAACTGAAAACACTACGTCGGAAAACCTGCGCAGACAAGTACAACTGATATCTCAAATACATGATATGTGGTATGGGCGCAGCCATCCAGTAAGGATCAGTAAATAGACTCAAGTATGGTCACAGCCATCCAATCAATGAGTTCATGTAACTAATCATGATAATCCACAAAAATCCGCAGCCTGGATTCCATCAGACAAAATCCAAGGTCTTGCGCTCCATCTCGACCTGAACAGAGTACAAGTTCCAGCATGTGAATAAGTGAGCTGAAGTCGAACATGCAAGAACATCGTTTGATTACGAGCCAATGATGAAAGTCGTTAACAGACGCGAGAGGAACCACAAATAATGGCAATGGCCCTCAAGGTACTATAGGTACAATCCACAGAATGTGAACAGTGAGATGGCGTCGAACACCCGCAGAATCATCCGATCGAAGGTCAATGATGAAAACCTTGCGTCGAATGCGAAGAACCTGCCATTGAGGCATGCAAGCTCCAAGGTACCCGAAAGGAGTCTCTAGATCAGCTTCCTGGATAATGAGCTGAAGTCGACAGGAAGTGACCTTGATCGAAGGTGGGCCATAGTGTTTCCCTCATCATCGACACGAGACAGAGGAACATAATGTTTGTGAATTAGGATTAGTAGAGAATCAGAGGAGGGTTGAAACTGCAGAGGTCAACTTCTCTTGAACATATCGGCGGCATGACACTAGATTTGGAAGTATTTGACATCAAAAGATTTGAGGTCATGACAACGAGGCAAAGATAAAATGAGTGGTGAAAAGGGATTACCCAAACCCATGGAGGAAAGTAGAGAACAAGATGAGATGTCCCCAACCCGACATGAATGAAGACAAGTGCCATGTTCAAGAGCGACATACTGCCGACACGACAATGATAATGGTTTCATTTTTTCCCCACCATTTCTGGCGAGTACCCCAATTATTTTTGAAAACAAGCTTGAAGGTGATAGCATATTCTTGTGATATAAGTTCGTCCTTCGGAAAAATCCAACCTAGTACATTTAATGAGCCCTAGGAAGGAGAAACTCGAGTATCATCATTACGACAGAATCCAATGTCATCAGGTTTTAATGAGTTTGACAAAGGGATATCTCGGCGTATTTTCATGTTTAGAGAGTTTGAAAAGACAGCGGAAAAGTAAACTCCAACGATCCCTTTTCTTAAATAGTTCCTCAGATCCGAAAAGGTAGAAAACTGTGTCAAAGAAAGTCTCCTAGTCGCGATAGGCTAGGGTATTCCTTTTCCGTAAATAATCTATCCCAGCCCAAAAAAGGGGTAAATGTATATTGGGTAGATGTCGTTTCGTAGCCAATTTAACGAGATCAAAACGATAAGCGACTCGGCAATATTTTCATGTTTAGAGAGTCAGAAAAGAGCTGAAAGATGACTCCAGTAGTGACTTTTTCGTGTTTTTACCGAGTCCAAAAAAGTATAAAATACAACTCGTATCGCCATCCAAGCTACATGAAAACCTGTTGTTATACATGAAAGTGAGCGTAAAATCCATTTTTCAACAAAATATAATAAAATATTGGAAAAATGACCTTCAAAACCTAATTTTGACTTTGAAAAGTTATAAATATGCCAAAAATAGTAAAAACATATTCACTTTTACATTTTACCTCTTGTGAGAGCAACAGTGAGCTTTTTTTGTGCAAACTTGCGGCGGTGATTGTGGTCAATCCAGTACGTCATTTCAGTTCTCGTTCATTCCAGGTAAGAGGCACTCTCCTTAGCTTTGTTTTAATTCATTTTTTATAGATTTCCATTGTGTTTTTGGGTCCCTAAGGGGACCTTTGCAAATTTAGGGCTCGGCTAATTGGCGCGGGTATCGGGCATGGACCCACGCCAATTGGCTCCTTTTTAGTAAAACAGTCGCGCCAATGGCGCAACTCAAATTTCCGCTTGAATTTAACAAAATGTGAACCAATCAACTGAATTTCTGAGTGTTCCAGAGATCTAATGTGGTGTTTATGACCATTTTGGTGCAGGTACACGACCACAATGGTAATCAAGTGGAAATAAAGAGAGCATGGTGAAGAAGATGAAATGGCCATGGAGAACGAAGCATGCATGAACGCTCTCTGAAACTGCGGTCTAAAAAAGTTCTTCTTAACACCATGTTTGAGAGCACAACCTGAGTTACTGCAGTATTTGATCAGCATTTGGGAAGAGAACGAAGAAAAATTCAGGCTTCGAGACCAAGTGTTGGAACTTGAAGTATCTGACGTCTATTTCATAACTGGATTGTCCCGCAAAGGTCTAGTTCCAATCTTGACAGGGACTAGGCCATTTGGTGAGAAAATGGCAATGGTGATGGAAAGAGTGTGCCTAGGGGCACGAACAGGATCAGGCAGTGGGAAGGTTGATATCCACACGGTCGCCGATCTGGCACTCCGAGTGGTGCTCCCCACCATTACGCGGGCTGCAGGGTCACAGACACCACATGAGGCAACTAAAGCACAGCTCCTCTTAGCATCTGAATGCATGAGCCCGACACTATTTTATTGGGCCACTGCCATAAAAATGAACATCAAACTGTAGTTGACGAAGTGAAAGAAGACCAAAATGAAATATTTTGGGTACGGTTCCATCCTGGTATCGTTCATCCTTAAACGACTACCAATTTTCCAGGGCCAGGGGGCGATATCGCCGAGCCATCATTGAGGGAGCCAAGGATGGTTCGATGGGCAACACTCATGCCCAGATCAAGAGGGGGCCAACAAATGTCATGGAGGCCTGAGTTTTTTGCATGGCTACGATGACAACTGATCGTCGTTGAGGACTGACCCTATGCCGGTACCGACTTCACGAGAGACCCAGATCTTCCACTCCCGGAGGGGGATGACTGGGATGAGGAGCTGGGTAAGACTCTTTTTGATTTTATATATTTATGATTTTTTTTGTGATACATGCCTATTCTAACAAATAATCCTATATGTATGTAGACGTTGGCCCAGAGAGGCCCGTCGGGATGTCGCCCATCGCACGAAGAACCCCTTTCGCACACGATCCTCAAGCTGAGGGTGGCGAGGAGAATGAGATAGTGTAGAACTTGGAGGGTATCGTGCGGGGGATCCCAGATTACGCTCGGCTAGCAGACGTCCCAATGGCTTATCAGAGGCACACTGTGGGGGTGCCTAGTCGCCTTCATAGTTTACTGAGGAGACCGGTGCGGGTGGTGACATGCTACCATGAGCACCACGCTGATTAGTCATCTGGGGCTTTTCATTTGCACATTTTTGAGAGACATGTTGTCTCCGACTATTTTTAAAACATACATGTATATTTTTTGATTTTATGTGATGTACACAAACTGCAAATTATTTGACATACATATATATATCTATTTCTGGATGGATATTTTTACATAAGATGATGTTTTTACAAGTTGCGTAAATGTCTATCTTAAACCATATTAGCTACTACATTTGTTAACGCATTCATGTGTCTGGGTATGTGTTGATATGTAATGTAGTCAAAATTTCTTTCCAGTAAACGAATACGTAGATACAGACGTAAAATGGATGGGTTTCTAACTGAATAATGACAATTAAGTTGTAATAATACAAGCTGTGAGTCTAGATATACAAGTAATGCACGAATACAGAGGTTAACAACCTCATTTAATAATTCCAAAATGACACTATACTCCGCGACATTATTTGTGGTAGGTCCTAGACAAACACCTTGTAGATTAACTAACACACCAGCAGGATCGTAGATTACCCAGGCTGCTGAGTACAGATTCCTAGTACTGCGGGAGGCACCATCCACGAAACCGACAAAAGGAGTAATAAACATCTGCACAATCAGGAAGACCCAATCAGCAGAAAGACGCTTACAAAGCACACCACACCACACATGCACAAAAAATGAAATCACTCACTTATGTACATACACACCACACAAGAATATCTCAAGTGTAGTACTTTTTGAACAACCCATTCCTATGCTGCGCCAGAGGAATAACTTCATGGTCGATTAGCTCATAGGCCCCATTTTTTAATACTCGTTTAACGATATAGGGCCCATGCCACATGGGCTAGAATTTTCCCGCTCCAAGTTTATCATGTGCTTGGTCATATAAGAGGACGAGGTCCCCTTCAATGAAAGAACGTGCAAAAATCGATTGATCAAAATGGGCTTTAACCCGCTTTTTCTATGCCTCAATAACCAAGGCAGCCAACTGGTAGGTTTCATCCAGTTGTTCTAAATACAAGAGACGTTCTTCCTCTGGAGAAGTTTCGGGCAGTAATTCCACAACCAACTTCAGAGAAGGAATTTCACATTCTACCGTGAGAATCGCTTCCAGACCATACACCAGCTTGAAAGGTGTGAATCCAGTTACGCTCTTTACTGACATTCGATAAGCCTAGACAGCTGAGAACAATTGGATATTCCAGTTGGATTTGTGGATACCAATCGTTCGTTGAAGCATAGTGACCAATACCTTGTTCACGGCCTCAACCTGGCCATTCGCCTGGGGGTAGTATGGCGTTGAGCTATCATGACGCAAGCCCAACTTTGATGTCAGCTCTACCATCATGTAATCTTGAAAATGAGTGCCATGATCGGTGACAATGGCCTGAGGAACTCCGAAACGCATAATAACATGGTTGAAAATGAATTGAGTGGCTGTTTTACCGTCGACAGCTAATGTAGGCATCGCTTCAGCCCACTTAGTGAAGTAGTCCACGGCAACGATTATATAAGCATGCCCCCCGGTTGAGTGAGGGTTACATGTCATAAAATCCACGCCCCATTTAGAAAAAGGGCCTACGGTAATGACAGGATGCAAGGGTAGGGGTGGTGCACGCATCTTGCACTGAAATACCTAGCACGCGTGGCATTTTCAAACTGCAACAATACAGTCCTTGAATATAGACGACCAGAAGTAACCCGCACGTAGAATATTCTGAGCGGTGGCATATCTAGACATATGACCGCCACAGGCACCACTGTGACAGTCGTTCAAGACTTTCTCAGCCTCTTCCAGGGTCAAGCATCGGCAGAGCACGAAATAAACTCCGACACGATACAAGGTATCTCCTACAATGTGGTATGGTTGAGATTGATGCCAAACGCGACATCGAGCATATTTTGTCAACTCAGACCGGAACGTGGATGTTTGAAGATACACGATAATGTCACCATACCATGGATCACGAGTGCTGATAAGAAAAAGTGTTTCATCTGGGATATGATCCTCGGATTGGGATGGAACAGAGTCTGTTGGGAGAGAGAAAATAAGATCAGCAAAAACCAATGATTTCGTCGAATTAGCAGTGGTGAACTCTAAATCGAACTCTTGAAGGATTTCAATCCATTTGGAGTACTTTCCCCCTAGCAATTGTTGAGACAGGATGTATGTCATGGGGTTTCAGTCAGAAACCACGGTTATAGTACGCAACAGGATGTTATGGCGGAATCGATGAACGGCCTGAACCGCAGCGAGCGCCAACTTCTCGACGTAGGCATAGCGTGTTTCCGTGTCGAGAATATTTCGAGATAATTTCCATCGTCGTCATCCTGTACTAGAACCATAGCTATCGTGCTAAATGCAACGGCCAAATAAAGGGTAAAATCGCAATGATAGTTGGGAGGACGTATCAACAGAGCATTAACGAGCAAATTTTTAAGCTTCTCGAAGGATTTTTGGGAAATCTCGTCCCAATCGAAGGGAACGTCTTGTTTCAAAAGTCGCGTAAACCCCTTGGCCACTTCCACGTAGTTCGGAATAGTGCGTCGTAAGAAGTTGGCTTTCCCCTGTAGACTTTGTAGTTGATGTAATGAGGATGGGGATGGGAGGTTAACAATGGCCTCAACCTTGAGGAGGTCAAGGCGAATTCCGTCTTTGGAGACGATAAACCCCAAAAGACGACCAGAATCCACACAAAAGACGCACTTGTGAGGATTGAGCCTAATATTGTAATGTCTGCGACGGAGGAAAATCTAGTGGAGGTGTTCAGGATGGTCCTCACGCCGACCTGAATGGGCCGGAAAATCGTCCAGATACGGCTGAAAAATATGATGTATATCGTGGAAAGCATAGGACATAGCACGCTGGAAGGTGGCCCCAGCATTTTTCAAGCCGAACGGGAGCTTTTTGTAAGCGAAAGTACCCCACGGATAGATAAAGGCAGTCTTATGTTGATCAGCAGGTAAAATATTAATTTTATTGTACCCGGAGAAGCCGTCCATAAGGGAATAAATCTCACTCCCCGCGCATTCATTGATGATCTGATCTATAAAAGGAGTGGGGTAATTGTCCTTAGGATGGGCCCGATTGATGTTTCGGTAATCAACACAGACCCGTATAGTGCCCTGCTTCTTATCTACAGGGACGATATTTGAAACCCATTCTGTGAGGGGAATTGGATATATAAAGCCCGCGTTAAGAATTTTTTCAACTTCTGCCTTTATAGCTGTGGATTTTCGGGGGTGCACTGGGCTTAGATGTTGACGCACGGGTTTTGCACCTGGATAGGTAGGAATCTCATGCACGATTATACTGGGATCAATCCCAGGCATATCCTCATAGGACCACGCGAAAACATCTTTAAATTCACGAAAAAGGCTCGTGTATACCTGAATCTCTTCGGGAGAACAGGTAACTCCCACATGAATGTTCTCGACTACTCCCGGTTTGACAGAGATGTCAATAGGCATGGTTTGTGTGATGTTACTCAGATTTCCCTCCGAAAGGACCTCATGAGTCAATATCGGTGTTTAAAGAGGCGGAGTGGGAACCTGAGATGTGAAGCGCTCTAGACAATCAGACATTGCCCCTAGGTCTGGCATGAATGAGGAACAATGATGTCCATCGTTCCATGGCAGATCTTCAAGAGACATTGTTTCAACAATAGCTTCATCAGAAGGGAATATTTCTCTTAAAGGATCAGGCGAATCTGCATCGCCTAGCCAAGGGGATTGAGAATATACATCTAAAGCCATGCTCGAAGGAGAATTTTCAAGAGGAGGAGGATCAGATGTAGCGATGATCTCACATTAATTAATCTCAACTGGAGTTAAAGGCATCGATTCTCCAAAACAGGTCACCTGTTCAGGTGAAGGGATGATCCAAGGGTCATCTGAGCTAGAGATCATGTTAACTTGAACAGTGTGCGGTGGTGGCGCAGGAAAAATACCCATGAGGACGAGGTCTTTGAAAAGACCGAGTCCTACACTATTGGGGGGATTGGGGATCTGATCCACATAAGGTACGTTGTTCTCAGAGGATGAGGTGAAGAAAGACAACTGATCAATAGTGATAATTTTTCCCTCGTGAGGAAACTTCAGAAGCCGGAAGAGGGTGGACGGAACGCATAGCATGGCGTGCGTCCAACTGCGACCAAGAAGAAGATTGTAGTTGAGCTTGGCATCGACCACTTCTACTTCTACGTTGATTGTCTTACCTTGTAACGTGATCGGAAAACTCTTGAAAACACCCAGGGGTTTTGATTCCCGACCATTAAATGCCTCTATAGAATTGGGAGATGACGTGAGAGCTGGAGAGCCAATGGCCTTCCAGCAGGCAGATGACATAACACAAGTTGGAGCACCTTCGTCCACAATGGCTCTATGGATGTTGAGGCCATTGATCCCGACTTGTATAATGAGAGAAATTTGATGCGGGAGTCAGGGGACAAAATTTTCTAGGTCGAAGGTGAGAAGACTGGAATCGGCAGGATCGATTCCACCGTTTGCGGACAACAGAGCTTTTTTTTGTGATGGGAAACTTTGAAGCACTTCCAATGCATACATTGCAGAAGGCACCTCTGCCAAATCCTCAACAATGCTATAGTGCTGAGCGGCATGGGCATTTGGATTATAGGAATATTTTTGCAGAACACCTTTAGAAGGTGGCCTCACAGAAGGTTCAACGTTGGGCTTATTAATTTCTAAAGGACCAGAGACAAGTGGGGGAGGTGGGCCATCAACGAATTCCTTCCCAGCTGCCTGGCATGATCCAGCATAATCCTTCGAATGCGTGGAAATTGAGACAGGTGCAACACTATTCATCATAAAAACTTGGGACCCAAATGGTGCAGATGGTGAAGGCTGCTCGACCATCTGGGTCTGCTGAGACGGGAATGGTTCTTTGAGAACTGCCGAAGTCCCTTTGGAGCCCTTTAGAAGTTGACTAACTTTAGATCGTAGGGGACAATCTTTGGTATAATGGTCTCCTCCACAGATAAGACAGGGGTACTTCGGTTTACGTTGGGAACCATCATCAGCACGAGGTTTAGAAGACTCTGGTTTCGTGGCATCGGGTTTGGATTTTCCTTTGCCCTTCTTCTTTCCTTTGGAGGCTTTTTCCGTAGGATTAGCCTGAACGACATTGACCTCCGCAGTATTACCAGAATCTGGAGGGGCGGGAATAGCATAATTATTGGAAGAATTAGACTTCTACTTCCCATTAGAGGACTTATAAGAAGTCTGAGAAATGAAACCAATAACACCGTCCACCGATGGGGTATCTGGTGCTTTAGAGGTCCTTGGCCATGGGGCATCAGTCAAGATATCATAGAGCGTGCCAGATTGAGAGTACACCGGATCAAAGGTACTGGGCATGAGCGATGGCTTGTTATTCGGTCACACATGTCCCCATAGCAATATCTTGAGCGATCTTGCTAACGAAGAGGTAGTGAACCAATGAGTTAGTAGCTGATTAGGTATATCGAACTTGATCAGTATACGACGACGTCTCCACTCATGAATATGATCAGATATGTGGGTGGCTTTATCCTACTTGAGAGAATTCAGGAGATGAGTCCCGGCTTCATAACGAACCAGTAACTGGAAATGCGTCAGAAAAGCCATAGCTAATGTATTGAAGTCTTGAAAGATACCGCAGGGTAGTTCTATATACCACTTAGCGGCAGCACTAGTAAGAGTGCACTGGAAAAGACGCAGATGAATTGAATCATCGACCCAAGAGTTTGACGAACACCACAGATGGTAGGTCATGACATGAGCTTGGGGGTCCTCTCCAACTTTACCTTTGAATTTAGGATAGTCACTGGGCACCTTGGTTGGAACCGGAGGCTAATAAGGATTGTGAAGAATCAGATCATTGGTCAATTTAGAAACATCCGACAATTCCAAAGTAGCAAGGAAAGATAACTAAGGATTGAAAGGCATACCAGGCCCTCGATAAGGACCTATACTTGTACTCCACCCTGGTTGAGCTTAACTTTGCCCCCATTGGTTATGTCCCGGGGTATTTTGACCATAGGGGGTGTAAGCCGTATAGTTAGATTGATACAGTTGCTGATAACCAGTGTACGGGGGTTGATAATCGGGGTATGGAACTTGATTATATGTTGTTTAGCGTGTAAGAGGATTTTGATTCTTTGGTATAAGTATGTGGGTTGTTGAAGATAATAATTAGAACTATGGGCGGGTTGTAAGCAGGTGAGGTCAACAGTGGAGGTAATACTTGTATGGGGTTAGGCGGGTGTAGGTAAGTGGTGTAATATTCCCATTTTTGGTATCATCCATGACAGGGCTAGGGGGGACTTCCAGAGTTAGGAGCAGACAGGTCACATGTACAGATTGGTGCTATCAGTGGGCTCAGGACTTTTCGGAGGAGTTTTGAGGAGTTTTCATGGTGTTCGGAGGCATTCGCTTGATATACTCCATCATCTGAGCAGTTTGGCTTTCGTTCCGATGCATTCCGATAAATTTCGGAATTTTGAGTTATTTATGGGCTTAACTCAGCTGATTATGCTCAAGGTGGCATTCCGGGAGGAATACACGATGGAACACCTTAGTGTAATAGCTCATCGGAACCGGGACGAGGAGACCTACACGATGGGACAGTTAGACAGAGATTTTAGTGACCGGAGGAGGCGTGGTAGCCGATATACCCTTTTCTGCATTAAAAAGGAATATTTTATAATATTTTAATAAAAGGGAAAAGTGCTCCATAAATAAAATAATAATAAAATAATGCTCTAGAAGGCTCCAAGGGGATCTATAAAAGAAAGGGAGGAGGCCATTGGGAGACATCTTTGGAATAGATCATTTGCTTGTATATGAGAGGTTTGAGGACGTGGTTTACTCTCTTACTGTAGCTGCTTCGGGCCGTGCTAGGTGGTTGTGGTGTTGGTATGCTCTCTTGAGGAGACTTCATAGGAGTTTACGAAACTTAATTTGGTGTGAGGATCATTGAATCTTCAACTTGAGCTTCCTTGGGTTTCGGTCGGTTCGATTTAGGTGATAGGAGAGAATACGATAGTGCGATTTGTGGCAGCGCGATTCGACTTATACGGGTGGCAGTTTTTTATCTCGGTATTATACGAGTCGGATACATATGTAAACCCTTTCTATTATCCATAATAAAAGCTGAGATTTTCCTTCTGTTCTATATGGTATTGGATTGCAGTGTTTCCTGTCATTTATTTTACATGGCAATCTTCTGTTGAATACATGTTTATTTTACGGCAAAATTATGGTATTCAGTCTTTTTCTGCATTTTAGTTAAAATATCCCATCCGGGATATTACAGTGGTATCAGAGCTGTTGCTCTTGGCTCAGCCTGCGGGTTTACAGTTTAATTGAGGGTTTATTCTGAAAAGCCCAGTTCAAGGGTTTATATTGGAGGCATCGAAAGAAATTTATACCTGAAGAGAGCAAGGTCAAATTCCTCTATTTTCCGGAGGAGTTGGGCAGGGCATTTTCTGTAAATTTGTCACCTGCATAATAATTTTTCCACTATTCGTACTTGGACCGAATTAATTAAAATTGTCCAATTTCATTGGCTGGGGCCGTGAGTGAAAAGATTGGCTGCGTTTTATTTGCAAACGGGAGTCTACATTCTGGAGCCGTCTATTTGGGTCGTGTTGATGAATTCTAGAAGGGGATCGAATCAAGAAGTCACGCTATGGAGAAATGCAGTGAATATTTTGATTGACGTCAATTTCTAATTGAACGTCGAGCAGAAGAGTATGCAAATTACTGGGAGGGCCGTGAGCCGTTTTGGGTTTTTAACTGACATAATTTTCAGCCGAGAACGAGCCTACCAAGGGAATCAGCGGGTGTGTCTTTCCGAGAGGTCGTGCTGCCAGATCTCCATGATCCAAGCAAGAACCCATATGTCGTGGTATCCATATGAGGCCGCATTCCAAGTTCCACAGCTTGATTATTTAAAAATTCGAAGACAAATTCCATTGCTGTGAAGAGGAACGAGCCGCCATTAGGGGAATGAGCCGCATTAGTCTGCGTGGCTAAGCGGAGAAGGGTGTTGTGGAGCCTGAATTGATATTCATTGGAGCCTTTCGACTCGAGCGCTGAGCATTTCTGAAATCGAGTGCTTGGGTTGGGGCCACGACGAGGCATAGTCGTCAGTGTGGGATTGTGGGATCACTATGCGCTGAGATGGTGATCGCTAGCCGAGCTTGATATGCAATTGAAAGGGGTCGAAAGCCATCGATTGATAGACGAGTTAACACAAGGAAACCGACGTTGATAGATCGATTGTCAGGATGCAGGAAGGCGGACGCCGCGAATTTTAAACATCAATGGGGCCAGCGAATTTTAAACATCGGTGGGGCGAATTTTAAACGGGAAATCTGAGAAGCCGGTCAACATAATTTGCTCGAGTGTGGTGACGGCGGGAGAGCACCGTGGCGTGCGAAGTGAAAGAAAGAAAAGAAAAAGGCCGACTGGTTAATTATCCAAGCCACCGTGGAAAAAGAAAAATAAACGTTGCGTGATAGACACAAGGGTGCAGAGGTGCAACCGACTGCCAACGCACAGTAGGCTGAGTGCCACGCTGTCCAGATCAGGGCTGCATTCCTCAACAAAAAGAAAAAAAAAATTCCCATACGTAGGATCAGATCGATGCCCATGAGCACGACGATTGAGCCCTCGAAGATGAGACTTGGGGCAGCTTAAGTTTGGATGGTCGACTGCGTCAGATTTCTCAGCAACACCGCGTCTGGGTTTTCTCTATTAAAACAACCGTTTCTCTTACTGTTAGAGGCTGTGAGCTGAATGTTGAACTGATATTATTTTGTTGAGCAAACTTGTTCAAGGGTATCAATACTCTAAGTGTGCAGATTTGGGGCTGAATCTGTGTTGTTTCTCCTGTTGAAGAATATATTGTATCGCTAGTGTTTTTTTTTTGGGACGTAACAGCCACCGACAGCCATACACATTGATCAACAAACTACTGATATTGCCACGGGGGTATGCGTTCTCTGGTTGATGGGATCTCCACAAGCTACAGGAAGCTGTATTTGCTTGGCAAGGGACGTGACTGTCAATTGAGAAATTGTTCAGGGCATATTCAAGTTTGGTAAAATTTCTTTGAAGTCAGAGACCGCATCACCAGTAAACCCATTTAAAACTGGGGTGAATTCTCAGAAGTTTGCTGTTGTAACAGAGCAGAACTGTTTGTTGTTCATCACTGTTCCCAGAACTCACGCTTGTAAAATTGGTCGGCATCTAAACCGGTGGTTGAGCAGCATTCTGGACGTAGAACAAATTCTGGGCACTTCACTGGGCGAGGAACGATCATCTTGCACTAAGTTGAGTCAACACATCAGTACCAGGTTCCTCTATAACAAATTTATGCTTTGCAATTAAATTTTAATTGGTTGTATGAAACTGCATATCTGAAACATATATTTTTCTGGGTTGCTTATCAAAGATACAATTGGTCTGATGGCTGTAGCATCATATTATAGTGACCAGAAATTTATTTGATGACATCTGAAACACTGCCATTAGAAGCATTTTTATAGACAGGGCCTCTCAGTCTCTGTATGCCTCATTTCAGCTGTAAAACTGAATTAGTGCAATGCTGAGTTGAGACAACTCAGAATTGCACATACAACATTGTGCAAGAAATCTGTTTGCTAAAACACTTCACTGGAAAATATATAGTAAACTCAGAAGAACAGTGGTCTTTCCATTGGCTGAACCATGGAAGAACTTCTAAACAGATGGATGAAAATAAAAGCAGAAAACCAGAGAACTAATCAGAACAGCAGACCCTTCTCCAAGGAGGTACATAAATTGCTCCAACAAGAGCATCCGAGGAATAAACAAAGGGAAGAAGAAGTGGGAAACTGGCTGTTGGTACAAGGGATGGACTTAAAAGATGAAAGATCAGAAATTGACTTTTCCATGTTGAAGGAACTGGAATCCTGCCTTTCAAAGGTACAACAATCTGATTGGTGTTTGAATTGGGCTTTGAAGCCAGCTATGCTTGCATTAATACAAGCCAGATTCTTGGAACATCCTAGTGAGAGAGCCCAGCTGATAGTTGCCTCTTGCTTCAGCGATATCTTGAGGATAACAGCACCCTACCTTCCCTACAATGATGATATTATGAGAAGAATTTTCAGATTGATAGTAGGAACCTTTCAGGATTTGGACACCTGTGCAGGCTCTCCATTTAGGAGGAAGTTTAAGGTTCTTGAAGCCATGGCCATGGGCCGAACTTATGAGATCATGTTCAATCTTGAGTGTGATGACCTGATTTTGCAGATGTTCCGATGCTTCTTTAGCATTAGGAAACATCATCCTGATACTGTCATAGCACACATGCAGTCCATCTTGTCGTCATGTATGGGACACGATGAGACCATTTGCCGGAAGTTGCAGACTACGTTGCTGAACATTTGGAGGAGGAAGCGGTTGGTCTCGCCTGCTGCTTATGAGCTAGCCCAAGGGCTAGTTGAGCAGAACATTGAGTTTCTCAGGAGACAGTTGACCAGGGAGGAGCGGCTCCAGTTTGATCGGTCAGGCAGCAGAAATGAGCTGAGGAGGAAGGGACTTTGCTTCATTTGCAAAGAACCTTGGGGGCTTGATCACTCATGTGTGAGAGATACAGATGAGGTGGCAGAGGTAGAGCAGGTAGACGTTCCTTCTGTATGCCAGGATGAGGACCCTTCTTCAAATGAGTCCATGGGATCATATGAGGATGCTTCTGGGGAGCGAGGGCAGCCATGCAGAGATGATGATGACAGTAGACCAGAGCTGTGTTCTAGTGTGCAGGGTGAGCAGTCAGGGGACTGTATAGGTGATACTCTGGGTGATGAGTCACTTGTGACGATTCAGCCAGAGCAGCATATGATGGAGCCTGAGTCAGCCGAAGAGGATACTATGGACATCAGGCATGACATTCCCTTGGGTGAGATCCAGATGGGCACCCACATTGAGCCTATGATAGATATGCAGCTAACATTGGGGTCAGCCTTTGAGGAGGAGCAGTCAGATGCACAGACACCAGTTGCAGATCCATATCCTCTAGAGACATTGGAGGTCGATGGGATAGTTTTGCAGGGAGCTAGGGCACTAGCAGGTACAGAGGTATTGGATGATGGTCGCAGACAGCGGTATCATCGACTTCGGACGGACCTTCGAGTTTTGAGAGAGAAGGCCACGTCAGTACGGGAGGCCATTCTGTTGCAGGACCAGGAGCTGGAGGGTATGAGAGCGACTTGTGCCAAGTCGGCGGCCAAGTTGGTCCGCATTGGGGAACGACTAGATCCCCTGATGGTACAATCAGAGGGCAAGTTGGAGCATCCATCATTGGGCCGACACATTGATGAGGTATCGATAGATGTAACCGCAATCAGCAGAGCTGCAGTATTTTCAGTGAGTAGTACTCTCCAGGAGTACATCGATGGGGCTTGCAGCATATCTTGCCCACTTTGGCCCATTATAGGGAGAGGGGCTTCTTCCTACAGGCAGCTTTCTTTGACAGATAGGGCAGATCAATGTGAGTCGATTACGGGCTGGCAGCAACACTCTAGGTATATTCCATATGTAGTTGTTGCTACATCGGATTCTTCTTCCAGGATGGACTGGCGGGAGATCATGAGTTGGTACCCTCTTGGTGGTACAGTATTCTTCATAGGGAGCATAGCAGAGCAGGGGCCTTTGGACATAGTTGCTGTTACAGGTTCCAGTTGGCAGGAGGGCACCGATTGTCGTTACTTCAGGACTCCTTCCCGATTTCAGGAGAGCAGGATCAGCATGGGATTGAGCCAGGAGTTGGATTGGAGAGAGGTGATGAGTTGGTATGCAGTTGGTGGAGCAGCTTATACAGTTATAGGTACAGCACAACAGGGGCCAGGGAGCATTGATGCTTGTTGGCCGACTTCATTTCATGGGGCCTCAGCTATAGTCAGAGGCAGTGTGCAGCCCGAGCCGTGGGACTTGGTCGATGATTGGCCAGGGTGGCGATGGGATCCAGGAGGATTGTTTGTTGATTGGGACAGAGAGAGATCAGTTTGGGATCCCGGCATTGAGGGGGCTGTTCTGAGAGGTTTGACACAGGTGCACGGCAGCACCCAGAGGTTGGTATGGGATCCAGGCATTGGGTCTGAGAGGCGGCAGGCCAAGGGAGTGGTCCACCTATTTCGATTGCTTGAGGGCAAGCAATCTTGGGGCGGGAGGTCTGTAATATCCCCATTTTTGGTATCATCCATAACAGGGCTAGGAGGGACTTCCAGAGTTAGGAGCAGACAGGTCACAGGTACAGATTGGTGCTATCAGTGGGCTCAGGAGCTTTTCAGAGGAGTTTTGAGGAGTTTTCATGGTGTCTGGAGGCATTCGCTTGATATACTCCATCATCCGAGCAGTTTGGCTTTTGTTCCGATGCATTCCGATAACTTTCGGAATTTTGAGTTATTTATGGGCTTAACTCAGCTAATTATGCTCAAGGTGGCATTTCGGGAGGAATATGCGATGGAACACCTTAGTGTAATAGCTCATCGGAACCGGGACGAGGAGACCTACACGACGGGACAGTTAGACAGAGATTTCAGTGACCAGAGGAGGCGTGGTAGCCGATATACCCTTTTCTGCATTAAAAAGGAATATTTTATAATATTTTAATAAAAGGGGAAAGTGCTCCATAAATAAAATAATAATAAAATAATGCTCTAGAAGGCTCTAAGGGATCTATAAAAGGCAGGGAGGAGGCCATTGGGAGACATCTTTGGAAGAGATCATTTGCTTGTATATGCGAGGTTTGAGGACGTGGTTCTCTACTTTTGTCGTAGCCCCAGGACGGAAACCCTCGGGTGGTTTGTGAGTGTTGGACGAAAACCCAACTCTCTTGAGGAGACTTCACTTAGGAGTTTCACAGAGCTTCAGAGTTTGGTGTGAGGATCATTCAGATCTTCAACTTGGGCTTCATCAGTTTCAGTGGGTTCAGTTCAGCTGTTGCTGGAGGGAGAGTGCAGCAGTGCAGTTTGTGGCCCGTGCCGTTCAGCAGCTTATCTTGGTGGCCAGTTTTCGATCTCAGCTCTCTTGGGTCAGATCTATATGTAAACCCTTTCTATTATCTATAATAAAAGCTGAGATTTTCCTTCTGTTCTATATGGTATTGGATTGCAGTGTTTCCTGTCATTTATTTTACATGGCAATCTTGTTGAATAAGTGTTTATTTTTAGGTAAGTGTGGTATTCGGTATTTTTAAGTTTGGTTAAAATATCACATCAGGGATATTACAAGTGAAACCTGTTGAGCACAAGTAAGTTGGGCACATAATGAGACTCGATTTGCGGCATAGAGTAAATTGAGTTGTTGAGAAAAGGTTGGTAGGATGTACGGAGTTGGCACAGTTGAAATGGATGAAACCTAGTACAGTGAAATTTCCCTCGGGATTGAGCAGTTGACTAGAGTGAACGAAATTTGCCCCCTAGTTGAGCAGTTGACACAGTGAAGTAGGGCACCAGGCTGCCCCAGATGAGCCGGTTGGCTTAGTGACGGGATAGGGCCAGGCTGTGCCTGATAACTAGGTTGGCCTGTGGCAGGACCATTAGATGGTCCCAGTTGTGCAACATTCGGACCAATAGGAAACTGAAGTTGCAGAGGTTGCACCATAGGTTGAGAGGGTTGGATTTGCCCCCCAGGACCATACAATGGTCCTGGTTGACCTGTAGGTCCTAGAGGTTGCCCTGGTTGGACCACAGGGTGAGGATGTATAGGTTGACCTTGAAGGTTGTAGGACTGTCCTTGCGGACCGTATAACAATCCCTGTTGACCCGAAGTTTGGCCTTGTAAGGGTTGTCCTTGCGGGTCATATAGATAACCAAGCTGGCCCGAAGGTTGGCCCTGGAAGGGTTGTCCTTGCGGGTCGGAAGGTTTCCCAGCCTGGGCAGACAGAAAACCTTGAACATACTGATAAGCTTCTGGAGCAGGAAAACGTAGAGGGTTTCCCTTCTCATCGTACTGATATGGAAAAACATAAATGGGTGTACCATCCTGTCCATAATGGGAAAATTAAGGACGTTTGGGATCTTGGGAGGACTGGCCAACCACGGAGTTCGACTGTTGTAAAGACAACCGATACTTCTCAGGAGAGATATTCTCTAGAATAGCAAATGCTATGTAGACGTCTTCAGGAAGTGACGCGGTCCTGATGGACTGAGTAGTAACAACGAACGTAGATGTAGCCACGCAGACAGTAGGCCTAACAGATAATGATGTGACCTGAGGAGATGACGTGAGAGGTATCCTCGGGGACATCCCTAACGAAGGAATAACCAACCTCATAGATGGAGTGGATACTCCCATGGAGGCCACAACGGCTACAATCTGACTTAAGGATCTATACCCTGCTGGAAGCGAAGGACCAGGCGAAGACATGATAGAAGACTCGGGGTTGTTTTTAGGGAAAAATTGGTAATCTTCACTAGATGTAGGAATTTCCTCACTAGGAGAAGGACTGGGTGAGTCCATATCTGACCCTGCCGCTAGATCTTCTAAAAGACGGCGAGGACTAGGAGGAATAACAGCAGCTAAAAAAGGCGATCCCGATGTAAGAGGAGGGAAATATTCCCCTACTCCAAATCCAAACCAAGAGTTGGATAAGGGCCAATTGAGCTCAACTGGTCCACCAAAGTGAAGCCCAGACAGAACCAAACCCCCGTCGGGAAACTCAGAGACAACAGGCTCCCGAGGTTCAGCAGAGGACTGAGAGACCTCTTATGAATCGTCTATGTAAGGAATACCAGTAGACGAAACTGAAGGTTTCGCCACTATGACAGTGATGACAAGAGGAAGATATCAAAACAAAAGCACACGGGAAAAAACCAAGGCAAACAATAAAATGGCCAACAAGCAAAACTCTAAAAGGGCGTGTGATCGCAGGTGATTAATTTTACCACATTGAAACTTAGAAACTTTACCGTTTCATGTTTTAACAGTCGAGAAACGGATAAAAGATGATTCTATCTCTTTCAATTTGGAAACAAGCGTGAAAGGACAAGCGCTTGATGATCCTTTCAAATTTGATGAGTCAGAAAAGATCAAAATAACTACTCTAGAACTCTAGGCAAAGGGTGTACCAGATATCCGTGAACTGCAATATACACCTTGGTTCAAAAATGAAAGAGAAATCAACCAAGGACTTGACGTACGTGCAGGCAATCTCCTCGAATGCTGTGTCTGGTGTATCATGGGTATAAGGCGGCAGACTCGGCTTCCTACGGATAAAGGATAGAAACCTAGTGGGGTCTCCCTTTATATACGCGACAATACGAGGAGCACAAGTCTGTACTAGTGCTGTCTAAAGCCAAGAGGCGAACGACAGCTACTAGGTTTAACGACGTCGGAACATGTCACTAGCCTAGACCTCTAAATATTTCGTTAATGTTTCAATGCTGCCTTAAGGTAAATTGAATAAATTTTAGAGTTGATCTTCAATTATGTTTGAATTTTCAGGCCCTACCGAATGTTATGTCTCAAAAATCCTCTTAATGCACGCTACATGCCACAATATATCACTTTGTTCGATGAATAGCTAACTACGGGAAGGTTGAGAGCTTTCCAAACAATAACAAAATGATCACAAAACAACCACTAGTGTCTCTAATGCACGCTAATGAAACTAAAAGCTTTTCCTTTAGAGTTGTATAACACTAATAACGCATAAAAGTCTTCAATTTACACTAACTAATCAAAAGCAAAAGACTTGTTTTTGTATTTTCAATGTTTAAGAGCAAAATGCACTAAACAAAATGAAAACTAATGAAAATACCAATTCGAGAAATGATAGCGAAAGAGTGAAAGCAAGCAAGTTCACTCAATGCAAAACACACAATCAGACCTGAAACTGATAAGGAAATCCCTCAAATCAAAGAAGAATCCCAAAAACTCATATGAACTGTGTAATCTAGGCTAAAAATGAGACAAAGCGAAACTCGAATGAGAAAGAGAGAAATCACTCAAATAACGCAATAAAACAATGAAAAACCACCAAACGAATGCAAAGAAGCAACAGCGAAGTTGACTGGACAAACGAAAACCAAAAACTCCCACGGGAGGCTCGGCACACAATAGTGCCTAGATGCCCTAGGGCTAGAATGTAAAACCGATAGTAGAGGGAAAACAGCCGGAGGATGGAGGTCACACACAGTCAACCAAGGCTTCAGGACACTCAGGCAGTAGAAAAAATGACACCAAAACCATAAATCAAGCTCAGAAGGCTCAGAAAAAAGCAAACCCTAGCACCACACAGGATTGGCACGACTGTCTGGCTGCAACTAGCACCAGAAAAGGAATGGCGTGGGGGCCTAACCAGCAACAAGCACCAATTGGCGTGACTGTCAAGGCAAAAAGCGCGCCAGTCGAGTTTACTAATGACAAAAATAAAAAGAGCAAACAAGGAGCAGATCAGGTGTGGTGGGAGCTGAATAGAGGCTTTACACCAAAAAGAGACAGACCAGATAAGCAAATCAAACAAACAAAAGCCAAAAGCAACCAAAAGAGACAAGACAAACTCCAATCAAGTTCCCCAGCGGAGTCGCTAGTTTTTTGGAGAGGTAAATCCCCTCTGCGGACAGAGGCGATCCCTACTAGCCAAGATCGGGTCTAGCAACAATCAAGTCACGCTAAGACGCAGGTCTCTAGTTACAAAACGACAAGAAATGATAATTTTCCTACCTCAGGTCCTACGCGATGGTCGTCAAAAGAAGGATGACGCTTCCCGTCCTCCGCTTCGGCAGATCACAATCCTTCCGCTTGGTGCATCCAAACACCTACACACATGCAAAGAGACACGACAATATACAACATAGAATCTAAATCTTGTAACTAAAAATCAGCCAGAGAAGATGTAACTCATTGCATCAAAGATAAAAATACACGAGTGAAACCATAATCAAAGTCACTTATCATTAATAAAACGAAGGAATGATACAACCTTAAGCTCTGATGTTGGATCTTCCTTCGGCGGGGTCGATAGCGGAGCACATCTCAACAAAGCTCGTCGGGAATGGGACAAAGCTCTCTCTCTTCAGCTTGGCTCTCAAAGGCTGTCTTGCGATAGTCTCCTTGCTACAGATTCAGCTCTTCGTTCTATTAGGACTAATAAGGCTAGCTTGCAAAGGGAAAATGGAAAGCTTATATAGATGGTGGAAGGGGAGTTGGGATGCCTACAATGGTGGGATTGGCCCTATCCTCAAGAAAGCTTCCATGATAGGTGGAAAACCACTTCCCCTACATGGAAATCTGGAGCCAAACCTCCCAACTCATTTTAAAGACTCGTTCAAGAGTTGGTTGGAATCAAACTTCCTCCATTTATCTTAAAAAAACAATCCTTATTAAGCTTGGCGCGATTAATACACTGGGACAGAGCCCCAGTTGGCGTGCCCTCTTTTGTGGATTCCCCCCATTGGTGCGAGGGTTGAACTGGCTGGTCACGCCAAGGCCAAAAGGTCTATTTTTAGGGTTTTTCACAAGAAACTGTCTTCAAAGGAATGATTGTCCTTGTCAAGGTGGATGCCATGAAAGTGGTTTCAGGTCATGTCACTACTCATAGGTCACGAAAAAGGCCCTCCAATGTGTGGGACGGAGGATTGCAGGGACGGTGAAAAATTACTGTGTAACACTTCTACAATTCAATTGCGAAATTAAAACACAATCGCCAATCACATGAAGCAAAGAAAATCAATCAAACCACAACATAGATAATTTCCTGGGGAAAGCTTGCTAATCAAAACCCCACTATCTTCTATTGTATATTCAACATGGATACATGAGACAATTACATACAACTCTTCTCATAAGAGCCCTCATGTACTCAGCTAACTATCTCGCACTGTCCTAGATAAAAATGACCAATACTTAGCCAATTTTCTGCCTCTTGGAAACCTGCCTTGCTTGTGCAATCCCTAATGAATGCAATCCCTATTGTTTAGGAATTTTGGCCTTCCTTGATTATGCAAGGATCATGGGAAATCCAATGGGTTTTTGGTTGCATGGGTGCAACCCAATAATCCTACAACTAATATTCATCTTCCCTTACACCTAGATCTCAACAGTGTCTCCACTGGAACTGACCTGCATGCATCTAATAATAGTAAATCCTTAGTTGCATGTGAGATCACTGATTGTGAATTAAATAATATTTAATTCACTTTATCTCTCACTAGTGTATCAAACAGTTAGAAATAGCACAACTAAGTTTAACTCACTTAACTGAGTTAAACTGATTACAACTTGCATTAACTAATGCACCACTGCACTTCGAACTCTGTTACAACTACAATTACTCTGCATGCATCACCAACTACCCTAAACTCTAAATTCATGAGTTAACTGAGTTTATCACACTCATTTAACTATTATTGTAGTTTATTTTGAGATTATATTACTTTTTATTGTCCATCTTAATTAAGCGATAACTAAAATAGACATGCACCAAATTTATCCCACGCCAGTGTAGGTGTTGCTAAGACCTGTGGTCCCACACTAGTGTAGGTGTTGCTTGGACCTCCCCGTCCCACACTAGTGTAGGTGCTGAAATTTCTTGTTGAAATTCAATACTCCCTCTCAACAAGAAAGGGATTCTCCTTCACCTCGATCCTGCATCTATGGTATTCGAATTTTCTCCTAGTGGGCGCCTTCTTCATAATATATTCATCCTGATCTTCCATGGGAATGTACTGAAGTAACGTTATTCACCTCTGCACACAATATCTGAGATGGTGGTACCAGATCTCTATGTGCTTGGACCTATCATGAAACACATGATTAATCAAGAGTTTAATGCAACTCTGATTATCACAATATATCACTGTCGGATCCATCTGAGAAAACAACAACCAACCAAGATATTTCTCATCCAGATCGCCTCACATGCAGCTTGACTTTCTTCCATGTACTCTGCTTCCGCTGAACTGAGTGCCATAGATCGCTGCTTCCTGTTGTACCAAGAACTTGTAGTTGATCCTATGCTGAAGATCCCTCCTGATGTGCTCTTTTTGTCTAATGGACTGCTTGCCCAATTTGCCTCTGTGAAGCCTTGAAGCTTCACCCCCTTTTTCCGTCTGTACCATAATCCATACTCTAATGTGCCTCTCAGGTATCTCAAGACATGCTTCCCCGACTTACAAAAGAGCTTGGTAAGCTTAACCATATCTTGACTCACCTGGTTAACTGCGTACTAAATGTCTAGTCTGGTGTTCACTAAATACATCAGCGAACCAACTAACTTCCTGTAGACAGTAGCATCCACTACCTCTCCAGAAGTAGCATCCTCTTTCCTCCAATTTCCTGGAAGAGGAGTGTTCATGGGTTTGCAACTCTCCATGTGAAACTTACCCAGTATCTCTTTGGAATACTTGCCTTGAGAAAAAAAAATTTCACCATCTCGCTGCCATATTTCCAAACCAAGGAAACAATGAAGGAGTCCCATGTCCTTAATTTTGAACTCCCTTGCAATATCCTCCTTGCATGAGTGTGTCAATTGCTCATCACCAGTCAAAATTAGATCATCAACGTAAAGTACAATAATCAATAGCTTACCCTCAACCATAATCTGGTACAAGTTTGCATCAGCTTCACTTTTAGTGAAGCCTAGTCCGGTGAAATAGCTGTCTATTCAAGTGTACCAAGCACGAGGTGCTTGCTTCAACGCATACAATTATCTCTTGAGTCGACACACATGCGACTCACTGTCGAAGATATTGAAACCTTCTGGCTAATCTATGTACACTTCTTCCTCAATGACTCCATTTAAAAACACAATTTCACATCCATCTGATGAATGTGCCAGCCCATCTGCGCTAAGAGTGCAAGGATGGATATAATGGAAGAGTACCTTGCAACTGGTGCAAAAGTCTCATCATAATCGATCCCCTCAATCTGTGAGAATCCCAGGGCCACAAATATGGCCTTGTATTTCTCTACACTCCCATCAAAAACTTGCTTTACCTTGTATATCCATCTAGATCCAACCACTGATTTGTCGACCGGTCTTGGGACAATATCCCATGCACTGTTATTGATAATGGAGTCATACTTCTCCACCATTGCATCAACCCAAATTGGTTGTTGAAATACCTCCTGAAAGGAATATGGTTCAGTCACAATAAATTTTCTCATAAGAGCCATGTATCTAGTAAAACTGTCTGGAGACTGCCTATGTCTACGTTGTGAAATAGGGGCTCCTACATTCTCTGCAGCATCAAGTCTCAACATATCAAATTTCGTGGTGCGCCTTCTACCATTTATGATGGATGAATTTGCATGATTTTTCTCTACCACTCCATGATCCTTCGCATGTGGTTGTTCCACATCTTGAGGCTCATCCTTGGGAACCAATAGTTCCTCCTTTGCAGGCAAATCCAGCTCCCTCTAAAGGGACAATCGCATGGCTTTCTCCTCATCAAATTTTATATCCGATCGCACAACATTCATTCTTCTATTTGGAAAATGCACCCAATAGTTGTGGGGAGTTTTAGTGTACCCCACAAAAATCCCAATCTCAGATGTTGGTTCCAGCTTCTTCCTAGCGTCTTTGGTCACATGCACATAAATAGATGAGTCCAAAATCTTAAAATGTGAAACATCAGGTTTCTTACTAGTGAAAGCCTCTTCTGGTGTACTCATGCCAAGTATCCTATGAGGACAAGGTTCTGCACAAATACCATTGTGTTGCATGCTTTCTCCCACATATGCATCGGTAGGCCTTGATCATGCAACATCGCTCTTGTTGCACCCATAATCATTCTGTTCTTTCTTTCAGCGACCCCATTCTACTGTGGGTTATGAGGCACTATCAGTTCTCTCCAAATTCCTTCTTTGTTGTAGAAGTTATTGAATTTGTTAGAGATGTACTCACCACCATTATCACTCCTAAGAGTCTTCACTTGCTTCCCCGTGTCTTTCTCCACCAGTGCTTTAAACTCAAGAAACTTTGAGAATGTCTGATCTTTCTTCTGCATGAAGTAGATCCAGCACTTACGAGAAAATTCATCAACAAATATCACATAGTACTTATGTTTTTTTGTCGAAGCAATAGAGAATGGCCCACACAATTATGTGTGAATTCTCTCAAGGATCCTCGAGGTTCAGTTCTCCTTCTCATGAAAGCTGGATTTTACATATTTTCCCATAGTACATCCCTTGCATGTGTCCGACTGTACAAGTGTACCCTTGGGAAGACCCGTAGAAATATACTGCATGACTTTCAAGGCTTTGTGGTGAATATGGCCCAATCTCCTATGCCATAACTCGCCCTAATACCAGCTCACCACTTTGTTCGCCTTGTCCATCAATGCTTCGCAGCCATCTACATCCAGCTTGTAGAGATTCTTAACTCGAATCCCAATCTTCTTGGCTTGTCCTATTGTTTTATGTCGTAGGAAAGCTTTTCCTTCAATGAAAACAACATCATAGCCTCTATCATCCAACATTGCAACTGAGACTAAATTTTTCTTCAAACCTGGTACATGCATTACATATTTTAATTGAAAGGGTTAACCTGACTGTCTCTGGAAGGTAATGGTACCAATCCCGGTAGCACTGTACTGCCCACATCACCCATTTCCATATGCATCTGGAGATCCTTCTCCTCCAAGCTACTGAAAATTTCCTCGTCTCCTGTCATGTGAAAGGAATCACCACTATCCAAATACCACACAGGTCCCAATGCACTTGACACCATGCATGTGATCAATGAGAAGTCAAGGTAAAATTGCGAGGCCAAAGCCTCACCAGCTGGAGATATTGAGGCCTTCTTGTTCTTCTTCTTTTGTGGACAGTTAGTAGCATAATTCCCATGCTCGTGAAAATGAAAACACTTCACTCTGGACATGTCACACTTCTTTCCATCTTTGGAATCAAATTTGGAATGGAATTTATTCCCCTTCCCTTTCTTCACGTTGGCAGCCAAAGCACAATATTCTTCATCTTCATTCGTAGATGAAGATCCATCTCTGGTATTCCTTCTGAACTCCTCCTACACCAAATCCAACCACAATCGTTCCCAATTTAGGAGCTTTTCCCTTCCATTGACAGAGTCTTGATAACTATGCCAACTCTTGGGAAGTCCCAGGAGAGATAAACTCACCAAGTAATCATCAATGACAGTTATGCCAACGCTCCCGAGTTCATCTCGACATTGGACAAACTTTCTTAAATATTTTGGCATGGAGTCGCCTTTCTCCATCTTGATCTTCCTGAGTTTATCTTTCAGTGCCAATTTCCTATGGTCACTGCTAATCTGAAATAGATTCGTCAAAGCTTTCCACATAGCATATGGTGTTGCTTTTCAATGGAGACTTGAGACAATGTGGTCTCATACACCCTCCAGTAGGATCCTCCTCGCCTCTTCCACTTTCTTTTTCCATGCATCAATATTTGCAACATTTGTCACAACGGGTTTAGGAACATCATTGTCAATGAATTCCTTCAATTCATTGTCTTCGAGTACTACCTCGATCCTGTCCTTCCAAGAAATATAGTTAGAGCTGCCCTCGAGTGCATACTCCAATATCAAGCCATTGAAAGCCATTTCGATCCTGAATCAGCTGTAGCACCAAGAAAGTATTTATGCAAATTCGAATTCTATTCATTCACCAACTCAGCTCCTCCTTCACTATTGTGATTTCCTGTGCTCTGATACCATGTAGAAATTATACAACAAGCATGTATATCATGGATTCAATCCGATCTAACAATGTACTAAAGCTAGATATTGACTCACTTCTACAAATCAATTTCAGAATTAAAAACACAATCGCCAATCACATGAAGCAAAGAAGAATCAATCAAACCACATCACATATAATTTCCAGGGGAAAGCTTGCTGCTCAAAAAACCACTATCTTCTTTTGTACATTCAACATGGATACATGAAACTATTACATACAAATCTTCTCACAAGAGCCCTCTTGTACTCAGATAACTGTCTCACACTGTCTTGGATAAAAGTGACCAATACTTAGCCAATTTTCTGCCTCCTGACAACCTGCCTTGCTTGCACAATTCCTACTGAATACAATCCCTATTATTTAGGAATTTTGGCCTTCCTTGACTGCGTAAGGATCATGGGAAATCCAATGGGTGTTTGGTTGCATGGGTGCAACCCAATAATCCTACAACTGATAGTCAACTTCCCTTTCACCTAGATCTCAACTGGGTCTCCACTGGAACTAACATGCATGCAGCTAATAATAGTAAATTCTCAGTTGCATGTGAGATCATTGATTGTGAATTAAATAATATTTAATTCAATTTATCTCTTACTAGTGTATCAAACAGTTACAACTATCACAACCGAGTTTAACTCACTTAACTGAGTTAAACTCATTACAACCAGCATTAACTGATGCACCACTGTACTTCGAACTCTGTTACAACAAGAATTACTCTGCATGCCTCACCAACTACCCTCAACTCAAAATTCATGAGTTAACTGAGTTTATCACACTCAGTTAACTATTACAAGTTATTTTGAGATTAGATTACATTTTATTGTCCATATTAATTAAGGGATAACTAAAATAGGCATGCACCAAATTTAGCCCACACCAGTGTAGGTGCTGCTAAGACCTGTGGTCCCACACTAGTGTAGGTGCTGCTTGGATCTCCTGGTCCTACACTAGTGTATGTGTTGAAATTTGTTGTTGACCTTCAACATATAACCTTGTATGTGATTTGATGCAAACAATATTGTACAATATAATCAATCATAACGCAAAAGTATCCATGTGCACTGTCAAGTTTTAAAGAGTTATGAAGCATAAAGTTAAGAACCCTATCCCAATTTTTATGGGTAATTTAGATCATATTGATTCTCAATACAATAAGGTTCTGTTAGAGAGGCAATTAAACATTTAGTTGTTGCTCAATGCATATGGACCAAATAGCACAATTCGATTTTTCAATCCAACCTATAGGATCGAAATAATATTTGAAGTACATAATCAAATTAAATACTTTAACTGATCAATCACACATTATACCCTGAGAAATTAACACAATAAACTAGTTCTAAATCTTAACTAACGATGACCTTGGTTCCAGAAGTGATGGTGCCTTTCCACGCCTGGATCAAGGTGAACTAACTTAGTAAAAGCGAAATTTAAAATGCAATCCTAAATAACTCACAATGGAACAAGTGCCAGAACTTGTATTAAATCAGAGCGATGGCATACAGAATCTGGAATAACATAAATTCGAAATTAATCAAGTCTGGAACATTACAAAAATTACAATCGTATCATTACTCAGCTGCTTGTATCCTCTATGCTTATGCATATCCTATGCTCCTTCCCTCTATGTATTTCTCTCCTCTTGTTTTCTGCTGCATACATGATTTATATAGAGGCCTGGTCTAACTAGATGGTTATAAAAAGTAATTTGATAATTATTAAAACTAATAATTTATGCATGGAATCCCCGTGAGTGATTTATGGGTTTTGTTTTGGGAAAATCGTTTAGAAAAATCGTTCAAAATCGAACCCGAATTGACCCGTTCAGGCCGAACCCGACTTGACCCGACACGTTCAGACGATCCTATACTTAAGATGGTGCTGGAATATTCCCTCGACCATAACTTCCTCATATTGTCGAATTTTTCCAAACCATTATTGGTTACTTGAATAAGGGTGCTTTGAACAAAACCCGCATGTCAGAATTTCAATATTCTTCACCATTTGATCACAAAATTCACATTTTCACCTACAAGTTTTGTTCCATACTCAACCTGCAGTAATTGACTTGTGGAGAATTTCAGCAATGGAACCTTGCGGAAAATGAACTTAATAAAAATCGTCATTATTAAATCATGAATAAATAATATCTAATCACATAAAAGCTTAAGAAAACTAATGATACTTAACCACTAGGTGTAATATATAAATTGACGACAAATGATGGAATTATGAGTGAAATGAATGTAAAAGTGTCGGAATTTAGGTTAAGAATAATGGTTTTGTATGATGGAAAAAATGGGCATATTCAAGGCCGAACATCCCCCCATGCCTGAGGGTTTTCATGTCCTCATGCAAACAAATATCTTTCTCATTGACATATTCTTAACATTGTGTTGTAGATGTTGGTTCTTATGGGACAACATTGCTTGGATATTTGAAGGTGATGGTTCTTGTGGAGCAGCACTACTTTGAAAACTTGGAGGTGTTGGTTCTTATGGGGCGACACACTTCTCATTTAATATGTCATACTAATTTACTAAGAAATACAAATTGAGGACAAGAAATTAATGGATGAGGGAGAGATGATGGATGAAATGAGGTGGTGATGGAGATGGTGAATGGGTGCTTGTATACTCTGGCATCGTAAGGCCAATGTTTATAGGTGGTTTCCTTTATCATTTCATGGCAGTAATGACTTCATCCTGTGAATAGAATGCTTTGAGAAGGCAATATAGAGACTGCTTTTATTAATGCACCATAAGGTTTTTGATTTTAACATGGTCTTATAATCATAGTATATGCATAATCAATGGAATGAAATAAAAGGATAATGGTTTATGAAAAATAAAATTCATGGAATGAGAAGTGGTGAATAATTAAGTTTCCTAAACCTTCTAATGAATTAGAGAATCATAAGCCAAATTTACCTCAAGTTTTACCTTTGTCGTTGATGTGCTCGGTGCTGCAAAATGAAGTGGAGGATGGAATGGATGGAGCTAATGTGACTGGTAATCTGATTTGATGAAAAAGGTTGAAGGATGAGTTGAAGGGCTGAAGGATGAACTAAAAGTCTGAAGATTGAAATGAAGGTCCCCTTCTCCCCCATTCCTAAGGATTTGTATGTCCCCAAACAACTAAGGAAAGGTGAGTGCTGCTGCAAATGAATATGGAATGCTAATACAAAAATCCAAACTGCTGCAAATGACAATGGAAATGGTGATACAAAAATCCAAACTGTTGCAAATCTGTCTTGAGATCTCAAAACCATATAGTCTTCAACCGCTACACACCCATGTGAAATCTTGCATATGTGAATAAATGGTGTCGATGTGGAACATAAGCAAGAATCATTGGACTACCGACCATTAAGGAAGTTCGTTAACCAATGCGAGATATCCCACCTTTGATGTCAATGGGAATCAAGGCAATAGGTACATTATACTAGCCATGAATGAATTTGTTGAAGTAAAATGGACTGCAAAATTCATCCACCAAGAAGCATTGATGTATTTCCATAGTAGATGACAAGGATACCTGCCATTAAGGCATGCAAGTTCCCAGGTACTTTATCTGACCCTAACCTTGGTCCTAGATAATGTGCTGATGTCGATGGGACAAGGCTCGTTGGTAGGTGGGCCTTAAGGAATCCCATATCAACCAACTCGAGTATAAACAAAAATACATGATTTGAAGAAATCATAAAATTTTACAAACTTTATTGGGAACATTTCCTGCCAGTTACCTGGTTTTCAAGCAAAGTCCCTGTCCAGTTGTGCTAGAGAAGCTGGTTTTCACAAAAGCACTTATTTTTCTCTTTACTATTTTCATTTATTTATTTATTACAATACTAACTTTCCTACTACAATGAATAAAATATGTCATCCTTCAACTGAAAGAGAACTTCCAATAAAGCAATGTGTGGATCAGGTACAAGGATAAATTCATGCTCAGATTTAACATATAAAATTTAGAATATACATGAGCATGAAAGATCAACAATTTTGAAAGATGTGATACAAAGAGTATTGAAGATGAGAGTTGTACTTTGACTGGATTGTGATATGGAACCAATGCTCGATGTAATCCTGGTGGTATTTGCTCATTTCCTCATTTGGACCGCTCTGAAATTCCTCCTCAGTCATGCTAGGAAAACTTGGATAATTGGTCTTTGGAATGGATAAAATACTTGTTGTTGGGCATGGTGAAAGTTCTTCAATCTCAAGTTTAGCTGGGTGATCCCCATCAGATTTGGTACATAATTAATTGATCTCATTCGTATATAGGCAAGAAGAATTAAGGGAGACTTCCAAATCTTTTTCTAGTTGTGGAGAGATAGATAATTTCCTGAATGGGGTTAGGATGAACTCTTCCTGAGAGGCAGATATCTCAGCTACTACTAGAACTTGAGAAATTGCTTCGAGGGACATTATTCAGGCTCTCAATCATTCTTGAATTTCTCTTGCTGGTTGATGATCCATGTCTCGCAATATGGATTAGTACAAAGGGTTCTTACAACACCCCAAAAATGTTTTGTCTTTAAAGGGATTGAAATTTTAATCTAAATGAATTAAAACTAATTGCAGTAAAACTCACCAAAATTTCATAATTGGACAACCAAACTTTGGAGCAACCCCACCATAGTGGATGCGTGGCTCTTCACTCACGTCTTACTGTACACTCTCCGCCCTTTGATTGTCCTGCAACTAAGATCACACAAAAAAACTTGTGAAAGAAAATAGGCTCTAATCCCTTTAGCACCTCCCTGGAAACAACACCACAAATGTTGGGGAAATTATATGTTTTATAATTTCCAACATTGAATTATCAATTTGGGGCTCGTAAGCTTCGAGGCGCAAGCACATGTACCGCATGATCAGAACATTTAACCTAAACTAGGGTAAGAAATCAACTTGTTGTTTAAGTACAGAAATAAATCATTTCAAACACTATTTCTCTTAATAGTAAAGTCACTTCGAATTATAAAATGCTAATTACAGGATTCAAATTATGTTTAATGGAAAATACTCATTTATCTATTCTAATGTTGATCATGAACCTAAATTAAACTCAGTAAATTTAGAAACCTCAATCAAACTAATGAATGCAAGACTGAAATCAAACTCTGGAGTTCTCTAATTTAATTCAATCAAAGAAATACATTCAATCAAATTGCTTAAGCATATCAACTTCAAAAAATATTTCTTAAGAAATGTAAATTAATGATGCCCAAAGAATCTGAGATCTATTGTTAAATTAATTATCCTATTCAACACTAGAAAGAATCCTAGATGAACCAAAACCTCTATCACTAATTGAGATTACAAGCATACTTCTTATCCACAATCAAAATATGAGAGAAAACGCTAATAACTATTCGAAAGGGAAATTAGATTTGTGTATATGATAACATTCTTCAGAAAATATAATTAAAACAGAGTAAAAATGAATACACGCCCTCTGAGATCAAATGCCTAAATTATAATTAAGTTATGTACTTAACAATGTTTCATAAGTCCTGTACTTAACAATGAAATTCGAAATAACTAAGAATTTATTCACTTAGATTCAAATCTATTGACATACAAAATCTCGAATAACATAAATTTGAAATTAATCAAGTCTAGAACATTACAAAAATTGTAATCGTATCATTACTTAGCTACTTGGATCCCCTATGCTTATGTGTATCCTCTGCTCCTTCCCTCTATGTACTACTCTGCTCTTGATGCCTGCTGCATACATGATTTATATAGAGGCCTAGTCTAACTAGATGATTATAAAAAGTAATTTGATAATTATTAAAACTAATAATTGTTGCATGGAATCTCCGTGAGTGATTTTTGGGTTATGTTTTGGGAAAAACGTTCAGAAAAACCATTCAGAACCGGACCCAAATTGACCAGTTTAGGTCGAACCCGATTTGACCCGACACGTTCAGATGATCCCGTACTTTAGATGGTGCTATAATATTCCCCTGACCATAAATTCCTCATAATTTCGATTTTTCCCAAACCTTTTATCGGTTACCTAAATGAGAGTACTCTGAACAAAACCCGTGTGTTGTAATTTCAAGATTATTCACCATTTGATCACAAACTTCATATTTTAACCTACAACAAGTTTTGTTCCGTACTCAACCTGCAGTAACTCACCTATGGAGAATTTCGGCAATAGAACCCTGTGACAAATGAACTTAGTAAAAACCGTCATTAGTAAATCATGAATAAATAATCTCTAACCATAGAAAAGCTTAAGAAAACTAATGATACTTAATCACAAGGTGTAAAATATGTATTGAAGACAAATGATGGAATTATGATGTGAAATGAATTTAAAATGTCGGAATTTAGGTTAAGAATAATGGTTTTGTATGATGGAGAAAATGGGCATATTCGAGGCCCAACATGGATTTCAGATGGCATTCCAAGTTTGGTTCGGTTTTGTGATAAGAGCATCAGTCTTAGTGTGATCACAGTATGGTGAGGGTGGAGATGGTTTAAGCTTTGGATTCCCTTGGTTGTTTTGGATTGGTTTATCTATGAGATCCCACATTCATGCTTTAAATATGGAACGAGGGTGTCAACTGGATGAAGAGAGATTTGGCTCAACCATGTCTATGGTCAAGTGGTACTTGGAAGTCCCAAACTTGGTTGGTTGTTGCCTATGTTTAATGAAAGCTAAGTTCTCTTGCTTTTGTACTTATTAATGTGTGGATTAAAAGGTTGTTATATCACTGTTATTTCCATGGTTTTATGCTGGTTATAAGCATGGTTAAATAACTCGTTCATGTCATGGTTATTTCATGTATTTACTTGTAACTATTAAAATAATGGATAAAAGGCCTAATTGATATCATATTTGTTCAAGGATGAGGTTGGTGATCCTTCTTGTAATGTCTCATAAGATTTTTCAGTCATTCATGTTCTATCTTGTATCCTAGAACTGTAGATTTCATTCTTGCCAAGTGTTTGACGGAATGTCCGTCCCGGTTGAGGATTTTCAGGCCTAGTCCCGTAGTTGGTTTTTGGTCATTTGGCATTGCTGCATTGTGTTTGATGATTTTTGAAAGCTATAGAAAGTTCTGGGCAGTGTTCGGTATTCTAGGCTTAAAAAGTTCCTTAAATCCCACAAACGTAGAACAGGTTTGGTAAATTGAGTCCCTGGACGCACACATGCCCATGCTATGGGTGCATCCAGATCCTCCTAGAGGCACACTTTCCCATATCAAGGGAGAATTTGGGGGTTTTCTTCCGCAAAAGTCAGTGGGACCCAGGGACAAGTCAGCTTGATGACTGAGATAGCCTTTGGGGGTCCTGTAGTAGGTGCAGGGAGTCTATGTTATGGTTTTGCGCATCGATTCCACTTCCTTAAAGTCACCAAGGAGGTTGAGTTTACTTGTAAATTCCCTCAATTCATGTTTACCCAGGTTGGTCGGTTACAGTCTCTTCCTATATCTTTCACATGGGTCATCTCCCAAGTCATTGAAAATCCCTTTCCATAGGCTATCCCATGTGAGAAATTTATTTTTCAAGCATAAACAACCAAATTCTTTCAATTTCACGGGGAGCTTCCACTTTCAGAGTTAATTATACCACCATAAATGATTTGTGATCACCAAGGAGTTTGAAATATGCATATAAGCCTTTGTCACTGTAACCTTCCCATCCTCCACATTACCATTCCAATGTAACAAGTCATCTTTCTGTGAAAGGCTTACCCCTACCTGATAAATTTCATTAGTATATAAATTCCAAAGTGATGTGCATTCCCTTTCCATGCCTAAGTATCTATGGGAAAACCAAAATGTGTCTAAACTGGGAAGATGAACATCTTTCTTAATATGATTCAGATAATAGATCCCACTTTAGTGGATGACTCTAATCAGTTGTTGCAAAAGAGATGAGTTACCAACAAATCCAACATAAATCCTCTCCAATCCTTACCTTAGTTTTATTGCCAATTTTCCAAAACAAGTTTCTATCCAATCAATGTTTAATTTTCAAAAGAGAACACCAAATGAAAGAGATCTCTTTGGGTGCATATATGTTCAATATGATCCAAACGTGAACCAAAATATTCGAAAGGTATTTATCTTTGATCAAGTCTTGTCATAAGCATTTTCCACAAATCACCCTCTAGATTGTTTTAACTCCAAAAGTCCACCCTAACCACTCCAAGTTCTTAAGTCCCCATCCTCCTTCCTTTTTACGATGTGTCAAATCCTTTACTTCACCAAGTGAAACTTTTTCCTATCTACATTGGCTGCCGATATGAAAATGGATATTAATGAATTAATCTACTTGATAATGGATTTTGGAACCATAACAATATGCATCTAGTACACAGGCATGTTCTAAAGCATGACCTTAACTAGAATGAGTCTCCTTCACTTGGCTAGCCATTTAAAGGTCCACATATTCATCTTCCTTTCGAATTTTCCAATTAACCACCTCCAATAATTTTTATCATACTTATTGGGTTTAAGGGAAAACGCCAAGTAAGTAAACCCTCAAGCTAATGGATAAATGTAGATAGCAAAAAGATCAGAAATTTCCATTAAAATTCTAGCATCAACCTCAAATTGAATGAAAAAATTATTTTCCTTACTCTTATATATAAACCAGTAGCACAACTGAAGGAATAATTTATTTTGTAATAGTTTCTCCAATCCACAAGAGAACCTTTGCTAAAAACAAGGACATCATCTACAAAAGGTAGATGAGAGATTGACAAGTTCCTAGATACTCGAATGTCAGTATTTTGGTCCCTCATCTTCTCCAAGTTTATAAGCCGACTTAAACCTTAGATTACAATATTAAACAACCATGGAGACAAGGAACACCCTTGTCTCAACCCCCTTACTTCCTTAAAAAACCTGGAAGGAACTTGATTTATTAAGACTACAAATGGAACAAAAGCTACACACAGCATAATCCATTGAACCACTCCAAAATTGAGACCAATATTCAACACAATCATATGCCTTCACTAGATCTAATTTTAGGATGGGGGCATTTTGATGTCTTGTTTTTACCAAGTGTAAGCACTCTTGAGCCACTATGATGGCATCATCAGTTCGCTTCATCTTAAGAAAACCAAACAATTCCCTAGAGATGTAGGAAGATAATGTTCCTCTCAATTGACAATCTATAATCTTTGAAATCAGTTTTCAAACAAGATTACACAAGGATATGGACCTGTAATCCTATAATCCAAGTTTATGATTCATTCAAAACCTTTCCCATACCTGTTACCAGAAACCCATTTCCTGTAATTTCTTATTTGTGGTTACCAATGCCTGGAGACCTGATGGGCGTAAGAGCCAACTTCATCTTGGTCCTTCTATTCCACTATGTTTTTGGAAACCCATTTCCTGCCATTTTTCATTTGCGGTTTCTGTTACCTGGAGACCAACTGAACATAAAGGGTTGCTAAATATTAATCTTTCGAGCCTTTCAGAATCACATTTCCTATCGTATTCCATTTCATGTACTTGGAGACCTAATGAGCATAAATGCCTACTTGATTTTGGCCCTTCCAGAGCACTTCACAAAAAATTGAGAGAGGCATAGCTCAAGAGAATGTGCAATGAATTGACTACTCTTCTAGATTCATATTTGTAGCCAAACCAAGAATGCATTAAGTTTGATAAGTTTGATACTGGAGTTCTGATAAAATGTAAAAGGGCTTGGTAGAGGATATGTCCAACAATATGGATGGCCAAAACTGTTCAGAAAAATCGAATACTAAAAGTAAATTGAAAATAATGATAATATAAAGGAAATAAATCTAATAGGGTGTTAGCACTACATTGAAAAACATTTAAAAAGAAAGTGGAGTCAAGTGCCACAATGACAATATGACCCAAATGAAAAGTTTGAAATGAGTACAAATTTATGGAAAATTTGTTAAGAATTAAGGTTTTTGAACTTTAGAATGTCTATTTCATTAACACCCCACACCAATTTTATCATATGTAGAAAGATATGAAAAACATGGAAATGACCATCACCTTATATTGTTTGAGTAGAGTGGTTACCCTATAAAATCTCTTTTTTTTGTTGTTGTCATGTTCCAGTTTTGGAAACCCATTGCATTCTTAACGGAGTTGTCTACCGAGCACGCAAAATCGCTTGGAAGACAAAAATTTGCCGGAATCCAGTTAACCAAAATTCGAAAAATCATATGCTTGGAGTGTTTAAAATCTATTTTTGATGCTGGAAATGGATTTAGCGCTATCAAAAACCCTCAGGGCACTCAAAATATCAAAATTTAACAACTGCAAACAAGTTTCTGGGCAAATCTTTGCCAAAATTTATAAAAATGCTCGCCGAATTTTAGGTGAAAATGCATGGTTTTTAGACTACGCTCTTAATAAAATATCCATCTTTTAAATTATTGTCCTTGTAATCAACTAAGTTTAGCTGGAAGAAAAAGAAAAAATCACCTATCTCACTTGTCTTCGTAACCCACAAGATTTTGCCAAAATCAATTATAGGACCAGGAACACTAAAAAAAAGGCAAAATAAAAATTGCTGAAAATCTCTGGAACATGGTGAGAGAGTACGTACCATTTTGAGCAACAAACTGCAATATGCAAGCACTTTGGGCCGAATGTTATATGAGGGGGATTAAAATAAGTAATGAGTCCAAAAAATGTTCAAAGGCAAAATCATGCATTAACACTAGTTAAGGCTAATATTGGGATGTGGGAAAAACTAATTGGACGGATGAGTGACAAGTGTGAACCCTTTACTACACAGCACATGCATCGAAGCTTATGACCATTTCTATTTCCTTCCCTTCGGATCTTTCGTTGTATATCATCGGAAGGTTTTAAATTCTCCACCCATTTTCCCAAAGAGTATACATTTTCCTCCATGAACGAGGCAGGAGTCACATATCAAATGCATGATATAGCAGAACAACACATTGATGTTGGTCTAAAACCACACTCTCAGTGGCGTGCTGAACTCCAGGAATGCTGATATGAAGCTCAATGATGTTGAAATGAGCCAATGGACCTTTTCCTTCTTCGTTTGTAAAAACACAACAAACAAATTTAAACATTTCAATAGTTTCTTCTCTCACACTGACTACCCGCCTCGACGTCCACATCCCTCCCAGACAGAATTTCCAGTTGGAGCACAAAACACTTTGCTTCCTTGAAAACTCAACCAAAATTAAATTGAGTATTAAAGACGTTCGTGGAACGTCGAGCAATTTCTTCCCATTCCTGCTCGATTAGAATATTAATAATACATGGTTGTTGATAGAGGGCGAAATGGAGAGATGCATTATCGTTTTTTCCTTATGCAACGAGGAGTGGGATACCGCCTCCATGTATGATCTCATTCTAGGCGCTTTTGGCATCCGGGCAAGGGGACCTCAATTTATGGTCCATTTTTCACGTCGATTCTGATGGCTTATGGAATTTTCCTACGGCGAAGTGAATGGATATGCTCTATAGTGTGACAAATGAGCTAAACGACATTGGGGACTTGGCCCTGGAAAAACTTCTACTGTTCGAGTTTGTTCCACGCCCGACCACTATCCTCATAACGCCACAAAGAGCTTTGGTGAATGTGTCTATGGCGACCTTTCATTTTTTTGGAGTTAGTGTGGCGGGAATGCATGTCAGATATTCCAAAGGTATGCTCCGCCTCCAAAAACTTTTTTCCTTGTCGTTTATATGGCTGGAAATATCTTTGTGTCATTTTTTTTTTGGAGGCCTCGGGGCCTGTGATGTTGTTGTGGTCATTTGGAATGAGGATGTCGCGTCGGGTAGACTCATCTCGGGTGACTATCATACCCTCTCTTCTCCTAATTTTTTTTTTTGTAATGTCGTGGTTTTGGGCTCATCTTTCTCGAGCATATATATAGATAGTTATATATATTTTTTGGGCAGTAGAATAATTAATGTAGTTGGGTAATGTATGCGCACAGTTAAATTTAAATGTGTTTAAATTTAACAGATTTAATAGTGGACATATACTGCTCAATCACATCCAATGATGTGATGTCTCTCTCTTCATAATACGATCCTTGTTTCTTAGAAGATCTAAGTTAAATGTTCCCCTACTTGAGAGAGAAGAAAGCATTTTTCAGATTTTTTTCAAATATATAAATGGAAAGACTTATGTCCTCTCCTTAAGGAGTTTAGAGTCTATTCACTCTCTAAAACATAACATATCTAAAATATAACATAAATGAAAAATGAGGCATTTCTACAAAATTCCAAAGTTTACTATATGGAGAAAATGTTTCAAGATTTTGTTGAGATTAAAAATGAGGCAAGGAGGAGCTTTGGTACTCAAGACTCTAAATGGAACATCTGTTTCTTTCAAAGATGTAGTGAGAGGGAAGTCTTCTTACCCAAGAAATCATATTCAACTCAATCGAGGCCCCTACATTGTTCCAAAGTTTACTATATGGAGAAAATGTTTCAAGATTTTGTTGAGATTAAAGGCTACAACATCCAAAGAAACTCAATCTTAGTCTTGAATTTGAGGTTGCAAGGAGGAGCTTTGGTACTCAGGACTCTAAATGGAACATCTGTTTCTTTCAAAGATGTAGTGAGAGGGAAGTCTTCTTACCCCAGAAATCATATTCAACTCAATTGAGGTCCCTACATTGTGGATCAATGGGAGCTACCAATGACTATGGAAGTTAATCTTATAGAGGTAAATTCCTTCTTCACAACCCTTCAATCAAAGACAATTATATGTAGATTTAATGGATTTTGGCCAAAATTGGAAGCATTACAATAGTGAGTGTTTTCCTCTTCGACACTGACTATGAAATGTTTTATAAATATGTTCCAAATATTTCTTTATTGTTCAATTTGATGCAGAAAGATTTGGATTATGTTCTAAATGAAGGGCCATGGTTTTGAGGTTGAGTTGAACTCTTTGTTACTCCATGGTTTCCAAAGTTCAATGCAAGAAATATGGTAGTTTCAACAATGTCAGTATGGGTGAGACTTCTAAATCTCCCTCTTCCTTTTTGACACGATCAGGTTCTAGAGGATATTGGAAACGCTCTAGGAAAGTTAAAAAAGATGGACTATGAAATAATAGAGAAATTTATTTTTATTTTTGCTAGAATATGTGTGGAGATAAACCTTAACAAAGGTCTACCATATCAACTTATTTTGAAACACCAAAATCTCTATTGGTCCCAAGCTCTTGACCATGAGAATACTACATTAAGATGTCGAAAACTCTTTCAGAGCACATGTCAACATGAAAAAAAATAACCAGAAAAAGAATGAGACATAAGCCAAAAGGGTGGCAGTATACAAATCCACCCATTGTTGAAGAGAAGAAGAAGAAACCAAGGAGAATCTAGCTAAAGATGAAGGAGGCTTACACAATAAGAGTAAAATAGATGGACGATAAGGTAAAATAGGGTAACCAAGCAGAGGAGGATAAAGTGGAAAGGTCTGAAAGTGCAACCCAAAATTAGATGAACATCGTCTCAATAGAGACTCGAGCTTTTGATAGGCGTGGGGGCACAATACTAACACACGTATCCCATAGCTCAGACTCTAAAAAAGAAAATTCACCATCATCATCAAGAAGAGATTGGACTTTAGTTTTTGTTGAACCAAACTAGAAGGGTTGACAGCAGTGAAAAAAGGGAAAGGCAAAAAAGAAAAGCTAAATGTTTGTCTCTATTCATAGCCTTGCATGTTTTCTTAATTACCATTTTCTCCATCCTTTGATTTTCCTCCTTTTTAGCTCAATGTCCTGTGACATTATTTGCCGAATGCTTTCAACATTTAAAAATATACAATTTTGTTCATTCTTTTCCATGAAAAATAATATGGCTCTTTTTCCTAGGAAAAAAAATATTAATAATATACATTCATGCATATATAATACTTGATTGTTTTTTAACATGTATTATAATTTTTATCTTAATATACATAATATAATTTTTATACATATAGATAAAAAAATAGATAAAGCTAAAAGAAAATATATTATTTTAAATATTAAGTTTTTATATGGCTATCTACCCAAAAGGATCACTTCATGTTGACTCATTCACAAAGCTTGACCCAAACCCATGACCTCTCAATAGTAGAGTTGTTGTATCTATAGGGACTTGACCAATTCAACTAACCCTTGGGAATTATATATATATATATATATATATATAAGTTTTTTCCCTCCGCTTGGGAGTGGCTTTGGTGCACCTGTTGAGCCGGGGAATTTTTGCTAGTTTAAGGGGGTGGGTGTGTAGTGTGTTAGGAATGACAGTGCCTTTCCTTGACCGGAGTTTTGGGCTGTAGATCGCAGTTCACATAGAACAAGGTGTCCTTAGTGTGGGTGTTTTGGTGCAAGTTTTGACATGTTGCAGTAGAGGGGCTACCCCTGGCGAGGACTAGGGCCTCATGGCCCACTAAGGGGTAGAGGTGACTAGCAGTTGCAGATGAAGTTGCAAGGGCCAGGTGACTAGAATTGGGTGATGATTTGGGGCATAACTAGGCCCACTCCCTAGGTTGTGTGGTACAATCTGTCACCTTGGAGTACATGGACTTGCAAATTCCTCTTATCTTAACTATGCTGGAGGACATGCGTTTTTCAACGCCATGACGACCGGAACGAAGTCATTGCATTCCTTAACGATCTACGACAAAATCAATGGGACATCCTTGATCACCTGACTTCTCTGTGATGACGTTAGAGGCGCACAAACGACCGCTTAGATAACTTCGAGGCACGCCTGACCCATGTGGAGTTCCACACCCATCGAGATTTTGATCATCCAGTTGCTCCTGGTGCTGGTCAAGAACCAAATGTTCCTCTTGCCTTGTGATGTTGGTTAACTATCTGTTTATTTTGTGTTTTTTTGGGCTATCTAGCAAGCTAGTTTATGGTCTGTGTAAATTTTATGTGTTTTTGGGCTATCTAATGAGCTAATTTATGGTCTTTGTGTAAAGCATGATATATTTTCCTTAAATTTTGCATTTCTTTATGGTCTGTAGAGGCTGAAAGAGCAAAAAACTTTTTGTTTATTAAATATAATATCTTGACAAATTAATAAAACTTCTATGACCAGTAAAAAAATCAAAATTTTAAATAATTATTAATCTTATTTTGTGAAATATTATGATTACTAATATATATTACCATTATTTATTATGATTTAAAAAAAAAAAATTAATAAAAACAAAATTTCAGTAATTTATTGTTATTGTTAATTTTTTTTTATTATAATATTTTTAATTAAATATACATTATTTTTTTCATTATATTTTTTTAACTAGTAGTTTTTAGTGTGGTTTTTTGAAGGATTTTCTGATCTAATTTCTCTAAAATCTCGCCGGAATTCATTGAAAACATAAGTTTGATGGGTAACCTTTTTTAGGGTCTTGAATCCATATATAGAGTCAAAAAACCAGTTTAAATAACATAAATCAAGATTTTACCTCAAATTTTTTCACCGAATTCCAACACCAAAACTCCAAAAAATCGCACTAAAAACAACTCCTTTTTTAAATCTATCATCTCTCATTAATTATATTCTACTCCAACTCCTCCATAGTGAATGAACACTATGAACGACTCTATTAATTTAAGGTTTATTGAATGAACGACTCTTAAAGTAATAAGACTAATAATTAAAATTATTAAAATCAAATTTAAGTGTGTTAAATTATTATGATTTATTGGTTACTAAAATATAGTTTTAGTGTATTAATTTATTATGAATTATTTGATTTAGTTTAAAATTTTGTTTTTTTTATTTGAAAAGTGTTAAATTATCATGTTCTTGATAAAAGGTTTCACTTGAGTTTTTATTTTATATTCTAAAAATCCAAAACTGTTAACTTGATATTGAATCGACTACTTTTAAGGCAATGATATTAATATTTAAAATGGTTAACTCCATATTGAATTGACTACTTTTAAGGCAATGATATTAATATTTAAAATTATTAAAACTAAATTTAGTGTATTAAACTACTATGAATTATTAATTTATTTGATATATTTTGTTATTTTAAGTTGAGAAGTGTGAAATTATTCAAGTATGGATGTTTCACAAGTTTCTGATTCTTTCAAGACCTTTTCTTTAATCGTTATCTGAAACCCATTTCCTTGTAATTTCTCATTTACGGTTATCAATACTTGGAGACCAGATAGACATAAGAGCTTACTTCATCTCAGTCCTTCTAGTTCACTATGTTTCTGAAAACCCATTTCATGTCATTTTTCATTTGCGGTTTCTGTTACCTGGAGACTCAATGAGCATATGAAAATGTTAAATATTCCAGACCACTATGTTTTCAGAAACACTTTTCCTTATAGTATTCCATTTACCATAGTTGGAAACTCTATGAGAATAAATGCCTACTTGATTTTGGCCTTAGAGAGCACTTGACAGAAAAAAAATGAGGAGGGTAGAGTTCAAGAGATTGGTCTTTGTAGCCAAACCCAAAATAAAAATAAAGTAAGTTTGATATTGCAGTTACAATCAGATGCAAAAAGGGCCACAGTAAGGTATATGCCCAGCAATCTAGATGGTCAAAACTGTTTAAAAATTTTGAATTCTAAAATTAAATTGAAAAGAATGAAAAATAAAATGACAAAGTCAGAAATCTAATATGGTGTGCACTTTATTGAAAAAGCATTAAAAAAAGGCGGAGTCAGTGCTAGAATGACAATATGACCGCGATGAAAAGTTTGAGAGTACACATTTATAGAAAATTTATTAAGGGTGTGAATTTTTTTGGGATTTACAATGCCGATTTTATTGACATATATTGACAATCCACACACCAATTCCATCTAGGATTGGAAAAAGATGGAAATGACCTTTATCTCATTTGTGATGTTTGTGATGTTTTAGTAGAGTGATTTAAAAATTTTATTTTACATTTTTAATAAAAGATTTTTTTTAAATTACTATTACCGTCTTAGTAATCAATTATGTTTACTTTAAAATAAAAATAAAAACAAGTATTTTAGTAATCAACTATATTTACTTAAAAATAAAAATAAAAACAAGTGTTTATTACTTACTTTCTATATAAAAATAATTAAAAAAAAATTAAATAAGATTTCAATTTTAAACAATAAGCATTTAATATTGAATAAATAAAAAATTATTATTTTATATTTATGTTTTCATTTCCTAGGTTTAGTCAAACTAGCCGTTATTTTACAAACGACTAGTTGAAGATTTTCTTATCTATTTAATTGGGTTATCAGACTCTTCATCTTGTCCTGATGATGAACCACACTGGCTGGTTCGAAACCTGTCGACCCAAATTATTCTGATGTGATTTTTACCTAAAGATTTTCTCACAAATATTTAAATTAGCAAAATTCTTTATAAAGTTAAAAATCTCCAAAACTATGTATAACCATGTATATTTAAAGTATCTTAAATAATAATCATAAATCCAATTTAAAACAACCTTATATATAATATCATATTTGTATCTCTTGAGATTAAATTATTATTATTATGATGTAAAAAAAAAATATTAAAAATTAAAAATATATAAATTTTGAAATGCAATTCAATATTTTTCATATAAAAAACATAAATAATAAATAAATTAAACATTGTCTAAATAAATTAATTATATTTAAAAAGAAATATAAATGTTTTATGCAAATAAATTAATTTAAATAAATAATGTAGCTTTAAAAATATGTTGTTATTTATTTTATATTAAATTAATTATCTAATTATTAATTAAAAAAAAAAAACTGTCAAATTAAAAACAATATAATATAATATATGAATGACCATATTTATTGTCTTGTACATTTTTATTATTAAAACTATATAATAAAATTAAATGCTAAAAAATTGAGGTGTAAAAATAAATCACTAAGCATAAATATTTAGATTTGATTGGTTGACTATTTGGTTTGGTATTTCATATGATGACAATTCATTTTCATAAATATTTAGATTTGATAGGTGTATTCTTTATTAAATGTATTGACATATAAAATTTTTTGGTTTTTAATTTTAATTTTTTGTTTGACAATTCAATTTTAAACACCATAAAATCAGTCATTTCATATAAATAAACTAATCAGAAAATACAAATTCAAATTTAAAAAAATTCAAAATTTATTTTTCAATTTCAAAATATTTAGTTTAATATTTAAATTTTTCGACTTCATAAAATCTATTTAACTTTTTTTAACTAAAAACAAAAACAATATAATCTAACTAATATAATAACAAACCAACAATATCATTAATATCATTACTGTCTTCCCCTCCCAGAAAATTTTATCAAAAACCTACCAGTGAAAAAATAAAATAAAAGATATCTATTACATGCCAAAAACAAAAATGAATAGAAATGAATGTAAAATGAGTAGAAATGAATGTTACATCAGGGGGATTGAAATAAGTAAGGAGTCCATAAAATGTTCGAAAGCAAAAGCATGGAGGATTTCTTAATATTGGGATGCGAGATAAACTAGTTGAATGAGTGGAGTGACCGGTGTGAACACTTTAATACACAACACATGCTGACCAATTCCTTGGAAAGTTATATCGGAGGGGAGTATTAATGGCATTCATGGAACGTCCGGCAATTTATTCTCCATTCTCTATACCACTATTAATGCGCTGGGTTGAAATGAATTTGGAGAGGAATTTTAATGATCGTCCCATCAGAGTATATTTTTAAACTATTCGCTGACATGTTTGTTTTGATAAACTAAATTCTCAAGAGTTGTAGTTTAAAAAAGTAATAGAATGGTTTAGAATTTGGTAGAGATTTTGAAAAAAATTGACAAAAATTTTATTAGAATCTTGTTTACAATTGTTAAACTTCAATATTTTGGGTGTCTTAAGCGTTTTTGATAGTGCTGAATCCATTTCTACTCTCAAAAATAAATTCCAAACACTGCAACTACCTCATTTTTTAAATTTTACTAAACCAAATTTCGGCAAAAACTTGCCATCCATGAATAGACTCTTATAGATATATGTCAGACATAGTTACTAAGTTTGAATTTGAAAAAAATTAATAGTTTAAAATTTAATATTGAAAAATTTTGATAATACTTTTTTTTTTTTATAAATATTCAAATATATTATTTTTTAATATATTAAAAAATTAAATAAATGTTTATGATTTTGAAAAACTCAAAAACTATTTAAAAATTATTTTAATTATAAATATTGTGAGAAAGTTAATGGCTTCATAAATATGGTAAGAAAGTTAATAGTTTTATATTTAAAATAGTAAATTATAAGAATTTGTATTTGGCTTAAAAAACACCATAAATTACATAATATTCAATATAAATTGTATATTCATTTAAATTTCACATTACCAACACTTTATATTTAAAATAAATAATAAATATATGTAAATATTGTTTTAAAATTTACATTTAATTATTAGTACAAATTATTCATTTATGATGATGATGATGATGATGGTTAACATCCAGTGAGATCAATCTTTGGTCTATCGATCTTAAAGAAAAGAGTTATTTAGTTTGATTTAAGATTTTATTCCTATGCTTAAAAAATCTTGGAGAGAAGCCTCCAGAGCTCACTATAATTTTGACATCTTAAAAGGCTAGGAAGGTCAGTATTGCAACAAAGATTATGAAATTGAGCTCTAATGTGGTTGTACGCGGGGCACTCTAAGAGGAAGTGATTTTCATCCTCAATGTTAATGTTCATATTCTCACAGAGATGGCACATCCTTTCCATCCATGGTGTTTTGGGAACTGGTTAACGACCTGTTTCACTATGGAGCTTATGAGAGTTCGTTCTAATCTTGGCTATATTAATTTTCTTCTTTGAGCTAGTTAAAACAGATAGATACTTTTGATCTTCTAGGGTGCGGTTGATGACTTCCTTATAATATCTTAAATTTCTTTTAGCTGCTAGATCTTTCTCACACCACATTTTTTCTTTGAACTTAGAAGTAACAATTTTTTTAATGTTATTAATGTTTTGAAATGCAACATTCTCGTCGATCTCCCAATGGTTTAACCAGGCCCTGGTGTCTTTATACCAACCTCGTTTAAGCCTTAGGTGGTTTTGGCTGGAATTTAAAGCTAGCTTAGGAAATCTATGGTCTCCTATGCTATTGAGCTTGTGCTTGTACAACAGAAGCCTAGTCATAGCTAGGCTCTCGATAGGGGAAAGACCCACTTCTATAAGGAGAATAAGATAGGGTGTATTGTTTTTAATTTTAAGGTTATAAGTTATAAAACGCTTCTGGATTTGCTCAATCTTTCTCGAGGATTCTCTAGAGATGTTGCAACCCCAAACCTCACATCCATATTAGATAACAGGAGTGACTAAAGTTTCAAAGATGAACTTCTTTCTATCCCACATTATGAGGTTTGTCATTTTACAATTATTTTCAAGACCAAAATAAGTTTTCCACCCCCCATTAATCCTTTTTTGAATGCTATAGTTCCAGTTGAGCTTCTGATGAATATCAATTCCTAGGTACTTGTAAGAAGACACTTCCTCCAAGTTACTATTGTCATACATAAAATTAGCGTAAGTGTCCTTCTTGGATTTGATAATCATAACTTTTGTTTTGTCAGTGTTAACAGACATACCCATGGTACAGCAAAAATCCTTAAGAATTCTAAGTTGCTTATCAAGATCAGATGGGCACCTTGAGAGAAGAACAATATCGTCAGCATAGAGAAGAAGGATGATGACTATCCTAGCTAAGGTCGTGCCAGCACATCCTGCTCCCTCTAAACAACCTTCTAGCTTGTTGATGCCCGGGCTAACCAACTTAACCCACAATCTTCATTTCTATGCATATGAAAATAATGTACTTCAAGTTTCAGCCAAATAATTTTAAATCTGGCAATTTCACTACATGTGGAAGCTTTTATATTTCCATCTCAGATTCCAATATTAAAACATAATCCCTGTGGTTATACAACCACACCTCTCAACACACCTATCTTTTATGGGAGCTTACCTTTGGTTTTTCATTAGACCCAATTTTGGATTTAACCCAACTTAAAAGGGCCCACAACCTCTATTGTTCGCATGCAACAATAATTATTCACCCTCATCAAATATACGTTTTATAATGTCATCTCAACCATAATATATTAATATATATCACCCTTCATTCAAGTGTTAAGAATCATTATGAAATAGACCTTGGCTTTGTGTCTATTTTCCAGCGCTAATACATACGAATGTAGAGATTTAAGTTCGACCCAATCACTAGCACATGTTAAACAATTTTCTCGAGCCCACAGCTAACATTTACCTTACGTTATCGACCACGCAACTTGCTCAGGTGAACACCCTTCGATCTATTGCCAATAGAATTGAACGGTAATCGCAAAATTTTCCCCACATCACTTTAACACCCAGAAAAAGTGCGAAAATTGTGGTTTTTGGAAACCACCTTTGCCACGTGTCGTTCTACGAACACTATCACATTCTTTTTTCATATTCCGCTTATCGTTTCTCAACAATGCGAAACTGCTGGTTTTCTTAGTTCAAAACCGTTCAACTTCATTTCTGATATTTGGACTGTGCGTTAAGCTTGATTCGCTTCTTTTATCTCGGCTTCTCCACTTAATGCTCTGGATCGATCTCTCAGGGATCGATTCAACCAAACAGAACCCCGATACAACCGCATTCATTTTCAAATTTGAGATTTGCATGTGTTTAACCCAATTTTGTTCCTCTCCACACGTTTTGAGAAATGCAGGTCATTATCGATCTTTAATATTAACATAAGACTCAACGATTTCTTGTATAACGGTTTTAACACATAAATCAATATCGACTTACTCCATCGATTCAAATTTAACGGCATGGATCAGATGACATATCGACTTTCATCGTTGGAAAGTAGGGCTCCATTCAATTCAAGCACAGAATCGAAGGTTTCCTTGCTTCTTACTTGACACAGGGGATTAATACGTATAGTTCGATCTGGTCCAGAAATATTAATGGGATTTCAAAAGGACAAGACTCCTCCTTCTCGTAGATACTAACATACATTAGAATTGCAACCAAATTAGCACAGAGTACGTATAAACCAGTAATTTCAAAAGGAATTGAACCCCTCCTTCACATAGTGAACACATAAATTCGATTCGCCCCAATATCATACACAGGAATTCTTCCTTCCCAGAATCGATCCATTCTGTGATCGATTCTTCCAGATTCCCAATCATAATCAATCAATATTGCAAACCATTCCATTCACACAATACATAATTTAGGAGGGAAACAAAGTCTTCAGAAAATTAAATTCTGCATTGACACACACAGTACTTACATTAACAATCTTCCTTCTTGGCCTGATTTTCAATTCGATGGCCTTCTATCCTCCCTATTCTGCCTCCTAATAGCTATCTCCAGACCTGAACCCCTACTCTATCTTTCATGCTTTCATTTATACAAAATGATGACCTGAATCAATTCAAGTTCTCTAAGAGCTCGCCCAAGACTCTTAAACTTCCTAAATCCTAAATTTAGACTCAAACTGAAACTGATCCTAATTCGCTCCTAAACCTGAACTGTCTCTTCACATTCTCGACTAATCAAATTCCCTTATTCTCTAATCATTTGAGAACAGTTACATTGTCTCCCCATATTGAATTAAAAATCACTCAAATATGAATAATTACATAGGAAATAAAAAACATGAGACCCCCCTCATGTCTACAAAAATACAAGTACTTTTTGGAACCTAATGCCCATGCATCAGACTCCCAAGGTAAAAATTATTCATGGTCTCCTGATCATGTGTCTTTAATCCCTGCCTCCTGGATCCCATACTTTGTTTTGCTGTTGTCTAGCAGTTGCATCATCCTTCAACTACATTTCTCCAAGTCTCCATATCCTGTTATGCAATTTACCTCCAGCTATGCTTTCACGGTCTTCTTGTCTTTCCTCTGCTAAAGTCCCTTTGCTTTCTTGCTACTGTTTGCTGCTTCTGAGACACCTTCATCATCAGTTTTTTGATGTTTTCAATCTCCATGTCCAACTTATCTTCTAGCTGGAATTTCCTCTGTCCACCGCTGCTTCTTCCAATCTCTGTTGCTGCCAATACTGTTGTTGTTACTGCCTCCAAGAATGTTGTTGTTGTATCTTCAGCTGCTGCTCTTGCCAATGTTACCTCTGTTGTTCCACATGTTGCTAACATGTTTACTACTCTTGCAGATGTCACCCCCCATGTTGCTCAAGCTGCCACCATGGGTGTTGCTACCTCCCAAACTTCCTGTCCCTCTATAACATTTTTCTTTTGTTCGTCATCTGCAAATTCACTCTTAGAAAACAAATCATCATTTAATTTTCCACCTACAATAACACACTCACTCGGTATACTAGTAAACATAATCAAATTTGTCAAACTAGTATCTGCCCCTACTTCTTCCACAGCTTCAGGCAATTTCAGCCTAGTGTCTGCAATCTCTTTCTCTTCTTCAAATGCTTCCAGCAAACATTTCAGCCACTCAATCTGTACTTGTTTCACATCTTCAATATGTTGCAATTTAAATTCAGCATCTTCTTCTTCTTCTTGGAAAATCTTCAGTAATTGCCCTTCATCATCTTGATTGATTCTGGAAATCAAATCAAGTTCTTCAACCACTGTATCTTCATCTCTTATCAGAATAGAATTCTGATTTTCCATCCTATGTCAGTCTTACAAATCTGCCCCATAGTCTGCTCTTGATCAATCAAACAAATCAGCTCCTCCTTGTCATCAGTGACAAGTTTCTTCATATGAGAGATGACTGTCTCACCTTACTCCTTCTGCAACAGTTCCTCTTCTTTCAAGACAACTCCAAGAGATGGATTGTCCTCTGTATCACCTTAAACACAACCAATTTGTCAGTTTCAAAATTACAAGACCCACTGTTCTCATTTGTTGGTCCCGTCACCAAAATTTCTTTTTGCAGTGCCAAGTCTTCTTTAGGGCTCAAAATTTCTTCACCATATTTCTCCTCAACTTCCAGAGCTATCTCCGTTGTTCCAATCACCATGTTAAAATGATGATCCTTCACTAGGTTTTCAGCCAACATAGTTTCTCTTCCATTCAATTCCCTAACAATTTCCACTTGTTGTTCTTCTTTGCTTGCATAATCACCACATGAACCTTCAACATTAAAATTGCAAGGTCTCAATGCTTCTGCCTCCTCTGACAACGCATTAGTATGTTGTTCTGAGTTTCCTTCTAAATCTTCTGCCAGCACATCAGTATGCTGATTTGCATCCCCCATGAGATTGTCAGCTAGTCTCTCTTTATTTCCATCATCTAATTCATGAATGTCCTTTTGTTGTGATTCACCAAAATGAGCTCCTTCATTTGGCTGAATCATTTTCTTATCTTCTGTCCTCTGATTGTCATTCATGACAATTCCCCTGTCTTGTTTCTTCAGCAAACTTCTCAATGCATAGGTTCTCTGTTTCTCCAATTCTCTTCTTTGGAAATCCAAACTTCTATACAATTCAACAACTTCAATTGGAGTTGATTTTGGGAACCTTGCCCAACCTCTTATACCTTTGCTTGTTCTTGACCAATCTTCAGGTTGTCCTTCATCTCTTGTCTCAATATTCTGCTGAATACCCTCATTAGACTCTTATGTCTTCATGTCTTCTTGAGATCTTGCTATCTCAGCATTGATCTGAACAGATTTCAGATTCAATTTCTCCTCCTCAGAAAACCTTAAATCTTTCTCATCTCCCTGTGGTGTACCTGCAAACATACACAAATATTTAGTTTTAAAACCACAAGACTTTTCAGTCTTGGTTGCTTTCTCAAACACTTCCCTTTGAATAGATCTGCATGTGGAATCTTCAAATTCCATCCTTGACTCAAGAACTCTGAGTTCCTCTTCCTCTGTAGAATTTGTAATCTCCTCACAATTGTCAGATTCACAAATACAAGTCTTTACATCATCCCGCTGATCTGGACTTGTCCAATACTTCAGGAAATCGCCAATGATTTTCTCTTCAGCAAGACAAGCTTCTTGCTGCCCTAAACCTTCACCATGTCTCACAAGATCTCTTGCAGATCTCCATTCTTCATCTGTACTCTGTTCTGTTTCACAAACAAAACCTTCTTTTCTCAACTCAGCTGCTCTAAGTTCTTCTCTCAATAAGGAAATCTCCTTTTGCCTCAACCTTAACTATAATGGTTTCCATTTTGCTTTCCTCTTCATGAGCCAACCAACTCTCTGGCTTTCCTCCATCATCCTTTCCATTTTATTAAACTGTTTTATGATCTCAACTATCTCTTTCCAAAACTCTGCATCAGTTAACTGCTGCCTCATGCCATTTGTCTTGGCATCTTCTTTCTCCTTTCTGCTGTGGCCTCTCTCAGAACCTCTGCAATCTCTGCTATGACTATCAGTAGTCATCTTCTCCTCCGTGAGTTCTTCACTCACAAGCTAAACTAAGCCTATGCAACAACAAGCTCTCCTACTGCCTCTTACCTCACCAATCCTTTCCTCCGGATCTGGGCTTTTGGCAAGTACTAGTTCTCCTTCTGCTGGAACCTTTTGAGCACTCTCTTCTGCTCTCTATAGGCTTCACTCTGCAACTTTCCAAGAACACATCTGTTCTTCTTGCATCCAACCTCTGTTGGGAATTCCCCAGGTTCTGCCACACTTTCTTCTTCACTTAGAATCCCTTGTTGGACTCTTTTATCACTGCTCTCAAAGCTGTGATCTGCTTTGCTGAGATTTCTTCAATTGCTTGCAATCTGAATCCTGCAAACAATTCTTCAAACCAGAGTTAAACACTGCTCATCAACTCCCTTCTCTTGAGAACACTGCAATTGTTCTCCCTATCCAGTCTTTAACTGAATATCAGGTTCACTGCCTTCATCATCAAGACTCTGTCTTCACTTTCTACAAACACAGTTCTGCAATCATAAATTCAAGTCAGATTTAAAATTATTTTACTTGTAGGATCTCTGCACGATCTTGTCTTCCACTCATTCTGTAAACCTCTGTTCATTGTAATTCTGTGTACTCTGTTGCATATCAGATCTTAGAATCTGATCCTCCTCCTTCTCTCATCACATGCACTACATCTCTCTTCAATTCTGCAATCACTCTTAAACAGATTCAAACCTCAAATTCCCTCCACAAATTCAGTACACATGCATTTCAAAATTTTATTTCAATGAGCTATTCCAGCTCTGATACCACAATGATGCCCGGGCTAACCAACTTAACCCACAATCTTCATTTCTATGCATATGAAAATAATGTACTTCAAGTTTCAGCCAAATAATTTTAAATCTAGAAATTTCACTACATGTGGAAGCTTTTATATTTCCATCTCAGATTCCAATATTAAAACATAATCCCTATGGTTATACAACCACACCTCTCAACACACCTATCTTTTATGGGAGCTTACCCCTGGTTTTTCATTAGACCCAATTTTGGATTTAACCCAACTTAAAAGGGCCCACAACCTCTATTGTTCGCATGCAACAATAATTATTCACCCTCATCAAATATACATTTTATCATGTCATCTCAACCATAATATATTCATATATATTGCCCTCCATTCAAGTGTTAAGAATCATTATGAAATAGACCTTGGCTTTGTGTCTATTTTCCAGCGCTAATACATACGAATGTAGCGATTTAAGTTCGACTCAATCACCAGCACATGTTAAACGATTTTCTCGGGCCCACAGCTAACATTTACCTTACGTTATTGACCATGCAACTTGCTCAGGCGAACACCCTTCGATCTATTGCCAACAGGATTGAACGGTAATTGCAAAATTTTCCCCACATCACTTTAACACCTAGAAAAAGTGTGAAACTCGTGGTTTTTGGAAACCACCTTTGCCACATGTCGTTCTACAAACACTATCACATTCTTTTTTCATATTCTGCTTACTGTTTCTCAACAATGCGAAACTGCTGGTTTTCTTAGTTCAAAACCGCTCAACTTCATTTCTGATATTTGGACTGTGCGTTAAGCTTGATTCACTTCTTTTAGCTAGGCTTCTCCACTTAATGTTGTGGATCGATCTCTCAAGGATCGATTCAACCAAACAGAACCCCGATACAACCGCATTCAGTTTCAAATCTGAGATTTGCATGTGTTTAACCCAATTCCGTTCCTCTCCACACGTTTTGAGAAATGCAGGTCATTATCTATCTTTAATATTAACATAAGAATCAACGATTTCTTGTATAACGGTTTTAACACAGAAATCAATATCGACTTACTCCATCGATTCAAATTTAACGGCATGGATCAGATGACATATTGACTTTCATTGTTGGAAAGTAGGGCTCCATTTAATTCAAGCACAGAATCGAAGGTTGCCTTGCTTCTTTCTTCACCAGGGGATTTATATGTATAGTTCGATCTGGCCCAGAAATATTAATGGGATTTCAAAAGGACAAGACTCCTCCTTCTCATAGATACTAACATACATTAGAATTGCAACCAAATTAGCACAGAGTACGTATAAACCAGTAATTTCAAAAGGAATTGAACCCCTCCTTCACATAGTGAACACATAAATTCGATTCGCCCCAATCTCATACACATGAATTCCTCCTTCTCATAATCGATCCATTCTGTGATCGATTCTTCCAGATTCCCAATCACGATAAATCAATATTGCAAACCATTCCATTCACACAATACATAATTCAGGAGGGAAACATAGTCTTCGGAAAATTAAATTCTGCATTGACACACACTGTACTTACATTAACAATCTTCCTTCTTGGCCTGATTTTCAATTCGATGGCCTTCTATCCTCCCTATTCTGCCTCCTAATAGCTATCTCCAGACCTGAACCCCTACTCTATCTTTCATGCTTTCATTTATACAAAATGATGACCTGAATCGATTCAGGTTCTCTAACAGCTCGCCCAAGACTCTTAAACTTCCTAAATCCTAAATTTAGACTCAAACTGAAACTGATCCTAATTCGCTCCTAAACCTGAACTGTCTCTTCACATTCTCGACTAACCAAATTCCCTTGTTCTCCAATCATTTGAGAACAGTTACATTGTCTCCCCATATTTAATTAAAATTCACTCAAATATGAATAATTACATAGGAAATAAAAAACATGAGACCCCCCTCATGTCTACAAAAATACAAGTACTTTTTGGAACCTAATGCCCCTGCATCACATGTTGATGTAAATTCAAAATAGGGTAGGAGAGAGGGGGCAACCTTGTTTAACTCCGATATTACACTTGATATCTTTCGACCACCCATTGTTGCTCTTTAACTTGGCAATTACATTCTCGTATAACCTTATAGCAACCGCTCTTAGTTCGAAAGGAACATTTAGCTCTTCTAATCTATTCCATAGGTTGTTTCTAGGAACCGTATCGAAAGCCTTTCTAAAGTCCACAAAGCAACATAAGAGATTGGATTTATCATTGCGATTTTCCTCCACAATGATCCTAAGTGTAACGAGGTGGTCTGTTGTTGAGTGCTGCCTTCTAAAATCCGCTTGGCCTTTAGCCCGCTTACCTTCACTTTCAAGCCAAACGCTCAACTTCTTTTCCAAAATAATACCATATAACTTGGCTAAGAGAGGGTTGATCATAATTGTCTGATAATTAGAGGGGTTGTTTGTATCCCCACTTTTAGGGAACCCTTGCCGGACCGCTTGGTTGAAAAGCTTGTGGATATGGGGGATGAAGACGGGACCTCCAATTTTTAAGATTTTCGCCTGATAACCTTCAATGTCTTTAGCTTTCCCATTTGTCAAGCATTTAACCCCAAAATCAATGTCTTCTAAACTAATCTCTAATTTATAAATTCTAATTCAACAAAATAATTTATAATTCATAAATTCTAATTCTTAAACCATTAGTAACAATATTCTTCATTAGTATCTATTAGTATCTATTATTCTTATGTATAATTTATACTTACACATGTTCTTGCTGTACAAATAATGGTGGATGGTCTATTTTCTAACCATGGTATAGATCATAACCCATATATTTAAATACTTGTTTAAATGTGGTGAAACAGTGCAGATTTACAATAAGTATATACTGTCCCATTACATTTAATTTCCTATAACTTAAAAAACAAAGCTGGTTTATTTTGATTAAAAAAAACCTAATACTTTTACGGTATTTCCAATCCAGTAGTTTTTAGTGCGACTTTTTGAAGGCTTTTACGGTGTAATTTCTCTAAATTCCGGCAGGAATTTATTGAAAAGAGAAGTTTGATTGCTAACTTTGCACAATCGAAGTACCCTAAAGGTTTTTGAGGGTGCTGAATCCATATATAGAGTAAAAAAACCAATTTGAATAACAAAAACCAAAATTTTATCTCAAAAATTTTAACGGGATTCCGGCACCTGAAACTTCAAAAAATAACACTAAAAACAATTCCATTCCCAATTAAACCATCTTTACTAATCCAATGCCCTAGAACAATGCCTTCAATAACCGTCAGATGTGTACTCATACCTGCTTGTAGTAAAAACAACACTTGCTGCATTAAATTGCTGACACTTTTACCCTATTCACAATTAAACCATCTTTACTAATCCAATGCCCTAGATCAGTGCCTTCAATAACCGTTAGACATGCCTGCTTGTAGTAGAAACAACACTCGCTGCATTAAATTTAGAATTCTGAATTAAAATTTTTTAGATGGTCTTCATTAATCAATGAGCCTAATACGCTGTACACCGTACCGAATTTCGAATTGACATATTAATTCACGAATCAAACTGAATCGTCCAATTTTTTTGGGCAGTATCGCGGAATTTGGTAACTATGGTTATAGGTATGTCGAATTGACGCATTAATTGACAAATCAGACTGAAATCAAACCGAATCGTTGAATTTTTTTGGGCAGTACCGCGGAATTTGGTAACTATGGTTATAGGTATGTTATTGTCTATGATATTTTTTATATTTTATTATAATATATTATTTACTATTTTTTAAATTGGTTAGTAATTATAATGATAGGTTAATATAATTAAAATTAATTTTATTTTTATTTTTTATCTTTTAAAAAGTGTTTTTAAATTATTATAATTTTGATAAATAAAAAATTAAGAAAATTATAATAAATATTTTGAAATTGTGATTTGATATAGTTATTTTTATAAATTAAAAGCTATATATTTTGATTAAGTATTCGCTGACAGACTTATTTTGATAAATCATATTCTTGAAACAACAAATGGCATGTGAGTGGCAAACCAAATTCTTGAAACAACAAATCACAGAGGTATGTCATGTCACTGTCATTTAATGCTTTTTCTTACTTTGTCCTTGCATATTCTTACTTTGTCCTTGCATATCTTTTTTTCACTTTTTAAAAATTGATAAATTGGTTAGTAATGATAATGATAATTAATATTACTAAAATTACTTTTTTATTATTAAAAAGTCAAAAGATTTAGGTTGTAATAAATCTTTTGAGATCATGATTTGATATAGTTATTTTTGATGAATTAAAAAATTAGAAATGTCCAAATTGTAATAAATATTTTGAAACTATGATTTGATGTGAACGTACATAAAATATTTTAAGAAAAATATTTTGAAAATTATCCAATATTTTATTTCAATATAAAATTTATGATAAATTGTTCAGTTTTTAATAATGTTTATTTTCTTTCTTATACCAACATAATTTCAATATTTTATATTATTGTTTATAACATTTTCATGATATCATAATTTTCTTTATTTTCTAATTCTTGATCATTCCATAATGTTTATTTCTTTTAAATAAAATACAAAAATAATTTTAATATTTTATATTACCAATATCATAATTTTCTCTATCTTCTTAGTTGTTACATGATATTTATTTAACTCGTATGCATTATTCTCTTTATCTTCTTTAACCCATATAATATTTTATCTTCTTAGTTGTTACATGATGTTTATTTAACTCTTATGCATTATTCTCTTTATCTTCTTTAACCCATATAATATTTTATAAAACAAAACAAGTATGGATCGTTTATATTATCATCTTTACAACTTAATGCTTATTTTTATATTGTTATTGATTATATATATATATATATAATCAATTTTAGAAAATTTAAATGATAATATTTTTAATAGAATGTAAAATAATTTTTTTTACATTTTTCATTGATTTAGTCAGTAAAATTTAAAGTATACTTTAAAATAGATATATAATATTAATTCATTATAATTTTTTAAATAGAAATAGACACCAACCCGAAAATAGTTATTAAAAAATACTTTTATTAATAGCCACTAATTTTTAATTATATAACAATTAATTTTTTTTAGTAGTTTATAGTAATTAATCTTTAATTATTTAACAATTAATTTTTTTAAAGTAGTTTATTTTTTAATTATATGATATTTTTTAATAATTTATTTTTATATAATTTTTTTATATATATAAAATGTTTGGATATATATTTGTGTACAGTCTATCTATGAAATGTTAGCAATATTTAGCATCATAATTTTTTTTTCTTTTGCAACCTAATATACTACTCTATTAACATGATTCATTTTTACCACAACATTTTTATGCATAAAATTGTAATATTTAACTACAAGGTTCAACATAACAAGTACTACCATTAAACATTAGAACCTTTGGGTTTGATTCCCTAGGTTTGCAATTTGCATATGCGTGGAGTATTAACACTCCCAACATAATCCTACTTATTATTCCAACGCAATCTACTTAATTCATACATTATAGAAGTACTTTGCGGAAGGGACATGATTCGAGTTTATCCATTAATGTACAAATGATTTAGTTGATTGTTTATAACACATTTGAGTAATAGTTCAGATGGCATGTCAACTGGCCGCATATTTGAATTTCTAGGCGGTTTGCGAATTTCGAGGCAATGATTTAGTTGTACATTGGAATTGATTTTTTTGAGATTTTGTTTTAATTCTTGCATCAGTTGTTTGGCGTACGCGAGGTCTTCTCTTAATTTGGCAGATGGACATATCTCAACCCTTAGATCCTTGACAATTTGACGGTTGATTATGAGTTAGGGGCGGTTAGGGTGTAACCCTACCCCCCAAACCCTAACTACTTTCATTTCACCTTAGCGCTCCGCTGGCCCTACAACTTTCGCCTAGTTCATGGCTCATCCCATAGTTTTTCCACACAGTGGCGAGGTATTGGCCTTCATTCTCTCTGGCCTTCCAACAATGTCATCCTTTGCTTACTGTTCTTTACTATGCTTTGTCAGTGTTTTCCTCTCGGTGTTGAGTTTGTTTTACAGGTTCTTTGCAGTCATGGCGACTTGGTTGTGCTTAAATTTTGATTCTATCGTTGTTCTGGTGCGTTCTTCCTTGTTCAGTGACCTTGTATCCATTAGAAAAGTCTATTCGACTTCGACCGGGCTGACCCAGGTAAGGCCTCACGGTTATGTAGAGTTTGTTTTTGGTAATATACTACTCTATTAACATGATTCATTTTTACCACAACATTTTTTCCTTGAAATTTGTTTTCACATCTCAGGGTTTATCATTCCAGAGTTACATTCGCCAAAGAGGTAATTTCACGTTCATTCCCGAGCCTGCACATTATTATTATCTTATTGATTTTTCGGGTAACCCTTGAAACGACATTTTCTTGTTGTTTTACCTTCTGTGGGTATGGCAGGTAATGTTTTCTCCAAGCCTACCTTTCACAACACTGCTAGCAATGATCTTAGCCAACCTGTGATGCGTCTCCTATGTATTTTCCAGGTACCCGACTTCTCTTGCTGTCTCTATCGAGACGTTCTTAGACCTTTTCGAATTGATTTGATTACATTATGAGGACTCTGTAATTTGAGTTCGTGTCGAAGTTGCATAGATTTTGGATGTTAGATTTAGCCCGTTGAGGCTTTCTAAAGAAAATCTTGTGCTATAACTTTACCTATGTTTTTGGTAAAGGAGGGTTTCAAACCCCATTCTAGTCGTCAGACGACATTGCATCTTTTATTTAAAAATTACAGCGAGTATTTAATTTTTTTTCGACCCTCTGTAATGTTTAAGTACTAATTCGACTATATAAACTCCGACTACAGTCTTTTGTAAATTTATTAATCTTGGTCTGTGCCGCAAACTGGAATTTTTCGCCATGGATGTGGAATCAATACTATTTGTCTTACCATGTAACTGTAATAGAATTCTAAAATCACCCCATCGAGGGTAATGTATGGTTTTCATGCTTACTTCCGGAATTTATAGCATGGTTCACACTGCTTAGGGTTATTATGTATATTTTATTTTAATTCTTATATTCTTATATGCAATCTTAGCTTAAAATATTTTCTAGAGATATGTTACAGTTGCTATAATTTTATTTTCTTTCCAGACTATTACTTCAGGAAATTTGTTCTGTTTTCACTACATATTATTCTCCACATATTTTTATTCTTTTACTGTAATGATAATATATGACAGTGTGAATTTAAGCTATTATGTTTTCTTTCATCTTGTAATGTAAATAACACTTCTATAGTTCGAGTTTTACATTTAGTAATTTCCTGTTTTCTTTCTTTTAATAAGTCCCTTCCCCATATGTTCAGACCATCTATAAATGAAAGAGTGTTTCCTTCCCAACCCTCAGTCCGTGTACATTTATCCCTCTTTAGGGAAGAATGTCCTGTTTGGAGTTTTACTCCGGATGGAACTAACTGTTATGTTGGTCATTTCCTTCATTACAGAATTTTCAAACTAATTCTCTAAATTGTTCAATTTTAATCATATAGACCTTCCTCTACAATTATGGGTACAATTTTCAGAACTAAAGAAATTCAATCTAGAGCTAGAGAAGTTTACAGTTATCAAGAATTAGATATTCTACTCTGAACTTGTACAGTGCTATTAATCAATTCATAACAGAATTATCATATTCTATCCTTATAACATACATAGATTCTTTCTAGAATTAAAGTACTTATAAAAACAAAGGAAATCTTAATTCTATTCCTTTCGGGTTTATAGTACCTACTTCAAATGAACATGGTTGATGGTATCCTCCCAATCATGAGAGGGCTATTATGTCCTCTACTCCCCCCGTGCTCCTTGCTAGAGTAATATAATTTAGCAGTTTCTATGGAGAGAGACCTCAAGACCATCGCCCAACCTCTTCTCCAATTATCAGGTTTTAACAAAGTTCCACTGGCTCCAACCAACTCTAGACACTCCCACCTTCCAGCCTTCTTATTGTCTTTTTTCTTTTGCACAAAACCCCTTTTCCTCATCAGGGGTTTCTTTTTACTCCCAAAGGAAAGATAATTGTCAAATAACTGCTTTTAATCTAACCACTCTCGTATCTTGAACACTTAACCATTAGTTTATGGAAACCACTCTATAATTAATATTTATATAAAAAATAGAATTTAGTTGATGGAAACCACTTCATAATTTGCTTAACGTACTTATTAAGTCAATTTAACTTCAACAAGTCAAATGTATCAATTAAAATAACATAAAAAATCAAATCTAGGTGTTACATCTTCCCCCACTCGAGGTAAACACCGTCCTTGATGTTTTACTCCATTCCAACGAACAATTTTAGGTAGGCCTCTCGTACAAATATTTCATCTTCCCAAGTAGCCTCCTCCAGGCCAAAGTGCTTCCATTGCACTTTAACTTGGGTGATGACTCACCTCTGGAGCATTATTTCTCTCTGCTCGAGAATACACTGAGGTTCTACCAGAAAATTTTCGTCTGGTTCGACTTGCAACCATAAAAAATATGAATTAGTCAAAGTACTAATTATCTTCTCAGGACTCTCAGCATCCAATTCAATCCCACCTGAATGTTCTGCCAATGTATTATGTGCTTTGAGTCATCCACATATATTTTCAATATGGACACATGAAACACATTGTGCACCCGAATGTGTCTCGATAAAGCTAGGCAATAGGCCATTGGTCCTACCCTTTCCAATATTTGGAAAGGTCCACAGAACCAGGGGCCCAACTTGGCACAAGTAGTCCACCTTAAAGTGCTCTTCTTTGGTCTAATTCTCACATAAACATGATAACCCACTTCAAATTCCATGTAGGTCCTCTTCCTATCCACATACACTTTTTGCTGACCCTGGGCAACTTTTAAAATTTTCTTGATCTTCTTCACTTCTTGTTCCATCTCAACTAACATTTTAGGCCCAAGCATTAGCTTGGTCTCTGGGCTACTCCAGTTAATGGGTGTTCGACATTGCCTACCATATAATGCTTCAAAGGGACTCATCCTAAGGGATTCTTGGTATCCATTATTGTAAGTAAATTCTACGAGGTGTAAATAATCTTGCCACTTCGTAGGTTGCTGCATTACATACATCTGCAACATGTCTTCCAAAATTTGATTCACCCGTTATGTCTGCCCATCTGTCTATGGATGGTACGCAATCATGAATTGAATTTGTGTGCCTAGATCGGTGAACAGGGCCTTCCAAAAAGCGAAGGTGAAATTTACATCTCTGTGTAAGATAATTTTTTTCAGTATGCCATGTTATCTAAACACTTCCCTCATAAAGATATCAACAATATGTACAGTTTTATAATTTTATTGTATTGGAATAAAGTGAGTTGCCTTGCTCAATCGATCAACTACCACCATTATTGAGTCATTGTGTCACTTTGATTTTGGTATTCCTGTAATAAAATCTAACAATATAACTTCCCACTTCTATTCTGGCATGAGAATAGGTTGCAACAACCCTGGTGGGTGTTGATGTTCCACCTTGACCTGTTGGCATTCCAAACATTTAGTCAAATATTTAGCAATATTTTTATGGATTCCTGGCCAAAAGTAGTCTTTCCTGATTGATGTTATCGTTTTTTGGTATCCAAGATGTCCAAAATAAGAACTTCGATAATAATCATCCAATATTAGCTCCTTTAAACTCATTCAATAGGAATGCATATTTTCCCTCGAAATGTCAATAACTATTCATTGCTAATCTTGTACTTTGTTTGCTTTCCTTGCTCTTATGCTTGTTGCGTTTGCTGCCATAGAAATGGATATTCAAGATCCTGTTCTGCAACCTCCTTCACTTGTTCTTGGAACTTAAATTCCACTTGGTTAAAACATAGTTCATATACGTAGTGTAATTTTCTACTTAAAGCACAACAACACGATTTTCTTTTCCCTACTTAAGAAAGCATTCCACCTAGCTTGATGAGCATTCAAGTCAGTTTGTTTAAAATAAATGGTCAAACTATTGTGATATGTTTTTAATACGAATCATTTTCCCAATAGGTAGTGCCTCCATACTTTCAATGCGTGCACTACTACGGTCATCTCTAGATCATATGCAGAATATCGTTGTTCATGATGTTTCAACTTCCTTGACTCATAAACCATAACTTTCCCGTCCTGTGTCAATACAAATCCCACTCCTTCTTTGCAAGAATCAGTGAAAATTTAAATTCCTTGTTTGGATCAACGACCTTTAATACATGGGTTGTAGTCAGTAATTGTTTTAACCACTCAAAGCTGGTTTGGCGTTCGCTGGTCCGTATAACAATCCCTGTTGACCCGAAGTTTGGCCTTGTAAGGGTTGTCCTTGCGGGTCATATAGATAACCAAGCTGGCCCGAAGGTTGGCCCTGGAAGGGTTGTCCTTGCGGGTCGAAAGGTTGCCCAGCCTGGGCAGACAGAAAACCTTGAACATACTGATAAGCTTCTGGAGCAGGAAAACGTAGAGGGTTTCCCTTCTCATCGTACTGATATGGAAAAACATAAATGGGTGTACCATCCTGTCCATAATGGGAAAATTAAGGACGTTTGGGATCTTGGGAGGACTGGCCAACCACGGAGTTCGACTGTTGTAAAGACAACCGATACTTCTCAGGAGAGATATTCTCTAGAATAGCAAATGCTATGTAGACGTCTTCAGGAAGTGACGCGGTCCTGATGGACTGAGTAGTAACAACGAACGTAGATGTAGCCACGCAGACAATAGGCCTAACAGATAATGATGTGACCTGAGGAGATGACGTGAGAGGTATCCTCGGGGACATCCCTAACGAAGGAATAACCAACCTCATAGATGGAGTGGATACTCCCATGGAGGCCACAACGGCTACAATCTGACTTAAGGATCTATACCCTGCTGGAAGCGAAGGACCAGGCGAAGACATGATAGAAGACTCGGGGTTGTTTTTAGGGAAAAATTGGTAATCTTCACTAGATGTAGGAATTTCCTCACTAGGAGAAGGACTGGGTGAGTCCATATCTGACCCTGCCGCTAGATCTTCTAAAAGACGGCGAGGACTAGGAGGAATAACAGCAGCTAAAAAAGGCGATCCCGATGTAAGAGGAGGGAAATATTCCCCTACTCCAAATCCAAACCAAGAGTTGGATAAGGGCCAATTGAGCTCAACTGGTCCACCAAAGTGAAGCCCAGACAGAACCAAACCCCCGTCGGGAAACTCAGAGACAACAGGCTCCCGAGGTTCAGCAGAGGACTGAGAGACCTCTTATGAATCGTCTATGTAAGGAATACCAGTAGACGAAACTGAAGGTTTCGCCACTATGACAGTGATGACAAGAGGAAGATATCAAAACAAAAGCACACGGGAAAAAACCAAGGCAAACAATAAAATGGCCAACAAGCAAAACTCTAAAAGGGCGTGTGATCGCAGGTGATTAATTTTACCACATTGAAACTTAGAAACTTTACCGTTTCATGTTTTAACAGTCGAGAAACGGATAAAAGATGATTCTATCTCTTTCAATTTGGAAACAAGCGTGAAAGGACAAGCGCTTGATGATCCTTTCAAATTTGATGAGTCAGAAAAGATCAAAATAACTACTCTAGAACTCTAGGCAAAGGGTGTACCAGATATCCGTGAACTGCAATATACACCTTGGTTCAAAAATGAAAGAGAAATCAACCAAGGACTTGACGTACGTGCAGGCAATCTCCTCGAATGCTGTGTCTGGTGTATCATGGGTATAAGGCGGCAGACTCGGCTTCCTACGGATAAAGGATAGAAACCTAGTGGGGTCTCCCTTTATATACGCGACAATACGAGGAGCACAAGTCTGTACTAGTGCTGTCTAAAGCCAAGAGGCGAACGACAGCTACTAGGTTTAACGACGTCGGAACATGTCACTAGCCTAGACCTCTAAATATTTCGTTAATGTTTCAATGCTGCCTTAAGGTAAATTGAATAAATTTTAGAGTTGATCTTCAATTATGTTTGAATTTTCAGGCCCTACCGAATGTTATGTCTCAAAAATCCTCTTAATGCACGCTACATGCCACAATATATCACTTTGTTCGATGAATAGCTAACTACGGGAAGGTTGAGAGCTTTCCAAACAATAACAAAATGATCACAAAACAACCACTAGTGTCTCTAATGCACGCTAATGAAACTAAAAGCTTTTCCTTTAGAGTTGTATAACACTAATAACGCATAAAAGTCTTCAATTTACACTAACTAATCAAAAGCAAAAGACTTGTTTTTGTATTTTCAATGTTTAAGAGCAAAATGCACTAAACAAAATGAAAACTAATGAAAATACCAATTCGAGAAATGATAGCGAAAGAGTGAAAGCAAGCAAGTTCACTCAATGCAAAACACACAATCAGACCTGAAACTGATAAGGAAATCCCTCAAATCAAAGAAGAATCCCAAAAACTCATATGAACTGTGTAATCTAGGCTAAAAATGAGACAAAGCGAAACTCGAATGAGAAAGAGAGAAATCACTCAAATAACGCAATAAAACAATGAAAAACCACCAAACGAATGCAAAGAAGCAACAGCGAAGTTGACTGGACAAACGAAAACCAAAAACTCCCACGGGAGGCTCGGCACACAATAGTGCCTAGATGCCCTAGGGCTAGAATGTAAAACCGATAGTAGAGGGAAAACAGCCGGAGGATGGAGGTCACACACAGTCAACCAAGGCTTCAGGACACTCAGGCAGTAGAAAAAATGACACCAAAACCATAAATCAAGCTCAGAAGGCTCAGAAAAAAGCAAACCCTAGCACCACACAGGATTGGCACGACTGTCTGGCTGCAACTAGCACCAGAAAAGGAATGGCGTGGGGGCCTAACCAGCAACAAGCACCAATTGGCGTGACTGTCAAGGCAAAAAGCGCGCCAGTCGAGTTTACTAATGACAAAAATAAAAAGAGCAAACAAGGAGCAGATCAGGTGTGGTGGGAGCTGAATAGAGGCTTTACACCAAAAAGAGACAGACCAGATAAGCAAATCAAACAAACAAAAGCCAAAAGCAACCAAAAGAGACAAGACAAACTCCAATCAAGTTCCCCAGCGGAGTCGCTAGTTTTTTGGAGAGGTAAATCCCCTCTGCGGACAGAGGCGATCCCTACTAGCCAAGATCGGGTCTAGCAACAATCAAGTCACGCTAAGACGCAGGTCTCTAGTTACAAAACGACAAGAAATGATAATTTTCCTACCTCAGGTCCTACGCGATGGTCGTCAAAAGAAGGATGACGCTTCCCGTCCTCCGCTTCGGCAGATCACAATCCTTCCGCTTGGTGCATCCAAACACCTACACACATGCAAAGAGACACGACAATATACAACATAGAATCTAAATCTTGTAACTAAAAATCAGCCAGAGAAGATGTAACTCATTGCATCAAAGATAAAAATACACGAGTGAAACCATAATCAAAGTCACTTATCATTAATAAAACGAAGGAATGATACAACCTTAAGCTCTGATGTTGGATCTTCCTTCGGCGGGGTCGATAGCGGAGCACATCTCAACAAAGCTCGTCGGGAATGGGACAAAGCTCTCTCTCTTCAGCTTGGCTCTCAAAGGCTGTCTTGCGATAGTCTCCTTGCTACAGATTCAGCTCTTCGTTCTATTAGGACTAATAAGGCTAGCTTGCAAAGGGAAAATGGAAAGCTTATATAGATGGTGGAAGGGGAGTTGGGATGCCTACAATGGTGGGATTGGCCCTATCCTCAAGAAAGCTTCCATGATAGGTGGAAAACCACTTCCCCTACATGGAAATCTGGAGCCAAACCTCCCAACTCATTTTAAAGACTCGTTCAAGAGTTGGTTGGAATCAAACTTCCTCCATTTATCTTAAAAAAACAATCCTTATTAAGCTTGGCGCGATTAATACACTGGGACAGAGCCCCAGTTGGCGTGCCCTCTTTTGTGGATTCCCCCCATTGGTGCGAGGGTTGAACTGGCTGGTCACGCCAAGGCCAAAAGGTCTATTTTTAGGGTTTTTCACAAGAAACTGTCTTCAAAGGAATGATTGTCCTTGTCAAGGTGGATGCCATGAAAGTGGTTTCAGGTCATGTCACTACTCATAGGTCACGAAAAAGGCCCTCCAATGTGTGGGACGGAGGATTGCAGGGACGGTGAAAAATTACTGTGTAACACTTCTACAATTCAATTGCGAAATTAAAACACAATCGCCAATCACATGAAGCAAAGAAAATCAATCAAACCACAACATAGATAATTTCCTGGGGAAAGCTTGCTAATCAAAACCCCACTATCTTCTATTGTATATTCAACATGGATACATGAGACAATTACATACAACTCTTCTCATAAGAGCCCTCATGTACTCAGCTAACTATCTCGCACTGTCCTAGATAAAAATGACCAATACTTAGCCAATTTTCTGCCTCTTGGAAACCTGCCTTGCTTGTGCAATCCCTAATGAATGCAATCCCTATTGTTTAGGAATTTTGGCCTTCCTTGATTATGCAAGGATCATGGGAAATCCAATGGGTTTTTGGTTGCATGGGTGCAACCCAATAATCCTACAACTAATATTCATCTTCCCTTACACCTAGATCTCAACAGTGTCTCCACTGGAACTGACCTGCATGCATCTAATAATAGTAAATCCTTAGTTGCATGTGAGATCACTGATTGTGAATTAAATAATATTTAATTCACTTTATCTCTCACTAGTGTATCAAACAGTTAGAAATAGCACAACTAAGTTTAACTCACTTAACTGAGTTAAACTGATTACAACTTGCATTAACTAATGCACCACTGCACTTCGAACTCTGTTACAACTACAATTACTCTGCATGCATCACCAACTACCCTAAACTCTAAATTCATGAGTTAACTGAGTTTATCACACTCATTTAACTATTATTGTAGTTTATTTTGAGATTATATTACTTTTTATTGTCCATCTTAATTAAGCGATAACTAAAATAGACATGCACCAAATTTATCCCACGCCAGTGTAGGTGTTGCTAAGACCTGTGGTCCCACACTAGTGTAGGTGTTGCTTGGACCTCCCCGTCCCACACTAGTGTAGGTGCTGAAATTTCTTGTTGAAATTCAATACTCCCTCTCAACAAGAAAGGGATTCTCCTTCACCTCGATCCTGCATCTATGGTATTCGAATTTTCTCCTAGTGGGCGCCTTCTTCATAATATATTCATCCTGATCTTCCATGGGAATGTACTGAAGTAACGTTATTCACCTCTGCACACAATATCTGAGATGGTGGTACCAGATCTCTATGTGCTTGGACCTATCATGAAACACATGATTAATCAAGAGTTTAATGCAACTCTGATTATCACAATATATCACTGTCGGATCCATCTGAGAAAACAACAACCAACCAAGATATTTCTCATCCAGATCGCCTCACATGCAGCTTGACTTTCTTCCATGTACTCTGCTTCCGCTGAACTGAGTGCCATAGATCGCTGCTTCCTGTTGTACCAAGAACTTGTAGTTGATCCTATGCTGAAGATCCCTCCTGATGTGCTCTTTTTGTCTAATGGACTGCTTGCCCAATTTGCCTCTGTGAAGCCTTGAAGCTTCACCCCCTTTTTCCGTCTGTACCATAATCCATACTCTAATGTGCCTCTCAGGTATCTCAAGACATGCTTCCCCGACTTACAAAAGAGCTTGGTAAGCTTAACCATATCTTGACTCACCTGGTTAACTGCGTACTAAATGTCTAGTCTGGTGTTCACTAAATACATCAGCGAACCAACTAACTTCCTGTAGACAGTAGCATCCACTACCTCTCCAGAAGTAGCATCCTCTTTCCTCCAATTTCCTGGAAGAGGAGTGTTCATGGGTTTGCAACTCTCCATGTGAAACTTACCCAGTATCTCTTTGGAATACTTGCCTTGAGAAAAAAAAAATTCACCATCTCGCTGCCATATTTCCAAACCAAGGAAACAATGAAGGAGTCCCATGTCCTTAATTTTGAACTCCCTTGCAAGATCCTCCTTGCATGAGTGTGTCAATTGCTCATCACCAGTCAAAATTAGATCATCAACGTAAAGTACAATAATCAATAGCTTACCCTCAACCATAATCTGGTACAAGTTTGCATCAGCTTCACTTTTAGTGAAGCCTAGTCCGGTGAAATAGCTGTCTATTCAAGTGTACCAAGCACGAGGTGCTTGCTTCAACGCATACAATTATCTCTTGAGTCGACACAGATGCGACTCACTGTCGAAGATATTGAAACCTTCTGGCTAATCTATGTACACTTCTTCCTCAATGACTCCATTTAAAAACACAATTTCACATCCATCTGATGAATGTGCCAGCCCATCTGCGCTAAGAGTGCAAGGATGGATATAATGGAAGAGTACCTTGCAACTGGTGCAAAAGTCTCATCATAATCGATCCCCTCAATCTGTGAGAATCCCAGGGCCACAAATATGGCCTTGTATTTCTCTACACTCCCATCAAAAACTTGCTTTACCTTGTATATCCATCTAGATCCAACCACTGATTTGTCGACCGGTCTTGGGACAATATCCCATGCACTGTTATTGATAATGGAGTCATACTTCTCCACCATTGCATCAACCCAAATTGGTTGTTGAAATACCTCCTGAAAGGAATATGGTTCAGTCACAATAAATTTTCTCATAAGAGCCATGTATCTAGTAAAACTGTCTGGAGACTGCCTATGTCTACGTTGTGAAATAGGGGCTCCTACATTCTCTGCAGCATCAAGTCTCAACATATCAAATTTCGTGGTGCGCCTTCTACCATTTATGATGGATGAATTTGCATGATTTTTCTCTACCACTCCATGATCCTTCGCATGTGGTTGTTCCACATCTTGAGGCTCATCCTTGGGAACCAATAGTTCCTCCTTTGCAGGCAAATCCAGCTCCCTCTAAAGGGACAATCGCATGGCTTTCTCCTCATCAAATTTTATATCCGATCGCACAACATTCATTCTTCTATTTGGAAAATGCACCCAATAGTTGTGGGGAGTTTTAGTGTACCCCACAAAAATCCCAATCTCAGATGTTGGTTCCAGCTTCTTCCTAGCGTCTTTGGTCACATGCACATAAATAGATGAGTCCAAAATCTTAAAATGTGAAACATCAGGTTTCTTACTAGTGAAAGCCTCTTCTGGTGTACTCATGCCAAGTATCCTATGAGGACAAGGTTCTGCACAAATACCATTGTGTTGCATGCTTTCTCCCACATATGCATCGGTAGGCCTTGATCATGCAACATCGCTCTTGTTGCACCCATAATCATTCTGTTCTTTCTTTCAGCGACCCCATTCTACTGTGGGTTATGAGGCACTATCAGTTCTCTCCAAATTCCTTCTTTGTTGTAGAAGTTATTGAATTTGTTAGAGATGTACTCACCACCATTATCACTCCTAAGAGTCTTCACTTGCTTCCCCGTGTCTTTCTCCACCAGTGCTTTAAACTCAAGAAACTTTGAGAATGTCTGATCTTTCTTCTGCATGAAGTAGATCCAGCACTTACGAGAAAATTCATCAACAAATATCACATAGTACTTATGTTTTTTTGTCGAAGCAATAGAGAATGGCCCACACAATTATGTGTGAATTCTCTCAAGGATCCTCGAGGTTCAGTTCTCCTTCTCATGAAAGCTGGATTTTACATATTTTCCCATAGTACATCCCTTGCATGTGTCCGACTGTACAAGTGTACCCTTGGGAAGACCCGTAGAAATATACTGCATGACTTTCAAGGCTTTGTGGTGAATATGGCCCAATCTCCTATGCCATAACTCGCCCTAATACCAGCTCACCACTTTGTTCGCCTTGTCCATCAATGCTTCGCAGCCATCTACATCCAGCTTGTAGAGATTCTTAACTCGAATCCCAATCTTCTTGGCTTGTCCTATTGTTTTATGTCGTAGGAAAGCTTTTCCTTCAATGAAAACAACATCATAGCCTCTATCATCCAACATTGCAACTGAGACTAAATTTTTCTTCAAACCTGGTACATGCATTACATATTTTAATTGAAAGGGTTAACCTGACTGTCTCTGGAAGGTAATGGTACCAATCCCGGTAGCACTGTACTGCCCACATCACCCATTTCCATATGCATCTGGAGATCCTTCTCCTCCAAGCTACTGAAAATTTCCTCGTCTCCTGTCATGTGAAAGGAATCACCACTATCCAAATACCACACAGGTCCCAATGCACTTGACACCATGCATGTGATCAATGAGAAGTCAAGGTAAAATTGCGAGGCCAAAGCCTCACCAGCTGGAGATATTGAGGCCTTCTTGTTCTTCTTCTTTTGTGGACAGTTAGTAGCATAATTCCCATGCTCGTGAAAATGAAAACACTTCACTCTGTACATGTCACACTTCTTTCCATCTTTGGAATCAAATTTGGAATGGAATTTATTCCCCTTCCCTTTCTTCACGTTGGCAGCCAAAGCACAATATTCTTCATCTTCATTCGTAGATGAAGATCCATCTCTGGTATTCCTTCTGAACTCCTCCTACACCAAATCCAACCACAATCGTTCCCAATTTAGGAGCTTTTCCCTTCCATTGACAGAGTCTTGATAACTATGCCAACTCTTGGGAAGTCCCAGGAGAGATAAACTCACCAAATAATCATCAATGACAGTTATGCCAACGCTCCCGAGCTCATCTCGACATTGGACAAACTTTCTTAAATATTTTGGCATGGAGTCGCCTTTCTCCATCTTGATCTTCCTGAGTTTATCTTTCAGTGCCAATTTCCTATGGTCACTGCTAATCTGAAATAGATTCGTCAAAGCTTTCCACATAGCATATGGTGTTGCTTTTCAATGGAGACTTGAGACAATGTGGTCTCATACACCCTCCAGTAGGATCCTCCTCGCCTCTTCCACTTTCTTTTTCCATGCATCAATATTTGCAACATTTGTCACAACGGGTTTAGGAACATCATTGTCAATGAATTCCTTCAATTCATTGTCTTCGAGTACTACCTCGATCCTGTCCTTCCAAGAAATATAGTTAGAGCTGCCCTCGAGTGCATACTCCAATATCAAGCCATTGAAAGCCATTTCGATCCTGAATCAGCTGTAGCACCAAGAAAGTATTTATGCAAATTCGAATTCTATTCATTCACCAACTCAGCTCCTCCTTCACTATTGTGATTTCCTGTGCTCTGATACCATGTAGAAATTATACAACAAGCATGTATATCATGGATTCAATCCGATCTAACAATGTACTAAAGCTAGATATTGACTCACTTCTACAAATCAATTTCAGAATTAAAAACACAATCGCCAATCACATGAAGCAAAGAAGAATCAATCAAACCACAGCACATATAATTTCCCGGGGAAAGCTTGCTGCTCAAAAAACCACTATCTTCTTTTGTACATTCAACATGGATACATGAAACTATTACATACAAATCTTCTCACAAGAGCCCTCTTGTACTCAGATAACTGTCTCACACTGTCTTGGATAAAAGTGACCAATACTTAGCCAATTTTCTGCCTCCTGACAACCTGCCTTGCTTGCACAATTCCTACTGAATACAATCCTTATTATTTAGGAATTTTGGCCTTCCTTGACTGCGTAAGGATCATGGGAAATCCAATGGGTGTTTGGTTGCATGGGTGCAACCCAATAATCCTACAACTGATAGTCAACTTCCCTTTCACCTAGATCTCAACTGGGTCTCCACTGGAACTAACATGCATGCAGCTAATAATAGTAAATTCTCAGTTGCATGTGAGATCATTGATTGTGAATTAAATAATATTTAATTCAATTTATCTCTTACTAGTGTATCAAACAGTTACAACTATCACAACCGAGTTTAACTCACTTAACTGAGTTAAACTCATTACAACCAGCATTAACTGATGCACCACTGTACTTCGAACTCTGTTACAACAAGAATTACTCTGCATGCCTCACCAACTACCCTCAACTCAAAATTCATGAGTTAACTGAGTTTATCACACTCAGTTAACTATTACAAGTTATTTTGAGATTAGATTACATTTTATTGTCCATATTAATTAAGGGATAACTAAAATAGGCATGCACCAAATTTAGCCCACACCAGTGTAGGTGCTGCTAAGACCTGTGGTCCCACACTAGTGTAGGTGCTGCTTGGATCTCCTGGTCCTACACTAGTGTATGTGTTGAAATTTGTTGTTGACCTTCAACATATAACCTTGTATGTGATTTGATGCAAACAATATTGTACAATATAATCAATCATAACGCAAAAGTATCCATGTGCACTGTCAAGTTTTAAAGAGTTATGAAGCATAAAGTTAAGAACCCTATCCCAATTTTTATGGGTAATTTAGATCATATTGATTCTCAATACAATAAGGTTCTGTTAGAGAGGCAATTAAACATTTAGTTGTTGCTCAATGCATATGGACCAAATAGCACAATTCGATTTTTCAATCCAACCTATAGGATCGAAATAATATTTGAAGTACATAATCAAATTAAATACTTTAACTGATCAATCACACATTATACCCTGAGAAATTAACACAATAAACTAGTTCTAAATCTTAACTAACGATGACCTTGGTTCCAGAAGTGATGGTGCCTTTCCACGCCTGGATCAAGGTGAACTAACTTAGTAAAAGCGAAATTTAAAATGCAATCCTAAATAACTCACAATGGAACAAGTGCCAGAACTTGTATTAAATCAGAGCGATGGCATACAGAATCTGGAATAACATAAATTCGAAATTAATCAAGTCTGGAACATTACAAAAATTACAATCGTATCATTACTCAGCTGCTTGTATCCTCTATGCTTATGCATATCCTATGCTCCTTCCCTCTATGTATTTCTCTCCTCTTGTTTTCTGCTGCATACATGATTTATATAGAGGCCTGGTCTAACTAGATGGTTATAAAAAGTAATTTGATAATTATTAAAACTAATAATTTATGCATGGAATCCCCGTGAGTGATTTATGGGTTTTGTTTTGGGAAAATCGTTTAGAAAAATCGTTCAAAATCGAACCCGAATTGACCCGTTCAGGCCGAACCCGACTTGACCCGACACGTTCAGACGATCCTATACTTAAGATGGTGCTGGAATATTCCCTCGACCATAACTTCCTCATATTGTCGAATTTTTCCAAACCATTATTGGTTACTTGAATAAGGGTGCTTTGAACAAAACCCGCATGTCAGAATTTCAATATTCTTCACCATTTGATCACAAAATTCACATTTTCACCTACAAGTTTTGTTCCATACTCAACCTGCAGTAATTGACTTGTGGAGAATTTCAGCAATGGAACCTTGCGGAAAATGAACTTAATAAAAATCGTCATTATTAAATCATGAATAAATAATATCTAATCACATAAAAGCTTAAGAAAACTAATGATACTTAACCACTAGGTGTAATATATAAATTGACGACAAATGATGGAATTATGAGTGAAATGAATGTAAAAGTGTCGGAATTTAGGTTAAGAATAATGGTTTTGTATGATGGAAAAAATGGGCATATTCAAGGCCGAACATCCCCCCATGCCTGAGGGTTTTCATGTCCTCATGCAAACAAATATCTTTCTCATTGACATATTCTTAACATTGTGTTGTAGATGTTGGTTCTTATGGGACAACATTGCTTGGATATTTGAAGGTGATGGTTCTTGTGGAGCAGCACTACTTTGAAAACTTGGAGGTGTTGGTTCTTATGGGGCGACACACTTCTCATTTAATATGTCATACTAATTTACTAAGAAATACAAATTGAGGACAAGAAATTAATGGATGAGGGAGAGATGATGGATGAAATGAGGTGGTGATGGAGATGGTGAATGGGTGCTTGTATACTCTGGCATCGTAAGGCCAATGTTTATAGGTGGTTTCCTTTATCATTTCATGGCAGTAATGACTTCATCCTGTGAATAGAATGCTTTGAGAAGGCAATATAGAGACTGCTTTTATTAATGCACCATAAGGTTTTTGATTTTAACATGGTCTTATAATCATAGTATATGCATAATCAATGGAATGAAATAAAAGGATAATGGTTTATGAAAAATAAAATTCATGGAATGAGAAGTGGTGAATAATTAAGTTTCCTAAACCTTCTAATGAATTAGAGAATCATAAGCCAAATTTACCTCAAGTTTTACCTTTGTCGTTGATGTGCTCGGTGCTGCAAAATGAAGTGGAGGATGGAATGGATGGAGCTAATGTGACTGGTAATCTGATTTGATGAAAAAGGTTGAAGGATGAGTTGAAGGGCTGAAGGATGAACTAAAAGTCTGAAGATTGAAATGAAGGTCCCCTTCTCCCCCATTCCTAAGGATTTGTATGTCCCCAAACAACTAAGGAAAGGTGAGTGCTGCTGCAAATGAATATGGAATGCTAATACAAAAATCCAAACTGCTGCAAATGACAATGGAAATGGTGATACAAAAATCCAAACTGTTGCAAATCTGTCTTGAGATCTCAAAACCATATAGTCTTCAACCGCTACACACCCATGTGAAATCTTGCATATGTGAATAAATGGTGTCGATGTGGAACATAAGCAAGAATCATTGGACTACCGACCATTAAGGAAGTTCGTTAACCAATGCGAGATATCCCACCTTTGATGTCAATGGGAATCAAGGCAATAGGTACATTATACTAGCCATGAATGAATTTGTTGAAGTAAAATGGACTGCAAAATTCATCCACCAAGAAGCATTGATGTATTTCCATAGTAGATGACAAGGATACCTGCCATTAAGGCATGCAAGTTCCCAGGTACTTTATCTGACCCTAACCTTGGTCCTAGATAATGTGCTGATGTCGATGGGACAAGGCTCGTTGGTAGGTGGGCCTTAAGGAATCCCATATCAACCAACTCGAGTATAAACAAAAATACATGATTTGAAGAAATCATAAAATTTTACAAACTTTATTGGGAACATTTCCTGCCAGTTACCTGGTTTTCAAGCAAAGTCCCTGTCCAGTTGTGCTAGAGAAGCTGGTTTTCACAAAAGCACTTATTTTTCTCTTTACTATTTTCATTTATTTATTTATTACAATACTAACTTTCCTACTACAATGAATAAAATATGTCATCCTTCAACTGAAAGAGAACTTCCAATAAAGCAATGTGTGGATCAGGTACAAGGATAAATTCATGCTCAGATTTAACATATAAAATTTAGAATATACATGAGCATGAAAGATCAACAATTTTGAAAGATGTGATACAAAGAGTATTGAAGATGAGAGTTGTACTTTGACTGGATTGTGATATGGAACCAATGCTCGATGTAATCCTGGTGGTATTTGCTCATTTCCTCATTTGGACCGCTCTGAAATTCCTCCTCAGTCATGCTAGGAAAACTTGGATAATTGGTCTTTGGAATGGATAAAATACTTGTTGTTGGGCATGGTGAAAGTTCTTCAATCTCAAGTTTAGCTGGGTGATCCCCATCAGATTTGGTACATAATTAATTGATCTCATTCGTATATAGGCAAGAAGAATTAAGGGAGACTTCCAAATCTTTTTCTAGTTGTGGAGAGATAGATAATTTCCTGAATGGGGTTAGGATGAACTCTTCCTGAGAGGCAGATATCTCAGCTACTACTAGAACTTGAGAAATTGCTTCGAGGGACATTATTCAGGCTCTCAATCATTCTTGAATTTCTCTTGCTGGTTGATGATCCATGTCTCGCAATATGGATTAGTACAAAGGGTTCTTACAACACCCCAAAAATGTTTTGTCTTTAAAGGGATTGAAATTTTAATCTAAATGAATTAAAACTAATTGCAGTAAAACTCACCAAAATTTCATAATTGGACAACCAAACTTTGGAGCAACCCCACCATAGTGGATGCGTGGCTCTTCACTCACGTCTTACTGTACACTCTCCGCCCTTTGATTGTCCTGCAACTAAGATCACACAAAAAAACTTGTGAAAGAAAATAGGCTCTAATCCCTTTAGCACCTCCCTGGAAACAACACCACAAATGTTGGGGAAATTATATGTTTTATAATTTCCAACATTGAATTATCAATTTGGGGCTCGTAAGCTTCGAGGCGCAAGCACATGTACCGCATGATCAGAACATTTAACCTAAACTAGGGTAAGAAATCAACTTGTTGTTTAAGTACAGAAATAAATCATTTCAAACACTATTTCTCTTAATAGTAAAGTCACTTCGAATTATAAAATGCTAATTACAGGATTCAAATTATGTTTAATGGAAAATACTCATTTATCTATTCTAATGTTGATCATGAACCTAAATTAAACTCAGTAAATTTAGAAACCTCAATCAAACTAATGAATGCAAGACTGAAATCAAACTCTGGAGTTCTCTAATTTAATTCAATCAAAGAAATACATTCAATCAAATTGCTTAAGCATATCAACTTCAAAAAATATTTCTTAAGAAATGTAAATTAATGATGCCCAAAGAATCTGAGATCTATTGTTAAATTAATTATCCTATTCAACACTAGAAAGAATCCTAGATGAACCAAAACCTCTATCACTAATTGAGATTACAAGCATACTTCTTATCCACAATCAAAATATGAGAGAAAACGCTAATAACTATTCGAAAGGGAAATTAGATTTGTGTATATGATAACATTCTTCAGAAAATATAATTAAAACAGAGTAAAAATGAATACACGCCCTCTGAGATCAAATGCCTAAATTATAATTAAGTTATGTACTTAACAATGTTTCATAAGTCCTGTACTTAACAATGAAATTCGAAATAACTAAGAATTTATTCACTTAGATTCAAATCTATTGACATACAAAATCTCGAATAACATAAATTTGAAATTAATCAAGTCTAGAACATTACAAAAATTGTAATCGTATCATTACTTAGCTACTTGGATCCCCTATGCTTATGTGTATCCTCTGCTCCTTCCCTCTATGTACTACTCTGCTCTTGATGCCTGCTGCATACATGATTTATATAGAGGCCTAGTCTAACTAGATGATTATAAAAAGTAATTTGATAATTATTAAAACTAATAATTGTTGCATGGAATCTCCGTGAGTGATTTTTGGGTTATGTTTTGGGAAAAACGTTCAGAAAAACCATTCAGAACCGGACCCAAATTGACCAGTTTAGGTCGAACCCGATTTGACCCGACACGTTCAGATGATCCCGTACTTTAGATGGTGCTATAATATTCCCCTGACCATAAATTCCTCATAATTTCGATTTTTCCCAAACCTTTTATCGGTTACCTAAATGAGAGTACTCTGAACAAAACCCGTGTGTTGTAATTTCAAGATTATTCACCATTTGATCACAAACTTCATATTTTAACCTACAACAAGTTTTGTTCCGTACTCAACCTGCAGTAACTCACCTATGGAGAATTTCGGCAATAGAACCCTGTGACAAATGAACTTAGTAAAAACCGTCATTAGTAAATCATGAATAAATAATCTCTAACCATAGAAAAGCTTAAGAAAACTAATGATACTTAATCACAAGGTGTAAAATATGTATTGAAGACAAATGATGGAATTATGATGTGAAATGAATTTAAAATGTCGGAATTTAGGTTAAGAATAATGGTTTTGTATGATGGAGAAAATGGGCATATTCGAGGCCCAACATGGATTTCAGATGGCATTCCAAGTTTGGTTCGGTTTTGTGATAAGAGCATCAGTCTTAGTGTGATCACAGTATGGTGAGGGTGGAGATGGTTTAAGCTTTGGATTCCCTTGGTTGTTTTGGATTGGTTTATCTATGAGATCCCACATTCATGCTTTAAATATGGAACGAGGGTGTCAACTGGATGAAGAGAGATTTGGCTCAACCATGTCTATGGTCAAGTGGTACTTGGAAGTCCCAAACTTGGTTGGTTGTTGCCTATGTTTAATGAAAGCTAAGTTCTCTTGCTTTTGTACTTATTAATGTGTGGATTAAAAGGTTGTTATATCACTGTTATTTCCATGGTTTTATGCTGGTTATAAGCATGGTTAAATAACTCGTTCATGTCATGGTTATTTCATGTATTTACTTGTAACTATTAAAATAATGGATAAAAGGCCTAATTGATATCATATTTGTTCAAGGATGAGGTTGGTGATCCTTCTTGTAATGTCTCATAAGATTTTTCAGTCATTCATGTTCTATCTTGTATCCTAGAACTGTAGATTTCATTCTTGCCAAGTGTTTGACGGAATGTCCGTCCCGGTTGAGGATTTTCAGGCCTAGTCCCGTAGTTGGTTTTTGGTCATTTGGCATTGCTGCATTGTGTTTGATGATTTTTGAAAGCTATAGAAAGTTCTGGGCAGTGTTCGGTATTCTAGGCTTAAAAAGTTCCTTAAATCCCACAAACGTAGAACAGGTTTGGTAAATTGAGTCCCTGGACGCACACATGCCCATGCTATGGGTGCATCCAGATCCTCCTAGAGGCACACTTTCCCATATCAAGGGAGAATTTGGGGGTTTTCTTCCGCAAAAGTCAGTGGGACCCAGGGACAAGTCAGCTTGATGACTGAGATAGCCTTTGGGGGTCCTGTAGTAGGTGCAGGGAGTCTATGTTATGGTTTTGCGCATCGATTCCACTTCCTTAAAGTCACCAAGGAGGTTGAGTTTACTTGTAAATTCCCTCAATTCATGTTTACCCAGGTTGGTCGGTTACAGTCTCTTCCTATATCTTTCACATGGGTCATCTCCCAAGTCATTGAAAATCCCTTTCCATAGGCTATCCCATGTGAGAAATTTATTTTTCAAGCATAAACAACCAAATTCTTTCAATTTCACGGGGAGCTTCCACTTTCAGAGTTAATTATACCACCATAAATGATTTGTGATCACCAAGGAGTTTGAAATATGCATATAAGCCTTTGTCACTGTAACCTTCCCATCCTCCACATTACCATTCCAATGTAACAAGTCATCTTTCTGCGAAAGGCTTACCCCTACCTGATAAATTTCATTAGTATATAAATTCCAAAGTGATGCGCATTCCCTTTCCATGCCTAAGTATCTATGGGAAAACCAAAATGTGTCTAAACTGGGAAGATGAACATCTTTCTTAATATGATTCAGATAATAGATCCCACTTTAGTGGATGACTCTAATCAGTTGTTGCAAAAGAGATGAGTTACCAACAAATCCAACATAAATCCTCTCCAATCCTTACCTTAGTTTTATTGCCAATTTTCCAAAACAAGTTTCTATCCAATCAATGTTTAATTTTCAAAAGAGAACACCAAATGAAAGAGATCTCTTTGGGTGCATATATGTTCAATATGATCCAAACGTGAACCAAAATATTCGAAAGGTATTTATCTTTGATCAAGTCTTGTCATAAGCATTTTCCACAAATCACCCTCTAGATTGTTTTAACTCCAAAAGTCCACCCTAACCACTCCAAGTTCTTAAGTCCCCATCCTCCTTCCTTTTTACGATGTGTCAAATCCTTTACTTCACCAAGTGAAACTTTTTCCTATCTACATTGGCTGCCGATATGAAAATGGATATTAATGAATTAATCTACTTGATAATGGATTTTGGAACCATAACAATATGCATCTAGTACACAGGCATGTTCTAAAGCATGACCTTAACTAGAATGAGTCTCCTTCACTTGGCTAGCCATTTAAAGGTCCACATATTCATCTTCCTTTCGAATTTTCCAATTAACCACCTCCAATAATTTTTATCATACTTATTGGGTTTAAGGGAAAACGCCAAGTAAGTAAACCCTCAAGCTAATGGATAAATGTAGATAGCAAAAAGATCAGAAATTTCCATTAAAATTCTAGCATCAACCTCAAATTGAATGAAAAAATTATTTTCCTTACTCTTATATATAAACCAGTAGCACAACTGAAGGAATAATTTATTTTGTAATAGTTTCTCCAATCCACAAGAGAACCTTTGCTAAAAACAAGGACATCATCTACAAAAGGTAGATGAGAGATTGACAAGTTCCTAGATACTCGAATGTCAGTATTTTGGTCCCTCATCTTCTCCAAGTTTATAAGCCGACTTAAACCTTAGATTACAATATTAAACAACCATGGAGACAAGGAACACCCTTGTCTCAACCCCCTTACTTCCTTAAAAAACCTGGAATGAACTTGATTTATTAAGACTACAAATGGAACAAAAGCTACACACAGCATAATCCATTGAACCACTCCAAAATTGAGACCAATATTCAACACAATCATATGCCTTCACTAGATCTAATTTTAGGATGGGGGCATTTTGATGTCTTGTTTTTACCAAGTGTAAGCACTCTTGAGCCACTATGATGGCATCATCAGTTCGCTTCATCTTAAGAAAACCAAACAATTCCCTAGAGATGTAGGAAGATAATGTTCCTCTCAATTGACAATCTATAATCTTTGAAATCAGTTTTCAAACAAGATTACACAAGGATATGGACCTGTAATCCTATAATCCAAGTTTATGATTCATTCAAAACCTTTCCCATACCTGTTACCAGAAACCCATTTCCTGTAATTTCTTATTTGTGGTTACCAATGCCTGGAGACCTGATGGGCGTAAGAGCCAACTTCATCTTGGTCCTTCTATTCCACTATGTTTTTGGAAACCCATTTCCTGCCATTTTTCATTTGCGGTTTCTGTTACCTGGAGACCAACTGAACATAAAGGGTTGCTAAATATTAATCTTTCGAGCCTTTCAGAATCACATTTCCTATCGTATTCCATTTCATGTACTTGGAGACCTAATGAGCATAAATGCCTACTTGATTTTGGCCCTTCCAGAGCACTTCACAAAAAATTGAGAGAGGCATAGCTCAAGAGAATGTGCAATGAATTGACTACTCTTCTAGATTCATATTTGTAGCCAAACCAAGAATGCATTAAGTTTGATAAGTTTGATACTGGAGTTCTGATAAAATGTAAAAGGGCTTGGTAGAGGATATGTCCAACAATATGGATGGCCAAAACTGTTCAGAAAAATCGAATACTAAAAGTAAATTGAAAATAATGATAATATAAAGGAAATAAATCTAATAGGGTGTTAGCACTACATTGAAAAACATTTAAAAAGAAAGTGGAGTCAAGTGCCACAATGACAATATGACCCAAATGAAAAGTTTGAAATGAGTACAAATTTATGGAAAATTTGTTAAGAATTAAGGTTTTTGAACTTTAGAATGTCTATTTCATTAACACCCCACACCAATTTTATCATATGTAGAAAGATATGAAAAACATGGAAATGACCATCACCTTATATTGTTTGAGTAGAGTGGTTACCCTATAAAATCTCTTTTTTTTGTTGTTGTCATGTTCCAGTTTTGGAAACCCATTGCATTCTTAACGGAGTTGTCTACCGAGCACGCAAAATCGCTTGGAAGACAAAAATTTGCCGGAATCCAGTTAACCAAAATTCGAAAAATCATATGCTTGGAGTGTTTAAAATCTATTTTTGATGCTGGAAATGGATTTAGCGCTATCAAAAACCCTCAGGGCACTCAAAATATCAAAATTTAACAACTGCAAACAAGTTTCTGGGCAAATCTTTGCCAAAATTTATAAAAATGCTCGCCGAATTTTAGGTGAAAATGCATGGTTTTTAGACTACGCTCTTAATAAAATATCCATCTTTTAAATTATTGTCCTTGTAATCAACTAAGTTTAGCTGGAAGAAAAAGAAAAAATCACCTATCTCACTTGTCTTCGTAACCCACAAGATTTTGCCAAAATCAATTATAGGACCAGGAACACTAAAAAAAAGGCAAAATAAAAATTGCTGAAAATCTCTGGAACATGGTGAGAGAGTACGTACCATTTTGAGCAACAAACTGCAATATGCAAGCACTTTGGGCCGAATGTTATATGAGGGGGATTAAAATAAGTAATGAGTCCAAAAAATGTTCAAAGGCAAAATCATGCATTAACACTAGTTAAGGCTAATATTGGGATGTGGGAAAAACTAATTGGACGGATGAGTGACAAGTGTGAACCCTTTACTACACAGCACATGCATCGAAGCTTATGACCATTTCTATTTCCTTCCCTTCGGATCTTTCGTTGTATATCATCGGAAGGTTTTAAATTCTCCACCCATTTTCCCAAAGAGTATACATTTTCCTCCATGAACGAGGCAGGAGTCACATATCAAATGCATGATATAGCAGAACAACACATTGATGTTGGTCTAAAACCACACTCTCAGTGGCGTGCTGAACTCCAGGAATGCTGATATGAAGCTCAATGATGTTGAAATGAGCCAATGGACCTTTTCCTTCTTCGTTTGTAAAAACACAACAAACAAATTTAAACATTTCAATAGTTTCTTCTCTCACACTGACTACCCGCCTCGACGTCCACATCCCTCCCAGACAGAATTTCCAGTTGGAGCACAAAACACTTTGCTTCCTTGAAAACTCAACCAAAATTAAATTGAGTATTAAAGACGTTCGTGGAACGTCGAGCAATTTCTTCCCATTCCTGCTCGATTAGAATATTAATAATACATGGTTGTTGATAGAGGGCGAAATGGAGAGATGCATTATCGTTTTTTCCTTATGCAACGAGGAGTGGGATACCGCCTCCATGTATGATCTCATTCTAGGCGCTTTTGGCATCCGGGCAAGGGGACCTCAATTTATGGTCCATTTTTCACGTCGATTCTGATGGCTTATGGAATTTTCCTACGGCGAAGTGAATGGATATGCTCTATAGTGTGACAAATGAGCTAAACGACATTGGGGACTTGGCCCTGGAAAAACTTCTACTGTTCGAGTTTGTTCCACGCCCGACCACTATCCTCATAACGCCACAAAGAGCTTTGGTGAATGTGTCTATGGCGACCTTTCATTTTTTTGGAGTTAGTGTGGCGGGAATGCATGTCAGATATTCCAAAGGTATGCTCCGCCTCCAAAAACTTTTTTCCTTGTCGTTTATATGGCTGGAAATATCTTTGTGTCATTTTTTTTTTGGAGGCCTCGGGGCCTGTGATGTTGTTGTGGTCATTTGGAATGAGGATGTCGCGTCGGGTAGACTCATCTCGGGTGACTATCATACCCTCTCTTCTCCTAATTTTTTTTTTTGTAATGTCGTGGTTTTGGGCTCATCTTTCTCGAGCATATATATAGATAGTTATATATATTTTTTGGGCAGTAGAATAATTAATGTAGTTGGGTAATGTATGCGCACAGTTAAATTTAAATGTGTTTAAATTTAACAGATTTAATAGTGGACATATACTGCTCAATCACATCCAATGATGTGATGTCTCTCTCTTCATAATACGATCCTTGTTTCTTAGAAGATCTAAGTTAAATGTTCCCCTACTTGAGAGAGAAGAAAGCATTTTTCAGATTTTTTTCAAATATATAAATGGAAAGACTTATGTCCTCTCCTTAAGGAGTTTAGAGTCTATTCACTCTCTAAAACATAACATATCTAAAATATAACATAAATGAAAAATGAGGCATTTCTACAAAATTCCAAAGTTTACTATATGGAGAAAATGTTTCAAGATTTTGTTGAGATTAAAAATGAGGCAAGGAGGAGCTTTGGTACTCAAGACTCTAAATGGAACATCTGTTTCTTTCAAAGATGTAGTGAGAGGGAAGTCTTCTTACCCAAGAAATCATATTCAACTCAATCGAGGCCCCTACATTGTTCCAAAGTTTACTATATGGAGAAAATGTTTCAAGATTTTGTTGAGATTAAAGGCTACAACATCCAAAGAAACTCAATCTTAGTCTTGAATTTGAGGTTGCAAGGAGGAGCTTTGGTACTCAGGACTCTAAATGGAACATCTGTTTCTTTCAAAGATGTAGTGAGAGGGAAGTCTTCTTACCCCAGAAATCATATTCAACTCAATTGAGGTCCCTACATTGTGGATCAATGGGAGCTACCAATGACTATGGAAGTTAATCTTATAGAGGTAAATTCCTTCTTCACAACCCTTCAATCAAAGACAATTATATGTAGATTTAATGGATTTTGGCCAAAATTGGAAGCATTACAATAGTGAGTGTTTTCCTCTTCGACACTGACTATGAAATGTTTTATAAATATGTTCCAAATATTTCTTTATTGTTCAATTTGATGCAGAAAGATTTGGATTATGTTCTAAATGAAGGGCCATGGTTTTGAGGTTGAGTTGAACTCTTTGTTACTCCATGGTTTCCAAAGTTCAATGCAAGAAATATGGTAGTTTCAACAATGTCAGTATGGGTGAGACTTCTAAATCTCCCTCTTCCTTTTTGACACGATCAGGTTCTAGAGGATATTGGAAACGCTCTAGGAAAGTTAAAAAAGATGGACTATGAAATAATAGAGAAATTTATTTTTATTTTTGCTAGAATATGTGTGGAGATAAACCTTAACAAAGGTCTACCATATCAACTTATTTTGAAACACCAAAATCTCTATTGGTCCCAAGCTCTTGACCATGAGAATACTACATTAAGATGTCGAAAACTCTTTCAGAGCACATGTCAACATGAAAAAAAATAACCAGAAAAAGAATGAGACATAAGCCAAAAGGGTGGCAGTATACAAATCCACCCATTGTTGAAGAGAAGAAGAAGAAACCAAGGAGAATCTAGCTAAAGATGAAGGAGGCTTACACAATAAGAGTAAAATAGATGGACGATAAGGTAAAATAGGGTAACCAAGCAGAGGAGGATAAAGTGGAAAGGTCTGAAAGTGCAACCCAAAATTAGATGAACATCGTCTCAATAGAGACTCGAGCTTTTGATAGGCGTGGGGGCACAATACTAACACACGTATCCCATAGCTCAGACTCTAAAAAAGAAAATTCACCATCATCATCAAGAAGAGATTGGACTTTAGTTTTTGTTGAACCAAACTAGAAGGGTTGACAGCAGTGAAAAAAGGGAAAGGCAAAAAAGAAAAGCTAAATGTTTGTCTCTATTCATAGCCTTGCATGTTTTCTTAATTACCATTTTCTCCATCCTTTGATTTTCCTCCTTTTTAGCTCAATGTCCTGTGACATTATTTGCCGAATGCTTTCAACATTTAAAAATATACAATTTTGTTCATTCTTTTCCATGAAAAATAATATGGCTCTTTTTCCTAGGAAAAAAAATATTAATAATATACATTCATGCATATATAATACTTGATTGTTTTTTAACATGTATTATAATTTTTATCTTAATATACATAATATAATTTTTATACATATAGATAAAAAAATAGATAAAGCTAAAAGAAAATATATTATTTTAAATATTAAGTTTTTATATGGCTATCTACCCAAAAGGATCACTTCATGTTGACTCATTCACAAAGCTTGACCCAAACCCATGACCTCTCAATAGTAGAGTTGTTGTATCTATAGGGACTTGACCAATTCAACTAACCCTTGGGAATTATATATATATATATATATATATATAAGTTTTTTCCCTCCGCTTGGGAGTGGCTTTGGTGCACCTGTTGAGCCGGGGAATTTTTGCTAGTTTAAGGGGGTGGGTGTGTAGTGTGTTAGGAATGACAGTGCCTTTCCTTGACCGGAGTTTTGGGCTGTAGATCGCAGTTCACATAGAACAAGGTGTCCTTAGTGTGGGTGTTTTGGTGCAAGTTTTGACATGTTGCAGTAGAGGGGCTACCCCTGGCGAGGACTAGGGCCTCATGGCCCACTAAGGGGTAGAGGTGACTAGCAGTTGCAGATGAAGTTGCAAGGGCCAGGTGACTAGAATTGGGTGATGATTTGGGGCATAACTAGGCCCACTCCCTAGGTTGTGTGGTACAATCTGTCACCTTGGAGTACATGGACTTGCAAATTCCTCTTATCTTAACTATGCTGGAGGACATGCGTTTTTCAACGCCATGACGACCGGAACGAAGTCATTGCATTCCTTAACGGTCTACGACAAAATCAATGGGACATCCTTGATCACCTGAATTCTCTGTGACAACGTTAGAGGCGCACAAATGACCGCTTAGATAACTTCGAGGCACGTCTGGCCCATGTGGAGTTCCACACCCATTGAGATTTTGATCATCCAGTTGCTCCTGGTGCTGGTCAAGAACCAAATGTTCCTCTTGCCTTGTGATGTTGGTTAACTATCTGTTTATTTTGTGTTTTTTGGGCTATCTAGCAAGCTAGTTTATGGTCTGTGTAAATTTTATGTTTTTTTTGGGCTATCTAATGAGCTAATTTATGGTCTTTGTGTAAAGCATGATATATTTTCCTTAAATTTTGCATTTCTTTATGGTCTGGTAGAGGCTGAGAGAGCAAAAAACTTTTTGTTTATCAAATATAATATCTTGACAAATTAATAAAACTTCTATGACCAATAAAAAAATCAGAATTTTAAATAATTATTAATCTTATTTTGTGAAATATTATGATTACTAATATATATTACCATTATTTATTATGATTTAAAAAAAAAAAATTAATAAAAACAAAATTTCAGTAATTTATTGTTATTGTTAATTTTTTTTTATTATAATATTTTTAATTAAATATACATTATTTTTTTCATTATATTTTTTTAACTAGTAGTTTTTAGTGTGGTTTTTTGAAGGATTTTCTGATCTAATTTCTCTAAAATCTCGCCGGAATTCATTGAAAACATAAGTTTGATGGGTAACCTTTTTTAGGGTGTTGAATCTATATATATAGTCAAAAAACCAGTTTAAATAACATAAATCAAGATTTTACCTCAAATTTTACCTCAAATTTTTTCACCGAATTCCAACACCAAAACTCCAAAAAATCATATTAAAAACAACTCCTTTTTTAAATCTATCATCTCTCATTAATTAGATTCTACTCCAACTCCTCCATAGTGAATGAACACTATGAACGACTCTATTGATTTAAGGTTTATTGAATGAACGACTCTTAAAGTAATAAGACTAATAATTAAAATTATTAAAATCAAATTTAAGTGTGTTAAATTATTATGATTTATTGGTTACTAAAATATAGTTTCAGTGTATTAATTTATTATGAATGATTTGATTTAGTTTAAAATTTTGTTTTTTTTATTTGAAAAGTGTTAAATTATCATGTTCTTGATAAAAGGTTTCACTTGAGTTTTTATTTTATATTCTAAAAATCCAAAACTGTTAACTTGATATTGAATCGACTACTTTTAAGGCAATGATATTAATATTTAAAATGGTTAACTCCATATTGAATTGACTACTTTTAAGGCAATGATATTAATATTTAAAATTATTAAAACTAAATTTAGTGTATTAAACTACTATGAATTATTAATTTATTTGATATATTTTGTTATTTTAAGTTGAGAAGTGTGAAATTATTCAAGTATGGATGTTTCACAAGTTTCTGATTCTTTCAAGACCTTTTCTTTAATCGTTATCTGAAACCCATTTCCTTGTAATTTCTCATTTACGGTTATCAATACTTGGAGACCAGATAGACATAAGAGCTTACTTCATCTCAGTCCTTCTAGTTCACTATGTTTCTGAAAACCCATTTCATGTCATTTTTCATTTGCGGTTTCTGTTACCTGGAGACTCAATGAGCATATGAAAATGTTAAATATTCCAGACCACTATGTTTTCAGAAACACTTTTCCTTATAGTATTCCATTTACCATAGTTGGAAACTCTATGAGAATAAATGCCTACTTGATTTTGGCCTTAGAGAGCACTTGACAGAAAAAAAATGAGGAGGGTAGAGTTCAAGAGATTGGTCTTTGTAGCCAAACCCAAAATAAAAATAAAGTAAGTTTGATATTGCAGTTACAATCAGATGCAAAAAGGGCCACAGTAAGGTATATGCCCAGCAATCTAGATGGTCAAAACTGTTTAAAAATTTTGAATTCTAAAATTAAATTGAAAAGAATGAAAAATAAAATGACAAAGTCAGAAATCTAATATTGTGTGCACTTTATTGAAAAAGCATTAAAAAAAGGCGGAGTCAGTGCCAGAATGACAATATGACCGCGATGAAAAGTTTGAGAGTACACATTTATAGAAAATTTATTAAGGGTGTGAATTTTTTTGGGATTTACAATGCCGATTTTATTGACATATATTGACAATCCACACACCAATTCCATCTAGGATTGGAAAAAGATGGAAATGACCTTTATCTCATTTGTGATGTTTGTGATGTTTTAGTAGAGTGATTTAAAAATTTTATTTTACATTTTTAATAAAAGATTTTTTTTAAATTACTATTACCGTCTTAGTAATCAATTATGTTTACTTTAAAATAAAAATAAAAACAAGTATTTTAGTAATCAACTATATTTACTTAAAAATAAAAATAAAAACAAGTGTTTATTACTTACTTTCTATATAAAAATAATTAAAAAAAAATTAAATAAGATTTCAATTTTAAACAATAAGCATTTAATATTGAATAAATAAAAAATTATTATTTTATATTTATGTTTTCATTTCCTAGGTTTAGTCAAACTAGCCGTTATTTTACAAACGACTAGTTGAAGATTTTCTTATCTATTTAATTGGGTTATCAGACTCTTCATCTTGTCCTGATGATGAACCACACTGGCTGGTTCGAAACCTGTCGACCCAAATTATTCTGATGTGATTTTTACCTAAAGATTTTCTCACAAATATTTAAATTAGCAAAATTCTTTATAAAGTTAAAAATCTCCAAAACTATGTATAACCATGTATATTTAAAGTATCTTAAATAATAATCATAAATCCAATTTAAAACAACCTTATATATAATATCATATTTGTATCTCTTGAGATTAAATTATTATTATTATGATGTAAAAAAAAAATATTAAAAATTAAAAATATATAAATTTTGAAATGCAATTCAATACTTTTCATATAAAAAACATAAATAATAAATTAATTAAACATTGTCTAAATAAATTAATTATATTTAAAAATAAATATAAATGTTTTATGGAAATAAATTAATTTAAATCAATAATGTAGCTTTAAAAATATGTTGTTATTTATTTTATATTAAATTAATTATTAATTATTAATTAAAAAAATAAAAACTGTAAAATTAAAAACAATATAATATAATATATGAATGACCATATTTATTGTCTTGTACATTTTTATCATTAAAACTATATAATAAAAATAAATACTAAAAAATTGAGGTGTAAAATTAAATTACTAAGCATAAATATTTAGATTTGATTGGTGTACTATTTGGTTTAGTATTTCATATGATGACAATTCATTTTCATAAATATTTAGATTTGATAGGTGTATTCTTTATTAAATGTATTGACATATAAAATTTTTTGGTTTTTAATTTTAATTTTTTGTTTGACAATTCAATTTTAAACACCATAAAATCAGTCATTTCATATAAATAAACTAATCAGAAAATACAAATTCAAATTTAAAAAAATTCAAAATTTATTTTTCAATTTCAAAATATTTAGTTTAATATTTAAATTTTTCGACTTCATAAAATCTATTTAACTTTTTTTAACTAAAAACAAAAACAATATAATCTAACTAATATAATAACAAACCAACAATATCATTAATATCATTACTGTCTTCCCCTCCCAGAAAATTTTATCAAAAACCTACCAGTGAAAAAATAAAATAAAAGATATCTATTACATGCCAAAAACAAAAATGAATAGAAATGAATGTAAAATGAGTAGAAATGAATGTTACATCAGGGGGATTGAAATAAGTAAGGAGTCCATAAAATGTTCGAAAGCAAAAGCATGGAGGATTTCTTAATATTGGGATGCGAGATAAACTAGTTGAATGAGTGGAGTGACCGGTGTGAACACTTTAATACACAACACATGCTGACCAATTCCTTGGAAAGTTATATCGGAGGGGAGTATTAATGGCATTCATGGAACGTCCGGCAATTTATTCTCCATTCTCTATACCACTATTAATGCGCTGGGTTGAAATGAATTTGGAGAGGAATTTTAATGATCGTCCCATCAGAGTATATTTTTAAACTATTCGCTGACATGTTTGTTTTGATAAACTAAATTCTCAAGAGTTGTAGTTTAAAAAAGTAATAGAATGGTTTAGAATTTGGTAGAGATTTTGAAAAAAATTGACAAAAATTTTATTAGAATCTTGTTTACAATTGTTAAACTTCAATATTTTGGGTGTCTTAAGCGTTTTTGATAGTGCTGAATCCATTTCTACTCTCAAAAATAAATTCCAAACACTGCAACTACCTCATTTTTTAAATTTTACTAAACCAAATTTCGGCAAAAACTTGCCATCCATGAATAGACTCTTATAGATATATGTCAGACATAGTTACTAAGTTTGAATTTGAAAAAAATTAATAGTTTAAAATTTAATATTGAAAAATTTTGATAATACTTTTTTTTTTTTATAAATATTCAAATATATTATTTTTTAATATATTAAAAAATTAAATAAATGTTTATGATTTTGAAAAACTCAAAAACTATTTAAAAATTATTTTAATTATAAATATTGTGAGAAAGTTAATGGCTTCATAAATATGGTAAGAAAGTTAATAGTTTTATATTTAAAATAGTAAATTATAAGAATTTGTATTTGGCTTAAAAAACACCATAAATTACATAATATTCAATATAAATTGTATATTCATTTAAATTTCACATTACCAACACTTTATATTTAAAATAAATAATAAATATATGTAAATATTGTTTTAAAATTTACATTTAATTATTAGTACAAATTATTCATTTATGATGATGATGATGATGATGGTTAACATCCAGTGAGATCAATCTTTGGTCTATCGATCTTAAAGAAAAGAGTTATTTAGTTTGATTTAAGATTTTATTCCTATGCTTAAAAAGCTTCGAGAGAATGATCCATCTGGATCATTGATCAGAGAAGCCTCCCGAGCTCACTATAATTTTGATATCTTAAAAGGCTAGGAAGGTCAGTTTTGCAACAAAGATTATGAAATTGAGCAGAGTTATTTAGTTTGATTTAAGATTTTATTCCTATGCTTAAAAATCTTGGAGAGAAACCTCCCGAGCTCACTATAATTTTGACATCTTAAAAGACTAGGAAGGTCAGTATTGCAACAAAGATTATGAAATTGAGCTCTAATGTGGTTGTACGCGGGGCACTCTAAGAGGAAGTGATTTTCATCCTCGATGTTCATATTCTCACAAAGATGGCAGATCTTTTCCATCCATGGTGTTTTAGGAACTGTCCAACGACCTGTTTCACTATGGAGCTTATGAGAGTTCGTTCTAATCTTGGCCATATTAATTTTCTTCTTTGAGCTAGTTAAAACAGATAGATACTTTTGATCTTCTAGGGTGGAGTTGATGACCTCCTTATAATATCTTAATTTTCTTTTAGCTGCTAGATCTTTCTCACACCACATTTTTTCTTTGAACTTAGAAGTAACAATTTTTTTTCATATTATTAATGTTTTGAAATGCAACATTCTCGTCGATCTCCCAATGGTTTAACCAGGCCCTGGTGTCTTTATACCAACCTTCTTTAAGCCTTAGGTGGTTTTGGCTGGAATTTAAAGCTAGCTTAGGAAGTCTATGGTCTCCTATGCTATTGAGCTTGTGCTTGTGTACAAACCTAGTCATAGCTAGGCTCTCGATAGGGGAAAGACCCACTTCTATAAAGAGAATAGGATAGGGTGTATTGTTTTTAATTTTAAGGTTATAAGTTATAAAACGCTTCTGGATTTGCTCAATCTTTCTCCAGGATTCTCTAGAGATGTTGCAACCCCAAACCTCACATCCATATAAGATAACAGGAGTGACTAAAGTTTCAAAGATGAACTTCTTTCTATCCCAGATTACGAGGTTTTCTGTTTTACAATTATTTTCAAGACCAAAATAAGATTTCGACCCCCCATTAATCCTTTTCTGAATGGTATAGTTCTAGTTGAGCTTGTGATGAATATCAATTCCTAGGTACTTGTAAGAAGACACTTCCTCCAAGTTACTATTGTCATACATAAAATTAGCGTAAGTGTCATTCTTGGATTTGATAATCATAACTTTTGTTTTGTCAGTGTTAACAGACATACCCATGGTAGAGCAGAAATCCTTAAGAAGTCTAAGTTGCTTATCAAGATTAGATGGGCACCTTGCGAGAAGAACAATATCGTCAGCATAGAGAAGAAGGATGATGACTATCCCAGCTAAGATCGTGCCAGCACATCCTGCTTCCTCTAAACAACCTTCTAGCTTGTCGATGTAAATTCCAAATAGGGTAGGGGAGAGGGGGCAACCTTGTTTAACTCTGATATTACACTTAATATCTTTCGACCACCCCTCATTGCTTTTTAACTTGGCAATTACATTCTCCTATAACCTTATAGCAACCGCACTTAGTTCGAAAGGAACATTTAGCTCTTCTAATCTATTCCATAGGTTGTTTCTAGGAACCGTATCGAAAGCCTTTCTAAAGTCCACAAAGCAACATAAGAGATTGGATTTATCATTGCGGCTTTCCTCCACAATGATCCTAAGCGTAACGAGGTGGTCCGTTGTTGAGTGCTGCCTTCTAAAACCCGCTTGGCCTTTAGCCCGCTTACCTTCACTTTCAAGCCAAATGCTCAACTTCTTTTCCAAAATAATACCATATAACTTGGCTAAGAGAGAAATGACATAATTGTCCGATAATTAGATGGGTTATTTGTATCCCCACTTTTAAAAATAGGGATAATGAGGCTCTAAGTCCAAGGTTTAGGGAACCCTTTCTTGACTGCTTGGTTGAAAAGCTTGTGGATGTGGGGAATGAGAACAAGATCTCCAATTTTTAAGATTTCCGCCTGGTAACCTTCAATGTCTTTAGCTTTCCCATTTGCCAGACATTTAACCCCAAAATCAATGTCTTCTAAACTAATCTATAATTTATAAATTCTAATTCAACAAAATAATTTATAATTCATAAATTCTAATTCTTAACTATTAATAACAATATTCTTCATTAGTATTTATTATTCTTATGTATAATTTATACTTACACATGTTCTTGCTGTACAAATAACGGTGAATGGTCTATTTTCTAACCATGGTATAGATCATAACCCATATATTTAAATACTTGTTTAGGAATTTCTTGTACAAAAACGTATAACATTTCATGGATCGTGGCGGGGTTTTGAAGACTAGACTAAATAAAGCATATGAGTGGATGTTTATCTTTCTATTTTGTATTTATTTGGCGAAGTATATAGTGATATATATTTTTTGGGTTATACAAAATTAAATGCGATGAAATAGTATAGATTTACAATAAATAAATACTATCCCAGCACATTTAATTCACCACATTTAATTTCCAAAACAAAGCTAGTCTATTTTGATAAAAAAAATGCTGACACTTTTACCGTATTCACAATTAAACCATCTTTACTAATCCAATGGCCTAGAGCAATGCCTTCAATAACCGTTAGATGTGCACTCATGCTCGCTTGTAGTAGAAACAACACGTGCTGCATTAAATTTTTTTAGATGGTCTTCATTAATCAATGACACTAATATGCTGTACACCGTACCGAATTTCGAATTGACATATTAATTCACAAATCAAACTGAATCGTCGAATTTTTTTGGGCAGTATTGCGGAATTTGGTAACTGTGGTTATAGGTATGTCGAATTGACGAATTAGTTCACAAATCAAACCGAAATCAAACCGAATCGTTGAATTTTTTTTGGCAGTATCGCGGAATTTGGTAACTATGGTTATAGGTATGTTATTGTCTATGATACTTTTTATATTTTATTATAATATATTATTTACTATTTTTTAAATTAGTTAGTAATTATAATGATAGGTTAATTTGTTTGGGCAGTATCGCGGAATTTGGTAACTGTGGTTATAGGTATGTCGAATTGACGCATTAATTCACAAATCAAACCGAATCGTTGAATTTTTTTTTGGCAGTATCGCCGAATTTGGTAAGTATGGTTATAGGTATGTTATTGTCTATGATACTTTTTATATTTTATTATAATATATTATTTACTATTTTTTAAATTGGTTAGTAATTATAATGATCGGTTAATATTATTAAAAATAATTTTATTTTTTTAAAAGTGTTTTTAAATTATTATAATTTGGATAAATAAAAAATTAAGAAAATTATAATAAATATTTTGACATTATGATTTGATATAGTTATTTTTATAAATTAAAAACTATATATTTTGATTAAGTATTGGCTGACAGACTTGTTTTGGCAAACCAAATTCTTGAAACAACAAATAGCATGTGAGTGGCAAACCAAATTCTTGAAACAACAAATGACAGAGGTATGTCATGTCAGAGTCATTTAATGCTTTTTCTTACTTTGTCCTTGCATATCTTTTTTTTTCACTTTTCAAAAACTGATAAATTGGTTAGTAATGATAATGATAATTAATATTATTAAATTTATTTTTTTATTATTAAAAAGTTAAAAGATTTAGGTTGTAATAAATATTTTGAGATCATGATTTGATATATTTATTTTTGATGAATTAAAAGATTAGAAATGTCTAGATTGTAATAAATATTTTGAAATTATGATTTGATGTGAATGTACATAAAATATTTTAAGAAAAATATTTTGGATTCAAAATATTTTGAAAATTATCGGATATTTTATTTTAATATAAATTGTTCAGTATTTAATAATGTTTATTTTCTTTCTTATAGCAACATAATTTCAATATTTTATATTATTGTTTATAACATTTTCATGATATCATAATTTTCTTTATTTTCTAATTCTTGATCATTCCATAATGTTTATTTCTTTTGGATAAAATACAAAAATGATTTTGATATTTTATATTACCAATATCATAATTTTCTCTCTCTTCTAATTCTTAGTTGCTACATGATGTTTATTTAACTCTTATGCATTATTCTCTTTATCTTCTTTAACCCATATAATATTTTATAAAACAAAACAAATATGGATCTTTTATATTATCATCTTTACAACTTAATGCTTATTTTTATATTATCATTGATTATATATATATGTAACATACGTTGTTAACTTCATATGGAAATGGAGAAGTTTTTTTATACAAGTTACTCATGGGTAACTATCCATTCACTATTAAATATTCCTTACTCATCATTACATAGAATGTTTACCAGTTCATAGTGTAACTTTTAGAATAAGAATAGTAAGCTCCTTAATCATTAACAACCTCCATTACAGTACATTAACATAATATTGTATGATGTAACCTTCCACTCATTTCAGTATTCATGTAGTCATCACATACTTGCCATTATGAACATCATAACAAGAAAAGAATCAACATCATCAACTTGACACAATAATCAATCACATCATTGAACACCAATATACCCTGGAAACCCGTTAACTTCATATGGAAATGGAGGAGTTAAATTTTTTTTATACAAGTTACTCATGGGTAACTATCCATTCAGTATTAAATATTCCTTACTCATCATTGCATAGAATGTTTACCAGTTCATAGTGTAACTTTTGGAATAAGAATAGTAAGCTCCTTAACCATTAACAACCTCCATTACAATACATTAACATAATACTGTATGATGTAACCTTCCACTCATTTCATTATTCATGTAGTCATCACATACTTGCCATTATGAACATCATAACAAGAAAATAATCAACATCATCAACTTGACACAATAATCAATCACATCATTGAACACCAACATACCCTGGAAACCCCGTAGGGTGAAAACCAGCAACGTTTAATTTTATTATTAGACGCTCGTGACGGTGATCAGCCCTCACTGAATGGCTTATAAGGGAGACCATCCCTTAACCATCGTCTATAAATCTTACAAGGAAATATAAAAATATCTAGCTTAAAGCCATTATAATAAATATGATAACATTTACCCACTGATCTTCATATCTTCACATCTTGGTGGCATGGATGCCATACAATGGACCATCGTACATTGGATCATCCTGCCACTCGCACTTATCTGCATGAACCATAATCATTTACCTGCCACCAAGTTAAGCATAATATTTCCTTTGTACAAGTCACCATCATTCCCTGCTAATGGTGCCTTCAACATACATTGATGTCAAGATTCATAAAGTATTAATCAACCATTTCATATATCTATACTAGAGAGGCTTCTCCATCTACTCTTGTATATTCATGACATGAAAGTAAAATACCTTGACATTCTCCCTTTAACAACACATACTGCATATGTGTTAGTTATAAGTAATCACATTAACTAATGTTTCTCTCGCATAAGCACACATTCCTGCAAGACAATAGCTACATCTCCCCACATTTCTTTAAAATAAAATGATATTATAAACTGATATATCAGTTACGATATTCGTGCATGCGATTTATATAAATTTAATCAAAATAGCTAACCCTTAAGCTATTACTTTTAGTGCATGGAATGCAAGCTAACATAACAAATGTTGCTCCCATGCATACAAATGCATATAGATTCCAAAAGAGTCTTTCCAAAGGAGTGCTTACACAATGAAGCACATAGCTTCCTTCACGAGTCTTCCTAAAGGAAATCTCAACACAAGTGAGCATGTAAACATATGTTTTCTTTTCTGTAAAACTATGCAATTAAGCATACAAATACATGTCTTCTTTTTCAAAGATTATACAAACAATCATTTTCAATGTAGTTTAATACAACATGCTATCTTCCCCACATACAAATATGTATATTTTTTCCAATGACAGTTAATACATATATTGCATGCCTATGCATGATCTTTTTCCAAAAGGAATTAACATCATAATCATGATAATATAAAGTAATCACACCGTTTGTTCATCTAAAGAAATATAATTGAATAGTTCCATGGATTTATTAAATAGCTAATTATTACCAATACTATGGTAATCTATCCATGAATTTATGAAATATCTAATATTTACAACATGGTTAATGTATACATACATATTCCTAAAACTCTTCCAAGAATATTAATCTGAGGAAACTTTTTTTTCCTCTTCTTCACCGGGCACACAAAAATATTTCAAGAGTTACCCTCTTTAATCTATTGAAGAAAATACCTTGCACTTGTTATCATTTCATAAACTAAAAGAGTACGAAATCCCTTTTAAAAATAAAGAGCATGCATCTTTTTTTTTCTTGGGTATACAATATTGTATAAATATTTATATTAAAGAGTTACCCTCTTTAATCTATTCAAGAAAATCTCCTTTCAAGAAAGTACCATAATTAACCCTTATTAACCTTTTATGTAGTAAACCATGCAATTAAGTCAAAATGCCCAATACACAACACAATAATAACTTGTTCTTTTACCCTCTAGAACATGTAACCTTTGCAAACCCTTGCAAAGGAATTAACACAATGGACTTATCTTCTACTCCCAAGATAAATATATTCTTTCGAAAGAAAATCCTATGACTTTTGTTAATTATGGCTATAATTTCTAGAAGGTAATTCCATAAGATACTACCTTTAACCACAATTACATATTTTCACCTTAAGAAGGAAAATATCAACTTATTATATTTTCCCTGAAATATTTTCTCATATTTATTCATCTTGATATGAGAATAAATTGTAAAATAAGTGAAGTATATATTTCAACTCACAAACAAGATTATCCGAATGAAAATTAGAAAGAATTACTTATCTGGATAGGATTACTTATCTTGGCAGTAAATTCTTATAAAATAAAGGAGATAAATTCCCTTATTCGCCAAAAATGAAGAGCCTCAACCATCTGGCTCGTATCAAGTTCTTCTACCTCTTCTTGCAATAATGAAATTATCACTCGGCACGGCCAGGGTTCTTTAAAAGCCGAGAGGTTAATCCAATGTCTACTTTGAACTTTCGCCCTTTGAAAACGCCTTCCATTCTTGTCCCGGTTCAGCTGGGTATGTGGGCAAATGCTCGCTGATTGCTAAATAGCTATGGCTCACTCTTCAACCGGATTTAGCGTCTCATTCACGTTCCATTGATGTTCTGCTTTGATAACGAACCTCCCCTCTTCCTTTTGCGCATGCAGGGGTTTATTAAAAGCTAAGAGATTAGCCATCACATGTAACCGCCCCTGCTCGCCTTACCGTAAGATCATTTCTTTATGTAAAAGAAACAGTTACTTACGGCAGTTCAACATACCGAACCCTAACTATCTCGTTTATAGAAAATTACAATTTTATTTCATGTTAATAATATTTTTAAAACGAAAGAGGTAAATGTGTGGGTCCATGGGTGTTACAAAATATATATATATATATATATATATATATATATATATATATATATATATAATCAATTTTATAAAATTTAAGTAATAATATTTTTAATAAGATGTAAAATCATTTTTTTTACATTTTTCATTGATTTAGTCAGTAAAATTTAAAGTATACTTTATCATAGATATATAATATTAATTCACTATAATTTTTAAAATAGAAATAGACACCAACCCGAAAATAGTTATTAAAAAATATTTTTATTAATAGTCACTAATTTTTAATTATATAACAATTAATTTTTTTAAGTAGTTTATAGCCATTGATTTTTAATTATTTAACAATTAATTTTTTTTAAAGTAGTTTATTTTTTAATTATATAATTGTGTATAAAAATTTTGGGTGAAAATTATTTTTTCACCAAAAATTCTTATACACAGTAAACAGATCTTTAATTATATAATATTTTTTAATAATATTTTTTTTATTTAATTTTTTATATATATAAAATGTTTGGATATATATTTGTGTAACGTCTATCTATGAAATGTTAGCAATATTTAGCATCATAATTTTTTTTCTTTTGCAACCTAATATATAACTCTATTAACATGATTCATTTTTACTATAACATTTTTATGCAGAAAATTGTAATATTTAACTACAAGGTTCAACATAACAAGTACTACCATTAAACATTAGAACCTTTGGGTTTGATTCCCTAGGTTTGCAATTTGCATATGCGTGAAGTATTAACACTCCCAACGTAATCCTACTTATTATTCCAACGCAATCTACTTAATTCATACATTATAGAAGTACTTTGCGGAAGGGACATGATTCGAGTTTATCCATTAATGTACAAATGATTTAGTTCATTGTTTATAACACATTTGAGTAATATTTCAGATGACATGTCAACTGGCCGCATCTTTGAATTTCTAGGCGGTCTGCGAATTTCGAGGCAATGATTTAGTTGTACATTGGAATTGATTTTTTTGAGATTTTGTTTTAATTTCCGCATCAGTTGTTTGGCATATGTGAGGTCTTCTCTTAACTTGGCAGATGGGCATATCTCAACCCTTAGATCCTTGACAATCCGACAGTTGATTATGAGTTAGGGGCGGTTAGTGTGTAACCCTACCCCCCAAACCCTAACTACTTTCATTTCGCCTCCGCGCTCCGCTGGCCCTACAACTTTCGCCTGGTTCATGGCTCATCCCATAGTTTTTCCACACAGTGGTGAGGTATTGGCCTTCATTCTCTCTGGCCTTCCAACAATGTCCTCCTTTGCTTATTGTTATTTACTATGCTTTGTCAGTGTTTTCCTCTCGGTGTTGAGTGTGTTTTACAGGTTCTTTGCAGTCATGGCGACTTGGTTGTGCCTGCATTTTGATTATGTCGTTGTTCTGGTGCGTTCTTCCTCGTTCAGTGACCTTTTCCATTAGAAAAGTCTATTCGACTTCGACCAGGCTGACCCAGGTAAGGCCTCACGGTTATGTAGAGTTTAATGGAGGAATTTCATATATATATATATTGTAAATGCTTACACAGTCCTTGAAATTTGTTTTCACATCTCAGGGTTTATCATTCTAGAGTTGCGTTCGCCAAAGAGGTAATTTCACGTTCATTCCTGGGCCTGCACATTATTATTATCTTATTGATTTTTCGGGTAAACCTTGAAACAATATTTACTTGTTGTTTTACCTTCTGTGGGTATGGCAGGTAATGTTTTCTCCAAACCTACCTTTCACAACACTACTAGCAATGATCTTAGCTAACCTGTGATGCGTCTCCTATGTATTGTCCTGGTACCCGACTTCTCTTGCTCTCTCTATCGAGACATTCTTATACCTTTTCGAATTGATTTGATTACGTTATGAGGACTCTGTAATTTAAGTTCGTGTCGAAGTTGCATAGATTTTGGGTGTTAGATTTAGCCCGCTGAGGCTTTCTAGAGAAAATATTGTGCTATAAATTTACCTATGTTTTTGGTAAAGGAGGGTTTCAAACCCCATTCTAGTCGTCAGACGACATTGCATATTTTATTTAAAAATTACAGTGAGTATTTAATTTTGTTTCGGCTCTCTGTAATTTTTAAGTAATAATTCGACTACATAAACTCCGACTACAGTATTTTGTAAATATATTAATCTTGGTCTATGCCACAAACTGGAATTTTTCGCCATGGATGTGGAATCAATACTATTTTTCTTACCATGTAACTGTAATAGAATTCTAAAATCACCCCATCAAGGGTAATGTATGGTTTTCATGCTTACTTCCGGAATTTATAGCATGGTTCACACTGCTTTGGGTTATTATGTATATTTTATTTTAATTATTATATTCTTATATGCAATCTTAGCTTAAAATATTTTCTAGAGATATGTTACAGTTGCTATAATTTTATTTTCTTTCCAGACTATTCCATCAGGAAAGTTGTTCTGTTTTCACTACGTATTATTCTCCACAGATTTTTATTCTTTTACTGTAATGATAATATATGACAATGTGAATTTAAGCAATTATGTTTTCTTTCGTCTTGTAATGTAAATAACACTTCTATAGTTCAAGTTTTACATTTAGTAATTTCCTGTTTTCTTTCTTTTAATAAGTCCCTTCCCCATATGTTCAAACCATCTATAAAAAAAGAGAGTGTTTCCTTCCCAACCCTCAGTCCGTGTACATTTATCCCTCTTTAGGGAAGATTGTCCTGTTTGGAGTTTTACTACGGATGGAACTAACTGTTCTGTCGGTCATTTCCTTCATTACAAAATTTTCAAACTAACTCACTAAATTGTTCAATTTCAATCATATAGACCTTCCTCTACAATTTTGGGTACAATTTTCAGAACTAGAGAAATTCAATCTAGAGCTAGAGAAGTTTACAGCTATCAAGAATTAGATATTCTACTCTGAACTTGTACTGTGCTATTAATCAATTCATAATAGAATTATCATATTCTATCCTTACAACATACATATATTCTTTCTAGAATTAAAGTACTTATAAAAACAAAAGAAATCTTAATTCTATTCCTTTCGGGTTTATAGTACCTACTTCAAATGAACATGGTTGATGGTATTCTCCCAATCATGAGAGGGGCTATTAATATGTCCTCTGCTCTCCCCGTGCTCCTCGCTAGAGTAATATAATTTAACAGTTTCTATGGAGAGAGACCTCAAGACCATCGCCCAACCTCTTCTCCAATTATCATGTTTTAACAGAGTTCCACTCGCTCCAACCAACTCTAGACACTCCCACCTTCCAGCCTTCTTACTGTCTTTTTCCTTTTGCACAAAATCCCTTTTCCTCATAAGGGTTTTCTTTTTACTCCCAAAGGAAAGATAATTTTCAAATAATTGCTTTTAATCTAACCACTCTGGTATCTTGAACACTTAACCATTAGTTTATGGAAACCACTCCATAATTAATCTTTATATAAAAAATAGAATTTAGTTTATGGAAACCACTTCATAATTTGCTTAACATACTTATTAAGTAAATTTAACTTCAAAAATTCAAATGTATCAATTAAAATAACATAAAAAATAAAATCCAGGTGTTACATCTTCCCCCACTCGAGGTAAACACCGTCCTCGATGTTTTACTCCATTCCAGCGAATAATTTCAGGTAGGCCTCTCGTACAAATCTTTCATCTTTCCAAGTAGCCTCCTCTAGGCCAAAGTGCTTCCACTGCACTTTAACTTGGGTGATGACTCACCTCTGGAGCGTTATTTCTCTCTGCTCGAGAATACATTGAGGTTCTACCAGAAACTTTTCGTCTGGTTCGACCTGCAACCATAACAAATATGAATTAGTCAAAGTACTAATTATCTTCTCAGGACTCTCAACATCCGATTCAATCCTACCTGAATGTTCTGCCAATGTATTATGTGCTTTGAGTCATCCACATATATTTTCAATATGGACACATGAAACACATTGTGCACCCGAATGTGTCCCGGTAAAGCTAGGCGATAGGCCATTGGTCCCACTATTTCCAATATTTGGAAAGGTTCACAGAACCAGGTGCCCAACTTGGTGCAAGTAGTCCACCTTAAAGTGCTCTTCTTTGGTCTAATTCTCTCATAAACATGATAACCCACTTCAAATTCCATGTAGGTCCTCTTCGTATCCGCATACACTTTTTGCTGACCCTGGGCAACTTTTAAATTTTTCCTGATCTTCTTCACTTCTTGTTCCATCTCAGCCAACATTTCAGGCCCAAGCATTAGCTTGGTCTCTAGGCTACTCCAATTAATGGGTGCTCGACATTGCCTACCATATAATGCTTCAAAGGGACTCATCCTAAGGGATTCTTGGTATCCATTATTGTAAGTAAATTCTACGAGGTGTAAATAATCTTCCCACTTCGTAGGTTGCTGCATTACATACCTTTGCAACATGTCTTCCAAAATTTGATTCACTCGTTCTTTCTGCCCATCTGTCTATGGATGGTACGCAGTACTGAATTGAATTTGTGTTCATAGACCGGTGAACAGGGCCTTCCAAAAAGCGAAGGTGAAATTTACATCTCTGTGTAAGATAATTGTTTTTAGTATGCCATGTTATCTAAACACTTCCCTCATAAAGATATCAACAACATGTACAATTTTATAATTTGATTGTATTGGAATAGAGTGAGCTGCCTTGCTCAATCGATCAACTACCACCATTATTGAGTCATTGTGTCGCTTTAATTTTGGTACACCTGTAATAAAATCTAACGATATAACTTCCCACTTCTATTCTGGCATGGGAATAGGTTGCAACAACCTTGGTGGGTGTTGATGTTCCACCTTGACCTGTTGACATTCCAAACATTTAGTCAAATATTTAGTAATATTTTTATGGATTCCTGGCCAAAAGTAGTCTTTCCTGATTGATGTTAACGTTTTTTGGTATCCAAGATGTCCAAAATAAGAACTTCGATGATATTCATCCAAGATCAGTTCCTTTAAACTCATTCAATAGGAATGCATATTTTCCCTCAAAATGTCAATAACTATTCATTGCTAATTTTGTACTCTGCTTGCTTTCCTTGCTTTTATGCTTGTTGCATTTGCTGCCATAGAAACGGATATTCAGGATCCTGTTCTGCAACCTCCTTCACTTGTTCTTGGAACTTAAATTCCACTTGGTTAAAACAGAGTTCATATACGTAGTGTAAGTGAATGGAATTGGATTTTATGTCGCATTAATTGAGATATGTCATGGAGGTTGATACAGACAACTAATATCTTGAAGATGTCAAACATAAGATCATGGAACATTCATGATAAAGTGATGGAGGATGTTGTGCAATTAAAGCACACATGATGGAGAGGGTGTACATTGCACCTAGACATGATGGATGATTTGGTCAAACAACGCAGTCAAACATGGAGGATTTTTTCCTCATGCACAACATAGTCTAGATGAAGGCCAAGGCATGGGAAGGCTCAAAAATTATATAAGAAGATGAAGGTAAGGATGGAGGTATGCTGGTGATTCTTGATGTTAAGGATTTTTTCAGATTTGGAATTTTCATGTGACATTCCATTACTTTCTTGGGCTGTTTAGCAGAGATTGCAAGTGTTATTTAGCACATGGTTTTCCTGGACGAGAATCCCCCCTCTTTCTTAGAGTAGCTCTAGAAAGAGTATTTTACTTCATTATACATCAAGAATTGGTGTCACGTCTCTTTTCCTACTTTCTACAGAACATTCATATTCATAAATTGCAGATTTTTGAAGATCAGATTGGAAGGTGGAAGTTGTCTTTAGTACTTCAGCTAGAGAACTGGTGAGGGTTTATTCCTATCACCTTAGGCTTATGAATGCATTCCCGGAACTACATTTCAAATGTGGCATCATTCAAAAGTTATTAGACCTCCTATGGCGAGTATTTGCTTGAAATTACGTTGTCCAATTTGCATATCGATCCAAAGGAGAAGGAAGTTTGCTAGCATTTCGGCTAGTAATCCTGTACCTGTGATGGATCATCCTCACATTTCCATTAGTATTTCATAAGCACAGGTGTCTTGCGGTATTTTTCCGGTAGATAGAAGGTCTGTCTTTCCCTCACACCATAGTTTCTATTGAGAATTGTGTTGCAGTGGGTTTGTAATCATTATTGGAGGATTGAAGCTAAATCTAGAACTTCATTATATAGATCCCCGAAGAGGGATCATCCCTTCAAGCTTAGATCTGACCTTGCAACATATTTCAGTCATCTATTTGTGTCTCTGGCTTAGGATCATGTTCCCGGCGAGTCAAGGATCAAATCCTAGAAGGGTGATTTTCCCACAGTTGTAGATCTCAAAAATCCTTTACGGGTTATCGAGGTCCATCACATTGGCTAGATCTTGAATCTGGCATCATGTGAGCTCGGTTGAGTAGATGTGTATTTTTTTATTTTCTCCCTATGATCATATGTTCATATTTCTTGGGCAATGAAAATATTTTCTTCGGTGGCTCTTCAATTGCGGTGCCTATTGTGGAATATTTTCTGGGTGATTCTAGGCTATCTCTTTGGCTAGATCCCCTCATATTTTTTACATTGTGTAAATGAATCTTCTCCAATATAATAAAATGGCTCATCTTATCTGTAAATTCTGATGTTGTCTTAAGATTTATTGTTTATCTTGCTACAGTTCTTATATTTTGTTTAAGTATTACTGCATTCTCCCTTTTGGGATATTATAGTGGTATCAGAGCATGATCTTTGGCTGAACTTGTGGACACTTCATATTTTACATCAAAAGAAGAAGCAGATAGATGAGATCTATCATGGAGGATGAAAATTCTGCCACTCCTTTCTTTAGATCCATGCAAGATGTCTCCAATGAGGTCAATCCAATGAATAAAGAAGGACAAAAAGAAGATCCAAGAATAATATGTGATAATGAAGGTCCAAGCACTTCGTATCAGAAAAGAAGAAAATCAGAGAATCCTAGATCTCCTCATAGATCCACTATGCCCACTTTCTTTGGAGAAGGTGAAAGGTGTAGATATGAAGAAAGGAATGAACCTGAGACTCGTGAGACTCTCAGTCTATATCTTGAATATTACAAAGCATAGTCTAGAGCATTCAAGGATAAGCTAACTCTCCAAAAATTCTTCAAAATCAAAGAAGAAAGAGGATCCTATAGCAACAATAGAAGAAAGATGCATAATAGATTTTATTTGCCTACATTTGATGGATCTTCCTCAAGCACTGTTAAAGCTTGGAGGAGGGAGTTAGATGCATTTTTTAGGCTACATCCTGTAGCTAAAGAAGAGGTTGTTCAAATTGCAACACTTCATGTTTTAGATGAAGCCAATGATTGGTGGTTCGGTCACATAGAGCATGCAAAGGTGACTAAATATTCATATTTCTTTCACAAGTTGAGGAAGGAATTTGATATGAGAAAACCAAAGATGTGTCACAAAGTGAAATTTCCTAAGGAAACAAATGAGGATGTCAATATTGTCACTCTGGACAAGAAGTCCCTACATTCACCACCAGCTGCAGAAGTACTTGCATATGGAGAAGAGACACTTGCAACTTTGCAAGATAGTTTTGAGCTCTTGACATATAGAGTCCCATGCATGATTTAGTAGATGCATGAGGGAGAGGATGAAGATTCCAGCGCTGGTACACTTGGAGGAGAGCAACTATCACTCTTACAAGCAGTTGGAGGCACTATTGTCTTGGTTTGAGGAACTCTTGTGTTCTGTCAAGAGGTTCCCACATATCAGTTGATCCAAGGTAATCATACACATTCATCACCTATTGTTTTATTAGATCTTATTGAAACTTATGGGGACATGCCATCAAGGCCAATGCATGACGAGGTTAGATCCAAATGGTGATTTAGGCAGCAAATTATTACGGTGCGAGAGGACCCTTGACATAATCCAAGGAGAGATGAAAGCTATCGGTTGTCATGGAAGGACTACATTAACCTCTTGAGTTGAAGTGTAGAGTTTGAGAAGAAGGGATGAGCATGATCCTATGTCTGATGGTAGTTATGAGATCGATCTTTCATTAATATTTTAGTGATAGATGTGTCACCTTAGATCTACAGTGTTGTCACTTAATGCTTGATGATAATGATGAAGCCCCAATATTCTTGGAGAATTCTAAGGTAGCTTGACTCATGAAGCAATGTGTGAGTTCCAGATGATGAATGGTAGACATCTAGATATGAGAGATCTTTTCTCCTTTCTTGATGACACTTTCTCGATAATCTCACGGCTCAAGAAAACTTCTACTTACAACGAGATCGAGAACCTCATTGGTTTGGAAGGCGTGGATGAGGAAGAAGGTCTCATTAAGATATCTCATTGGAAGTACATCAGCATTTCATGGAGTGAAAATTTCTTCATCGGTTTGGGGAAGATGAGTATTCTACAAAGGGAGGATACCATGATTATCGACACATCACTCCTTTCCTGTGGATGAGTGGATGAGTATGATAAGAAAGGGGTTGTATGACCACTTATGGATACTGTGGGCAAATAAAAGACTTAGTTCGTTGGTTTCCCTTGGGAGATTATTATCCTTTGCCAAAGGCTACTATTTCTTTGATCCATTCCTTGAGGAACACTTATGAAATGAAGAGGTGACATGTTTGTCTTTGGATGCTCTTGGAGTGAGTATGGTTACCACCCAATAGCTCATATTTTTCTGATTCATGCCTTGTGTATCAATGACATAATGCGGTAAAGAATGCATGTTCATTTTGGTTTCCCCTTGAGAGAAGATTTGCCACCACATGACATCTCATGTCTATGTGTTTTGTAATGGGTAAATCTTGGCATGATGCTCTCATGATTTACATTGATGGTGTTTATTTGTATTATGGGCTAATATGGCATTCCATATGCCAATTAGTATTTTTCTCCATGATGCACATGAGGAGGAGGAAGAGGAAACCGGAGAAAGATCTCTTGTTGCTTTGGTTATTTTGGGGGGAGTTTGGCTTGTTCATCTTACATGGAGGGAGATGGAGGATAGCGGCAAAGTGCCTTACTCCAATGGTTACTATTAGGAGAACTATGGTTTGAAATCTTTGCTCTACCCATAGAGCTCCTTTCCTTCTTATTTTTCATAACTTTGGAATGATGCTTGGATCCCAACAAGGCCAACGGTGCTAAGGATGAGAGCAAAACAATGCTCGATCAAAATTCATGAAGCGTGGGATGAAGAGATGTATTGTGTGATGGATATTTTTCCTTTGTGGAAAGAGCTACTATATTTTATGCTCTCATGTATTGATGATGATGTTGGACATCATATGGTTGCCACTTGGTGGTTGTGATGGAAAAAGGGCATCTAACCATATAGCAGAAGTCATTCCTATCTGTTTTTCAAAATACAAATTTGGAACCAAACATACATAACACATTACAATGGAAATGGAGGAAGCCTTCCTTATGTGGATGCCATTTGGAGGGGAATAGATGGCTTTGCATCTACCTTTTTGTTGCTTTAGGACAAGCAACATTTTGTAGGGGGAGGAATTTGTAATATTCCCAAATTTTCACGATATTTGGAATATTAGAGTTCTTAAATTTCTTAATGAATTAAGAAAATAAAAAGGTGGAGGGACTACGAATCCTCAATATAAATAAAATCCACCTTTTGTGTATGAATGTGGATTAATTAAGCCTAGATGCACTGTGAGGTAGTTGAGTAACTACCAATGTGAATGGAATTGGAGATTATGTCTCATTAATTGAGGCAGATCATGGAGAGTTAATCTGATCAACTAAGATCTTGAAGATGTCAAGCCAGAAGATCATGGAACATTCATGATAAAGTGATGGAGAATGTTGTACATGATGGAGAGTGTTGCTACATGATGGAAAGTGTACATTGCACCTAAACATAATTGTTGATTTGGTCAAACGAGCGTAGTTAAATTTGGAGGATCCTGTCACATGCACAACACGAGTCTAGATGAGGGATAAGGCATGGGAAGGCTTAAAATTATAAAGAAGATGAAGGCAAGAGGAAGGCATCTTGGTTATTCTTGACGTAAGGATCTTTCGAGATATGGAATTTTCATGTGATATTCCATTGCTTTCTGAGCTATTTAGCGGAGATTGCCAGAGTGTTGTTACTTTTGAAATTATTTGGTCGGTAATCCACCTCTTTCTAGGGTAGCTCTAGAAAGAGTATTGTACTTCATTACACACATCAAACGTGGTGCCATCTCTTTTCTACTTTCTGCAAACTTCTTTATATTAAAATTGTGAATTTACGAATATCGGTTGGAAGGTAATTTGTATTCGATGCGATTGGAGAAGCGACGTGAGGTTTATTCCTATCACCTTGGGCTTATAGATCGGAAAGCATTCCCGAGCTTCATTACGGATCTATCGAGCCAAAAAGTTATTGACCTCCTAGCAACAATATTTCCTTTAGGAATTACGTTGTCAATTTGCATATCAAAGGGAGGAAAGTTAGCTGGAATTTAGGTACAGTAATCTGTGGGGGATCATTCCCACATTTCGTTAGTATTACCATCGACTTTGAGTTTATTGCAACTTTTAGGTAAATGAAGCTCTCTCTCCTCACAACGTAGTTTTATTGTCGATTGTGTTGTATGAAATTTGTAATCATTAATTGAGGATTGAAGCTAGATCTAGAGCTTCTAGCTTGTAGATCTAAGAAGGGATCAATAACATCCAGCTTAAGATCGATCTTGAAACATAATTGGCTCATGTTGTGAGATCAACCAGTCATGTTCCAAATAATCGAGGATCAAATCCTAGGAGGAGTAATTTTCTAAAGTTGTATATCACAGAAAATCGCTACGGATTACATGGGAATCCATCACATTGGCCAGATGTTGCCTTGTTGAATCTTAATCTTAATATTTGAGCTCAGATTTGAGTAGATTGACATTTCCCTTTCTAGCCTACGATCCTTATGTCCATACTTTCTGTGAAAGGACATGTGTGTTCTTTGTTCTTGATTTTTTTGTCTAGTTACGTTGTACCTATTGTAGCATGTTTTATGGGTGATCCCTAGACCATATTTTTGGTTATATCTACTCTGTTATATTTGTACATTGTGTAATGAATCATCTCCATATAATAAAATGACTCGGCTTCTGCATGAGTCTTTGATGTTGTCTCAAAATTGATTGTTTCTTGAGATTGCGGTCATTATATTGTGTTAAATGTCTGCATTTTCCCTTTTGGGATATTACATTATTTAACATGCAAATAGAGATTACACAAATTTATTCAACAAAATAGTCACTTATAAGTTAATAATATTTTAGAATATTTCCTGAAAAATTAAATCATTACTCTTCATATCATCATTAATAATTAAATTAAAGTTATAAACTTTATTTCCAAATAAACATGCTTATAAACCACGATAAGAGACAATCAAAATCTGTCTAATTAATTCAATATGTTAAATCACATAATTTTAGCGTTGAAGAATTAAATTTTATTTTCTAAACATTATCGATTAATTTTTAAATTCCAATTTCTAGACTTTATCCATTAATCTTTTTTAATAAAGTCTCCCCTTCTAAGATATCTACTAAAATGGTGCAAGTTAAATATTTATTGAATTTGTTGGTGTATCTAATTTCCCATTTTTCTTCCATAAAATTTCATCCATTATACTTGAGTTTATTTTTTGGGAAATTTTAAATGCATGGTATTAAAACATTATTAAATTAAAATGAAAAAAAATTAAAATCTAAAATAAAACAAACACAAAAAAAAATTGTAATAAAATAAAAACAATATATAGTAATTTACCCGATTAAAATATAAAATTTTATAAGTAAAAAATTTATGGAAATCTGAGGTTTTGTCATCTCTTGTCCATCTTTTAGCTCTTTGATGAATTCCCTACCTCCGAGGATTTGCATAGTGGGTCGCTAAGTCATCACACTACACATATCATCCCCATATTCTTCCCTTTTTGAGGATGCAGCCTTTGCGAGCGGCCTTTGTTTTGGAATACAAGCCCTTAAATATAAATTTTACATGCCATAACACACGTGCCTATTTGGAGAATTTGGTCCTTCTATTATTATATATAGACAATGTATTGATTTTGGTATCCTTCAGGGGTTTGATATGCTATAAAACGGGACATTTGCGGGATCAATGTCCTCTTCGCTTACGTTCTGGGAGGACCACTGACGCTGTCTCTGGCGCAAATGGAAGCAGACCAAATCTTGCTACGACTGGTACTTCGGGTGGAGAAACACCAGGTAATCTTTACCCCTCTCATTCGGAGAATGAAGCTTTCGTGTCTACTGATGACAATTATGATAGGCAGGTTCCTTCTTTACTTGATTCTGATAGGCTTCCGCCTCATGATACTCCTATTCACTGTGATAGAGCTTCTCCGGATACCCTTATTTCACCCTCTGCTGATCCATCTCGCCCTCTCTCTTCGCATGCTATTTCCCATACTCCTACCTCTCTTTTTTCCGCTCAGAAGCGGTCTCCACCGGTTATACACCCTGGAGTTGCTATCTCTTCTTATCGCCTTTCACCCTGCCACCCTATTGAACCGGACCCCCCGCTTTTCCAATCTGTCAACTTCTCGGTGGGAGGACCATCTGCACCATCCTCTTCACTTGGGGTTCGTCCTCCCATATCGAATTCCTTCTCTAATCCTGCTGATGCCGTCTCCCCTCCTGAATCCCCTAGGAATTCGGTAGGGAGCGACATTGACTCTATTTTACGCAACCCCAATTTTGATTTGCCAGCACTGTCGGTTTTTGAAAGACCTCCTTCGGACCTGGAAACACATGCTCCACAATCTTCAAACGTCAATGTTTCTATTAGGAAAAAATCAAAGAACAATAAGAAACAGAACAAAGGGAAGTACAAATCTATTGCTCTGTTTGCTGAAGGAGAGGAAAATTTCACTAATATCCCTATATCGAAGGCTGAAGCAAATTGGGATGTCTCGCGGGCGCGCTTAGAGCAAGCAACCCGGAGATGGATTTGAAATGAATCACATTTTATCACTAAACATTCGGGGTATAGGTGATGGCCCCAAATCACATTGCCTACGGGATCTGATATTGGATAGTAAGTGCAGCATCTTTTTGGCACAGGGGACTTTGTGTTTGCGGAAGAAAGCTCTGAAGACTTTCCTTAACTACAGAATTGGGTGGTATGCGGCGGCTACTTATTCAAAGGGCCACTCTGGAGGATTAATTGCTATGTGGGATCCAGGTTGGTTTACTTTCAAAGCTTATAGTTTCTCTGGTGGAATTCTCCTATCCGGTCATATGAGAGGTAGGGCTGAACCTATCAACATCATTAATCTATATGCGCCTTATGCAGGTAGGCTAACTTTCTGGAATAATTTGCGGGATTCTGGTATCCTAAGACTGCCAACTCTGATTATGATGGGAGATTTTAACATCATTTTACAGGCTGATGAATTATGGAGTAATAATGCTCAATTGGATCCACTTTCAATTTTTTTAAATGCAATGTTCTATGATTTGCATATGGTAGATGTTAGACCTTGCCCGCTGATTCCCACATGGACGAATAAAAGAAAAGGGGAAGAATATATAGGGAAGCGTCTAGACAGAGCTTTGATAAAGGATAATTTAATTGAAAAATGGGGGACCCCCAGATCTTTGGTTATGGTCTCTGATGTATCTGACCACATGCCCATTTCATTATCATGGAACGAGTGGAGTTTTAACAAAGGTATTCCATACAAGTTTAACCGAGTATGGCTTGATGATGCGAATTATATCAATCTGGTCAAAGCGACATGGAATGGGGATATTGATTGTGAAATGTCGGCCCCTATAGAACGCTTTCATATCAAGCTTCAAAGGATGAAAGCGGCATCAAAAAAGTGGGAAGTACAAAAAAAAGCAGCTCTTAAGGCTGAGCTTGGGGATATTAAAAACCAAATGGAGGCTATTTATAGAGGTTTTATTGAAAGGGCACCAAAGGAGGCATCATATGTTATACTTGAACAGTGGGGGAAGAGAAAGAGGCAGATTCTGGAGATTGAAGAAACCACATGGAAGCTCAAGAGCAGGATAAAATCGCTGAAGGAGGGTGACCTCAATACTAAATTTTTTCATAAATATGCATCAGAAAGAAGGAACAGGAACGCGATATGGAGGATTAAGAAATCAGATGGCACTTTTGCTATATCAACAGAGGACATACAAAAAGAGGCCTTCTCACATTTTTCTGACTTTTATCAAAAAGAGAGGCATGTTGATCTGGAAAACCAATCATGGTTTTTGGATAATGTACCGAGAATGTTTGACTCGGCGGCCATTGAGATTTTGGAACAGGAAATCAAAGGGAATGAAGTGCATAAGGTCTTGAAGTCTTTCGCACATGATAAGTGCCCGGGGCCGGACGGCGGGCCGACGGAATTCTTCACCTTCTTTTTCGACATTATTGGTGAGGAGCTAACGGAGGTAATTGAATTGATCAGGAAAAGAGGACACATGCCTACAAACTTAAATTCTACCTTCATTGCTCTGATACCCAAGGTGGTTGATCCACAATCTTTTTCTGATTTCAGACCCATTGCTTTATGCAATATTATGTATAAAATCACGTCAAAAATCATCTCAAATCGCATTGGAGCTATTTTATCTGATCACATCAGCCTTGAACAATACGGATTCCTACAGGGACGCTCCATACATGATGTGATTGCCATCGCACAAGAAGTACTACATTCGACACAAACTGGAAACAAGGAAGCTTTAATTATGAAAGTCGATCTACACAAGCCCTATGATTCGGTTGATTGGTCCTATATAAGGCTTCTACTTCTCAAGATTGGTTTGCCAGTCAGAATCATACGTTGGATTATGTCATGTATATCTACTGTTAGATATGTTGTGCTGGTTAATGGAGTTCCCACTCTGTTCTTGGGTGTTGCCAGAGGACTTCACCAGGGTTGTGCCCTCTCTCCTCTTATTTTTATTCTGGTTCTTGATGGTTTTAGTAAGAGATTACACTATGCTAAACAACAGGGTTTTATTAAAGGCTTCACTTTCTCTGAATCTATCTCTACCAATCATTCACTCTTTTTTGATGACATGCTGCTATTTGGATATCTTAATAGGAATCATTGGTTTTTTATTCAAATGATTTTGAATAAGTTCGAATCAGCCACTGGATTAGGAATGAACAAAGACAAATCTTTTCTCCTATTTGACAAGGGTGATTTACAGGAGATTTTCTATATTGATGATTATATGGGAGTTCACTCCCAACGTATTTCTGAAGGCTTCACATATCTGGGATGTTTTTTAAAACCTTGTGGATATAAATGCAAAGATTGGATGTGGTTGGTGGACCGTTTTAGAACTCGGATCTTCAGATGGACTCACAAATGGTTATCTATGGGGGGTCGGCTCATTCTTATCCAGGTTGTATTGTCACAACTGATAGTCTATTGGGGCCACCTCTATTACTTGCCAGCCAAGGTTGTGGAACTCATAAACAGGATCATATCCCAATTTCTGTGGGGAGGCACAAACTGGAAAAGAAGCTCCATCTCTGTCAGCTGGATATCATATGTAGACCAATCAATTTTGATGGTTGCGGGGTACTTAACACTAGGTTCTTCAACATTGCTCTATTAATTAAATCTTTCTGGCGTGCAATTAATGGTGATAATATATGGTGCGCTATTATTAGGTGTAAGTATATTTCTGGAGATATTTTTCATCAGTTATTATACAGGGAACTCATTTGTCCATCCAATGTATCAGTTATCTGGGGCGGTTTTAAAAATATCCTTCCTTACATATGTGACCGCGTGACCTAGAGCTTTAGTGATGGCGGAAGGATACCCTTGGCTTTCAAAGATATCTCTGGCCTCTCCTCGGACTGCACTCTCTCCTCATCTCTTAACTCACCTCACGCAACGGGGATACATTCTAATATCACAGACCATTTCTGAATGGTCCAATGACGTGCCGTCTTTCAAAAATGCTGAACAACTGGGGTTGGCGGGCGAAGATGCGATGGAATGGGAGGAGATTATTGTATCTTTCAAAATTGCTGGATTCTGTAAATCGTCGGGAGGAGACAAAGTCATATGGAATGGACCACTGAAGAATGGTGCTATTATTGTAAAAGACGCCTACAAGTACATTAGTTTCTCTGCAGCGAGAGGTACCACTTCCAAGATTTTCTATCCTTACTGGAAGCGCAAAGTGCCCATCAAGATCATCCTTTTCGGATGGTTGGTTTGGAGAGGCAAAATTATGACGTGGGATAATCTTTGCAAGAGGGGTCTGCAAGGGCCGAATCGGTGTGCTATATGTTGTATGGAGGCTGAAAGCACTTCGCACCTGTTCTTTACATGCTCGGTTATTAAAAATATATGGAGATCTTTTCTGCCTCACATATCCAATCCAAATTGGCACGCCACTGATTTTATATGGGCTGTGTCGGACTGGGACAAGCTCAAAGGCAAATACAAGTCACTCCCTTTCTATTTTATATGGGAAGTTTGGATTGGCAGAAACTATCTCATTTTTTAAAATAGGCCTTTTCTCCCGCACATTATTATGTCCAATATCATGAGCTGGATTGCGGATTGGAGTGACCCTCCTCAATTGATGATTGATAAATCTATTAGGAACAGACCCCATGAGATTCATCTCCCGGCAATATTTTTTGATGGGGCATCAAAGGCAAGAATCGTGGGATGTGGTGTTTGGGTCAAATTATCCCAACACGTGAGAATTCATATAACACTGGAACGAGGGTCCTGGTACCAATAATAAGGCAGAAATCATGGCACTTTGGGGCAGCTTCCTTATTACATCAATTTATCATATACAGAACCCAAATTTCTATGGGACTCCAAGCTGGTTATTGACTGGATACACAGCAGATGTGATATTACTATTCCTACTCTGAGGGGGTGGAAGCAGAGGACTCTTAGCATGTGGCAGACATTAAAAAATCCTCCTATTAGTCATATCTACAGGGAGAATAATACCAGGGCGGATAGTCTATCGAAAAAAGGCATCTCTGCAATATTTGGCCAGATGCATCTACTTCAGTGTATAGATGGGGTACAACAAAAGTCTTCTGTGATACCAATTCCATGACGCTATCATGCTCCTCTATCTCCCTCATGTTTTTATTTTCCTTCATGTTATATGCTTATGTTTGTATCAGATATATTTTCTCCTTTATGCTTTCCCCTCCCATACAGCTCCTTTTTGGTATGGATCGCATGCGTGCCTTCTGGATTGCCTCTCCATGTTCCTTTGTTACACGCTGACTCTTTTGGGACTTTGCACTGTATGGTATTTGCCATCCTTCGTTGCTTTATCCACAACAGGCGAGGCGGTATATATATTGCAAGCGAGCGGGCAATACAAGCGAGCCGGCAAACTAGGATCGCATATGGCTTTGGTTATCTAATGACCTTTGCCTCCATCCCAGTAGTTTTTAGTACTCTTCTGTCGCTGATCCTTTCAAGCGAGCCTGCTATACTATATACATCATCTATTTTGCCTTTTCCATATATCCTCTTCATCTGTGCAGGTGTTTTCAGGTGTACATGCGAGCCTGTATCAGTGTATTCATGCGGGTTTATCTCAAGTTTATGGGCTGCTATTTTCATCTTATATTTTGATGGTCTTCTTTTCTTTGCATCTTCTTATCTTTCTCTATGCCACGTTATGATGTATCTTTTATTTGGCATGTATATTAATGTATCAGGGATGCTCAGAAAGTTTTTTGATTGGCGCTGGTTTTTCCACCCGTAATGTTGCTTGCCTTGTACATCATTGATTCCTCTCATGGAGGTTTCTTGATTGTATTTGGGTATCTGTTTCTTTCTTGCTGTCTTGACAGCCAAGAATGTTATGATGATCATGCACTGTTATATTATCACCTAATATATACAGCGTGTTTTTTCCTCTGAAAAAAAAAATG